>CATQJQ010000052.1:0-122176 GCA_958299815.1 Sarcophaga carnaria | reverse complement strand
TGAATACCTTGACTCACAAAATTTTGAAAAAAACCGAATATCTCGACTCACAAAAGTAGTACAGCTTTTTGAGTAGCACGGTTCGAAAGAGGACGTTTTTTCCAATTAAAAAATGGCCATTTATTTTTTTGAGAATTTTCATGTATTTTTTGCCAAAATTCGATTTTTCAAAATTGAATACCTCGACTCACAAAATTTTGAAAAAAATCGAATATCTCGACTCACAAAAGTAGTACAGCTTTTTGAGTAGCACGGTTCGAAAGAGGACGTTTTTTCCAATTAAAAAATGGCCATTTATTTTTTTGAGAATTTTCATGTATTTTTGGCCAAAATTCGATTTTTCAAAATTGAATACCTCGACTCACAAAATTTTGAAAAACCGAATATCTCGACTCACAAAAGTAGTATAGCTTTTTGAGTAGCACGGTTCGAAAGAGGACGTTTTTTCCAATTAAAAATGGCCATTTATTTTTTTGAGAATTTTCATGTATTTTTTGCCAAAATTCGATTTTTCAAAATTGAATACCTCGACTCACAAAATTTTGAAAAAAACCGAATATCTCGACTCACAAAAGTAGTACAGCTTTTTGAGTAGCACGGTTCGAAAGAGGACGTTTTTCCAATTAAAAAATGGCCATTTATTTTTTGAGAATTTTCATGTATTTTTGGCCAAAATTCGATTTTTCAAAATTGAATACCTCGACTCACAAAATTTTGAAAAAAACCGAATATCTCGACTCACAAAAGTAGTACAGCTTTTTGAGTAGCACGGTTCGAAAGAGGACGTTTTTTCCAATTAAAAAATGGCCATTTATTTTTTTGAGAATTTTCATGTATTTTTGGCCAAAATTCGATTTTTCAAATTGAATACCTTGACTCACAAAATTTTGAAAAAAACCGAATATCTCGACTCACAAAAGTAGTACAGCTTTTTGAGTAGCACGGTTCGAAAGAGGACGTTTTTTTCTAATTAAAAAATAGCCATTTATTTTTTGAGAATTTTCATGTATTTTTGGCCAAAATTCGATTTTTCAAAATTGAATACCTCGACTCACAAAATTTTGAAAAAAACCGAATATCTCGACTCACAAAAGTAGTACAGCTTTTTGAGTAGCACGGTTCGAAAGAGGACGTTTTTTCCAATTAAAAAATGGCCATTTATTTTTTTGAGGATTTTCATGTATTTTGGCCAAAATTCGATTTTTCAAAATTGAATACCTCGACTCACAAAATTTTGAAAAAAACCGAATATCTCGACTCACAAAAGTAGTACAGCTTTTTGAGTAGCACGGTTCGAAAGAGGACGTTTTTTCCAATTAAAAAATGGCCATTTATTTTTTTGAGAATTTTCATGTATTTTTGGCCAAAATTCGATTTTTCAAAATTGAATACCTCGACTCACAAAATTTTGAAAAAATCGAATATCTCGACTCACAAAAGTAGTACAGCTTTTTGAGTAGCACGGTTCGAAAGAGGACGTTTTTTCTAATTAAAAAATAGCCATTTATTTTTTTTGAGAATTTTCATGTATTTTTGGCCAAAATTCGACTTTTCAAAATTGAATACCTCGACTCACAAAATTTTGAAAAAAATCGAATATCTCGACTCACAAAAGTAGTACAGCTTTTGAATAGCACGGTTCGAAAGAGGACGTTTTTTCCAATTAAAAAATGGCCATTTATTTTTTGAGAATTTTCATGTATTTTTGGCCAAAATTCGATTTTTCAAAATTGAATACCTCGACTGACAAAATTTTGAAAAAAATCGAATATCTCGACTCACAAAAGTAGTACAGCTTTTGAGTAGCACTGTTCGAAAGAGGACGTTTTTTCCAATTAAAAAATGGCCAGTTATTTTTTTGAGAATTTTCATGTATTTTTGGCCAAAATTCGATTTTTCAAAATTGAATACCTCGACTCACAAAATTTTAAAAAACACAAATATATATAGACTCACAAAAGTAGTACAGCTTTTTGAGTAGCACGGTTCGAAAGACGACGTTTTTTCTAATTAAAAAATAGCCATTTATTTTTTTGAGAATTTTCATGTATTTTTTGCCAAAATTCGATTTTTCAAAATTGAATACCTCGACTCACAAAATTTTGAAAAAAACCGAATATCTCGACTCACAAAAGTAGTCCAGCTTTTTGAGTAGCACGGTTCGAAAGAGGACGTTTTTCCAATTAAAAAATGGCCATTTATTTTTTTGAGAATTTTCATGTATTTTTTGCCAAAATTCGATTTTTCAAAATTGAATACCTCGACTCACAAAATTTTGAAAAAAATCGAATATCTCGACTCACAAAAGTAGTACAGCTTTTTGAGTAGCACGGTTCGAAAGAGGACGTTTTTTCTAATTAAAAAATAGCCATTTATTTTTTTGAGAATTTTCATGTATTTTTGGCCAAAATTCGATTTTTCAAAATTGAATACCTCGACTCACAAAATTTGAAAAAAACCGAATATCTCGACTCACAAAAGTAGTACAGCTTTTTGAGTAGCACGGTTCGAAAGACGACGTTTTTTCTAATTAAAAAATAGCCATTTATTTTTTTGAGAATTTTCATGTATTTTTTGCCAAAATTCGATTTTTCAAAATTGAATACCTCGACTCACAAAATTTTGAAAAAACCGAATATCTCGACTCACAAAAGTAGTACAGCTTTTTGAGTAGCACGGTTCGAAAGAGGACGTTTTTTCCAATTAAAAAATGGCCATTTATTTTTTTGAGAATTTTCATGTATTTTTGGCCAAAATTCGACTTTTCAAAATTGAATACCTCGACTCACAAAATTTTGAAAAAAACCGAATATCTCGACTCACAAAAGTAGTACAGCTTTTTTAGTAGCACGGTTCGAAAGAGGACGTTTTTTCTAATTAAAAAATAGCCATTTATTTTTTTGAGAATTTTCATGTATTTTTTTGCCAAAATTCGATTTTTCAAAATTGAATACCTCGACTCACAAAATTTTGAAAAAAATCGAATATCTCGACTCACAAAAGTAGTACAGCTTTTTGAGTAGCACGGTTCGAAAGAGGACATTTTTTCCAATTAAAAAAGGCCATTTATTTTTTTGAGAATTTTCATGTATTTTTGGCCAAATTCGATTTTTCAAAATTGAATACCTCGACTCACAAAATTTGAAAAACCGAATATCTCGACTCACAAAAGTAGTATAGCTTTTTGAGTAGCACGGTTCGAAAGAGGACGTTTTTTCCAATTAAAAAATGGCCATTTATTTTTTTGAGAATTTTCATGTATTTTTGGCCAAAATTCGATTTTTCAAAATTGAATACCTCGACTCACAAAATTTTGAAAAAAACCGAATATCTCGACTCACAAAAGTAGTACAGCTTTTTGAGTAGCACGGTTCGAAAGAGGACGTTTTTTCCAATTAAAAAATGGCCATTTATTTTTTTGAGGATTTTCATGTATTTTTGGCCAAAATTCGATTTTTCAAAATTGAATACCTCGACTCACAAAATTTTGAAAAAAACCGAATATCTCGACTCACAAAAGTAGTACAGCTTTTTGAGTAGCACGGTTCGAAAGAGGACGTTTTTTCCAATTAAAAAATGGCCATTTATTTTTTTGAGAATTTTCATGTATTTTTGGCCAAAATTCGATTTTTCAAAATTGAATACCTCGACTCACAAAATTTTGAAAAAATCGAATATCTCGACTCACAAAAGTAGTACAGCTTTTTGAGTAGCACGGTTCGAAAGAGGACGTTTTTTCTAATTAAAAAATAGCCAATTATTTTTTTGAGAATTTTCATGTATTTTTGGCCAAAATTCGACTTTTCAAAATTGAATACCTCGACTCACAAAATTTTGAAAAAAATCGAATATCTCGACTCACAAAAGTAGTACAGCTTTTGAATAGCACGGTTCGAAAGAGACGTTTTTTCCAATTAAAAAATGGCCATTTATTTTTTGAGAATTTTCATGTATTTTTGGCCAAAATTCGATTTTTCAAAATTGAATACCTCGACTGACAAAATTTTGAAAAAAATCGAATATCTCGACTCACAAAAGTAGTACAGCTTTTTGAGTAGCACTGTTCGAAAGAGGACGTTTTTTTCCAATTAAAAAATGGCCATTTATTTTTTTGAGAATTTTCATGTATTTTTGGCCAAAATTCGATTTTTCAAAATTGAATACCTCGACTCACAAAATTTTAAAAAACACAAATATATATAGACTCACAAAAGTAGTACAGCTTTTTGAGTAGCACGGTTCGAAAGACGACGTTTTTTCTAATTAAAAAATAGCCATTTATTTTTTTGAGATTTTTCATGTATTTTTTGCCAAAATTCGATTTTTCAAAATTGAATACCTCGACTCACAAAATTTTGAAAAAAAACCGAATATCTCGACTCACAAAAGTAGTCCAGCTTTTTGAGTAGCACGGTTCGAAAGAGGACGCTTTTTCCAATTAAAAAATGGCCATTTATTTTTTTGAGAATTTTCATGTATTTTTTGCCAAAATTCGATTTTTCAAAATTGAATACCTCGACTCACAAAATTTTGAAAAAAATCGAATATCTCGACTCACAAAAGTAGTACAGCTTTTTGAGTAGCACGGTTCGAAAGAGGACGTTTTTTCTAATTAAAAAATAGCCATTTATTTTTTTGAGAATTTTCATGTATTTTTGGCCAAAATTCGATTTTTCAAAATTGAATACCTCGACTCACAAAATTTTGAAAAAAACCGAATATCTCGACTCACAAAAGTAGTACAGCTTTTTGAGTAGCACGGTTCGAAAGACGACGTTTTTTCTAATTAAAAAATAGCCATTTATTTTTTTGAGAATTTTCATGTATTTTTTGCCAAAATTCGATTTTTCAAAATTGAATACCTCGACTCACAAAATTTTGAAAAAAACCAAATATCTCGACTCACAAAAGTAGTACAGCTTTTTGAGTAGCACGGTTCGAAAGAGGACGTTTTTCCCAATTAAAAAATGGCCATTTATTTTTTTGAGAATTTTCATGTATTTTGGCCAAAATTCGACTTTTCAAAATTGAATACCTCGACTCACAAAATTTTGAAAAAAACCGAATATCTCGACTCACAAAAGTAGTACAGCTTTTTTAGTAGCACGGTTCGAAAGAGGACGTTTTTTCTAATTAAAAAATAGCCATTTATTTTTTTGAGAATTTTCATGTATTTTTTTGCCAAAATTCGATTTTTCAAAATTGAATAACTCGACTCACAAAATTTTGAAAAAAATCGAATATCTCGACTCACAAAAGTAGTACAGCTTTTTGAGTAGCACGGTTCGAAAGAGGACATTTTTTCCAATTAAAAAAAGGCCATTTATTTTTTTGAGAATTTTCATGTATTTTTGGCCAAAATTCGATTTTTCAAAATTGAATACCTCGACTCACAAAATTTTGAAAAACCGAATATCTCGACTCACAAAAGTAGTATAGCTTTTTGAGTAGCACGGTTCGAAAGAGGACGTTTTTTCCAATTAAAAAATGGCCATTTATTTTTTTGAGAATTTTCATGTATTTTTGGCCAAAATTCGATTTTTCAAAATTGAATACCTTGACTCACAAAATTTTGAAAAAAACCGAATATCTCGACTCACAAAAGTAGTACAGCTTTTTTAGTAGCACGGTTCGAAAGAGGACGTTTTTTCTAATTAAAAAATAGCCATTTATTTTTTTGAGAATTTTCATGTATTTTTTGCCAAAATTCGATTTTTCAAAATTGAATACCTCGACTCACAAAATTTTGAAAAAAACCGAATATCTCGACTCACAAAAGTAGTACAGCTTTTTGAGTAGCTCGGTTCGAAAGAGGACGTTTTTTCCAATTTAAAAATGGCCACTTATTTTTTTGAGGATTTTCATGTATTTTTGGCCAAAATTCGAATTTTCAAAATTGAATACCTCGACTCACAAAATTTTGAAAAAAATCGAATATCTCGACTCACAAAAGTAGTACAGCTTTTTGAGTAGCACGGTTCGAAAGAGGACGTTTTTTCTAATTAAAAAATAGCCATTTATTTTTTTTGAGAATTTTCATGTATTTTTGGCCAAAATTCGACTTTTCAAAATTGAATACCTCGACTCACAAAATTTTGAAAAAAATCGAATACCTCGACTCACAAAAGTAGTACAGCTTTTTGAGTAGCACGGTTCGAAAGAGGACGTTTTTTCCAATTAAAAAATGGCCATTTATTTTTTTGAGAATTTTCATGTATTTTTGGCCAAAATTCGATTTTTCAAAATTGAATACCTCAACTCACAAAATTTTGAAAAAAATCGAATATCTCGACTCACAAAAGTAGTACAGCTTTTTGAGTAGCACTGTTCGAAAGAGGACGTTTTTTCCAATTAAAAAATGGCCATTTATTTTTTTGAGAATTTTCATGTATTTTTGGCCAAAATTCGATTTTTCAAAATTGAATACCTCGACTCACAAAATTTTGAAAAAAACCGAATATCTCGACTCACAAAAGTAGTACAGCTTTTTGAGTAGCACGGTTCGAAAGAGGACGTTTTTTCCAATTAAAAAATGGCCATTTATTTTTTTGAGAATTTTCATGTATTTTTGGCCAAAATTCGATTTTTCAAAATTGAATACCTTGACTCACAAAATTTTGAAAAAAACCGAATATCTCGACTCACAAAAGTAGTACAGCTTTTTTAGTAGCACGGTTCGAAAGAGGACGTTTTTTCTAATTAAAAAATAGCCATTTATTTTTTTGAGAATTTTCATGTATTTTTTGCCAAAATTCGATTTTTCAAAATTGAATACCTCGACTCACAAAATTTTGAAAAAAACCGAATATCTCGACTCACAAAAGTAGTACAGCTTTTTGAGTAGCTCGGTTCGAAAGAGGACGTTTTTTCCAATTTAAAAATGGCCATTTATTTTTTTGAGGATTTTCATGTATTTTTGGGCAAAATTCGAATTTTCAAAATTGAATACCTCGACTCACAAAATTTTGAAAAAAATCGAATATCTCGACTCACAAAAGTAGTACAGCTTTTTGAGTAGCACGGTTCGAAAGAGGACGTTTTTTCTAATTAAAAAATAGCCATTTATTTTTTTTGAGAATTTTCATGTATTTTTGGCCAAAATTCGACTTTTCAAAATTGAATACCTTGACTCACAAAATTTTGAAAAAAACCGAATATCTCGACTCACAAAAGTAGTACAGCTTTTTTAGTAGCACGGTTCGAAAGAGGACGTTTTTTCTAATTAAAAAATAGCCATTTATTTTTTTGAGAATTTTCATGTATTTTTTGCCAAAATTCGATTTTTCAAAATTGAATACCTCGACTCACAAAATTTTGAAAAAAACCGAATATCTCGACTCACAAAAGTAGTACAGCTTTTTGAGTAGCTCGGTTCGAAAGAGGACGTTTTTTCCAATTTAAAAATGGCCATTTATTTTTTTGAGGATTTTCATGTATTTTTGGCCAAAATTCGAATTTTCAAAATTGAATACCTCGACTCACAAAATTTTGAAAAAAATCGAATATCTCGACTCACAAAAGTAGTACAGCTTTTTGAGTAGCACGGTTCGAAAGAGGACGTTTTTTCTAATTAAAAAATAGCCATTTATTTTTTTTGAGAATTTTCATGTATTTTTGGCCAAAATTCGACTTTTCAAAATTGAATACCTCGACTCACAAAATTTTGAAAAAAATCGAATACCTCGACTCACAAAAGTAGTACAGCTTTTTGAGTAGCACAGTTCGAAAGATGACGTTTTTTCCAATTAAAAAATGGCCATTTATTTTTTTGAGAATTTTCATGTATTTTTGGCCAAAATTCGATTTTTCAAAATTGAATACCTCAACTCACAAAATTTTGAAAAAAATCGAATATCTCGACTCACAAAAGTAGTACAGCTTTTTGAGTAGCACTGTTCGAAAGAGGACGTTTTTTCCAATTAAAAAATGGCCATTTATTTTTTTGAGAATTTTCATGTATTTTTGGCCAAAATTCGATTTTTCAAAATTGAATACCTCGACTCACAAAATTTTGAAAAAAACCGAATATCTCGACTCACAAAAGTAGTACAGCTTTTTGAGTAGCACGGTTCGAAAGACGACGTTTTTCTAATTAAAAAATAGCCATTTATTTTTTTGAGAATTTTCATGTATTTTTTGCCAAAATTCGATTTTTCAAAATTGAATACCTCGACTCACAAAATTTTGAAAAAAACCGAATATCTCGACTCACAAAAGTAGTACAGCTTTTTGAGTAGCACGGTTCGAAAGAGGACGTTTTTTCCAATTAAAAAATGGCCATTTATTTTTTTGAGGATTTTCATGTATTTTTGGCCAAAATTCGATTTTTCAAAATTGAATACCTCGACTCACAAAATTTTGAAAAAAACCGAATATCTCGACTCACAAAAGTAGTACAGCTTTTTGAGTAGCACGGTTCGAAAGAGGACGTTTTTTCTAATTAAAAAATAGCCATTTATTTTTTTGAGAATTTTCATGTATTTTTTGCCAAAATTCGATTTTTCAAAATTGAATACCTCGACTCACAAAATTTTGAAAAAAACCGAATATCTCGACTCACAAAAGTAGTACAGCTTTTTGAGTAGCACGGTTCGAAAGAGGACGTTTTTTCCAATTAAAAAATGGCAATTTTTTTTTTTTTGAGAATTTTCATGTATTTTTGGCCAAATTTCGATTTTTCAAAATTGAATACCTCGACTCACAAAATTTTGAAAAAAACCGAATATCTCGACTCACAAAAGTAGTGCAGCTTTTTGAGTAGCACGGTTCGAAAGAGGACGTTTTTTCTAATTAAAATATAGCCATTTATTTTTTTGAGAATTTTCATGTATTTTTGGCCAAAATTCGGTTTTTCAAAATTGAATACCTCGACTCACAAAATTTTGAAAAAAACCGAATATCTCGACTCACAAAAGTAGTACAGCTTTTTGAGTAGCACGGTTCGAAAGAGGACGTTTTTTCCAATTAAAAAATGGCCATGTATTATTTTGAGGATTTTCATGTATTTTTGGCCAAAATTAGATTTTTCAAAATTGAATACCTCGACTCACAAATTTTTGAAAAAAATCGAATATCTCGACTCACAAAAGTAGTACATCTTTTTGAGTAGCACGGTGCGAAGAGGACGTTTTTTCCAATTAAAAAATGGCCATTTATTTTTTTTGAGAATTTTCATGTATTTTTTGCCAAAATTCGATTTTTCAAAATTGAATACCTCGACTCACAAAATTTTGAAAAAAACCGAATATCTCGACTCACAAAAGTAGTACAGCTTTTTGAGTAGCACGGTTCGAAAGAGGACGTTTTTTCCAATTAAAAAATGGCCATTTTTTTTTTTGAGAATTTTCATGTATTTTTGGCCAAATTTCGATTTTTCAAAATTGAATACCTCGACTCACAAAATTTTGAAAAAAACCGAATATCTCGACTCACAAAAGTAGTACAGCTTTTTGAGTAGCACGGTTCGAAAGAGGACGTTTTTTCCAATTAAAAAAAGGCCATTTATTTTTTTGAGAATTTTCATGTATTTTTGGCCAAAATTCGATTTTTCAAAATTGAATACCTCGACTCACAAAATTTTGAAAAAACCGAATATCTCGACTCACAAAAGTAGTATAGCTTTTTGAGTAGCACGGTTCGAAAGAGGACTTTTTTTCCAATTAAAAAATGGCCATTTATTTTTTTGAGAATTTTCATGTATTTTTGGCCAAAATTCGATTTTTCAAAATTGAATACCTTGACTCACAAAATTTTGAAAAAAACCGAATATCTCGACTCACAAAAGTAGTACAGCTTTTTTAGTAGCACGGTTCGAAAGAGGACGTTTTTTCTAATTAAAAAATAGTCATTTATTTTTTTGAGAATTTTCATGTATTTTTTGCCAAAATTCGATTTTTCGATTGAATACCTCGACTCACAAAATTTTGAAAAAAACCGAATATCTCGACTCACAAAAGTAGTACAGCTTTTTGAGTAGCTCGGTTCGAAAGAGGACGTTTTTTCCAATTTAAAAATGGCTATTTATTTTTTTGAGGATTTTCATGTATTTTTGGCCAAAATTCGAATTTTCAAAATTGAATACCTCGACTCACAAAATTTTGAAAAAAATCGAATATCTCGACTCACAAAAGTAGTACAGCTTTTTGAGTAGCACGGTTCGAAAGAGGACGTTTTTTCAAATTAAAAAATAGCCATTTATTTTTTTTGAGAATTTTCATGTATTTTTGGCCAAAATTCGACTTTTCAAAATTGAATACCTCAACTCACAAAATTTTGAAAAAAATCGAATATCTCGACTCACAAAAGTAGTACAGCTTTTTGAGTAGCACTGTTCGAAAGAGGACGTTTTTTCCAATTAAAAAATGGCCATTTATTTTTTTGAGAATTTTCATGTATTTTTGGCCAAAATTCGATTTTTCAAAATTGAATACCTCGACTCACAAAATTTTGAAAAAAACCGAATATCTCGACTCACAAAAGTAGTACAGCTTTTTGAGTAGCACGGTTCGAAAGACGACGTTTTTCTAATTAAAAAATAGCCATTTATTTTTTTGAGAATTTTCATGTATTTTTTGCCAAAATTCGATTTTTCAAAATTGAATACCTCGACTCACAAAATTTTGAAAAAAACCGAATATCTCGACTCACAAAAGTAGTACAGCTTTTTGAGTAGCACGGTTCGAAAGAGGACGTTTTTTCCAATTAAAAAATGGCCATTTATTTTTTTGAGGATTTTCATGTATTTTTGGCCAAAATTCGATTTTTCAAAATTGAATACCTCGACTCACAAAATTTTGAAAAAAACCGAATATATCGACTCACAAAAGTAGTACAGCTTTTTGAGTAGCACGGTTCGAAAGAGGACGTTTTTTCTAATTAAAAAATAGCCATTTATTTTTTTGAGAATTTTCATGTATTTTTTGCCAAAATTCGATTTTTCAAAATTGAATACCTCGACTCACAAAATTTTGAAAAAACCGAATATCTCGACTCACAAAAGTAGTACAGCTTTTTGAGTAGCACGGTTCGAAAGAGGACGTTTTTTCCAATTAAAAAATGGCCATTTTTTTTTTTGAGAATTTTCATGTATTTTTGGCCAAATTTCGATTTTTCAAAATTGAATACCTCGACTCACAAAATTTTGAAAAAAACCGAATATCTCGACTCACAAAAGTAGTGCAGCTTTTTGAGTAGCACGGTTCGAAAGAGGACGTTTTTTCTAATTAAAATATAGCCATTTATTTTTTTGAGAATTTTCATGTATTTTTGGCCAAAATTCGGTTTTTCAAAATTGAATACCTCGACTCACAAAATTTTGAAAAAAACCGAATATCTCGACTCACAAAAGTAGTACAGCTTTTTGAGTAGCACGGTTCGAAAGAGGACGTTTTTTCCAATTAAAAAATGGCCATGTATTTTTTTGAGGATTTTCATGTATTTTTGGCCAAAATTAGATTTTTCAAAATTGAATACCTCGACTCACAAATTTTTGAAAAAAATCGAATATCTCGACTCACAAAAGTAGTACATCTTTTTGAGTAGCACGGTGCGAAAGAGGACGTTTTTTCCAATTAAAAAATGGCCATTTATTTTTTTGAGAATTTTCATGTATTTTTTGCCAAAATTCGATTTTTCAAAATTGAATACCTCGACTCACAAAATTTTGAAAAAAACCGAATATCTCGACTCACAAAAGTAGTACAGCTTTTTGAGTAGCACGGTTCGAAAGAGGACGTTTTTTCCAATTAAAAAATGGCCATTTTTTTTTTGAGAATTTTCATGTATTTTTGGCCAAATTTCGATTTTTCAAAATTGAATACCTCGACTCACAAAATTTTGAAAAAAACCGAATATCTCGACTCACAAAAGTAGTGCAGCTTTTTGAGTAGCACGGTTCGAAAGAGGGCGTTTTTTCTAATTAAAATATAGCCATTTATTTTTTTGAGAATTTTCATGTATTTTTGGCCAAAATTCGGTTTTTCAAAATTGAATACCTCGACTCACAAATTTTTGAAAAAAATCGAATATCTCGACTCACAAAAGTAGTACATCTGTTTGAGTAGCACGGTGCGCAAGAGGACGTTTTTTCCAATTAAAAAATGGCCATTTATTTTTTTGAGGATTTTCATGTATTTTTGGCCAAAATTCGATTTTTCAAAATTGAATACCTCGACTCACAAAATTTTGAAAAAAATCTAATATCTCGACTCACAAAAGTAGTACAGCTTTTTGAGTAGCACGGTTCGAAAGAGGACGTTTTTCCAATTAAAAAATGGCCATTTATTTTTTTGAGAATTTTCATGTATTTTTGGCCAAAATTCGATTTTTCAAACTTGAATACCTCGACTCACAAAATTTTGAAAAAAATCGAATATCTCGACTCACAAAAGTAGTACAGCTTTTTGAGTAGCACTGTTCAAAAGAGGACGTTTTTTCCAATTAAAAAATGGCCATTTATTTTTTTGAGAATTTTCATGTATTTTTGGCCAAAATTCGATTTTTCAAAATTGAATACCTCGACTCACAAAATTTTGAAAAAAACCGAATATCTCGACTCACAAAAGTAGTACAGCTTTTTGAGTAGCACGGTTCGAAAGACGACGTTTTTTCTAATTAAAAAATAGCCATTTATTTTTTTGAGAATTTTCATGTATTTTTTGCCAAAATTCGATTTTTCAAAATTGAATACCTCGACTCACAAAATTTTGAAAAAAACCGAATATCTCGACTCACAAAAGTAGTACAGCTTTTTGAGTAGCACGGTTCGAAAGAGGACGTTTTTTTCAATTAAAAAATGGCCATTTATTTTTTTGAGAATTTTCATGTATTTTTGGCCAAAATTCGATTTTTCAAAATTGAATACCTCGACTCACAAAATTTTGAAAAAAACCGAATATCTCGACTCACACAAGTAGTACAGCTTTTTGAGTAGCACGGTTCGAAAGAGGACGTTTTTTCCAATTAAAAAATGGCCATTTATTTTTTTGAGGATTTTCATGTATTTTTGGCCAAAATTCGATTTTTCAAAATTGAATACCTCGACTCACAAAATTTTGAAAAAAACCGAATATCTCGACTCACAAAAGTAGTACAGCTTTTTGAGTAGCACGGTTCGAAAGAGGACGTTTTTTTCTAATTAAAAATAGCCATTTATTTTTTTGAGAATTTTCATGTATTTTTTGCCAAAATTCGATTTTTCAAAATTGAATACCTCGACTCACAAAATTTTGAAAAAAACCGAATATCTCGACTCACAAAAGTAGTACAGCTTTTTGAGTAGCACGGTTCGAAAGAGGACGTTTTTTCCAATTAAAAAATGGCCATTTATTTTTTTGAGAATTTTCATGTATTTTTGGCCAAAATTCGATTTTTCAAAATTGAATACCTCGACTCACAAAATTTTGAAAAAAACCGAATATCTCGACTCACAAAAGTAGTACAGCTTTTTGAGTAGCACGGTTCGAAAGAGGACGTTTTTTCCAATTAAAAAATGGCCATTTATTTTTTTGAGAATTTTCATGTATTTTTGGCCAAAATTCGATTTTTCAAAATTGAATACCTTGACTCACAAAATTTTGAAAAAAACCGAATATCTCGACTCACAAAAGTAGTACAGCTTTTTGAGTAGCACGGTTCGAAAGAGGACGTTTTTTCTAATTAAAAAATAGCCATTTTTTTTGAGAATTTTCATGTATTTTTGGCCAAAATTCGATTTTTCAAAATTGAATACCTCGACTCACAAAATTTTGAAAAAAACCGAATATCTCGACTCACAAAAGTAGTACAGCTTTTTGAGTAGCACGGTTCGAAAGAGGACGTTTTTTCCAATTAAAAAATGGCCATTTATTTTTTTGAGAATTTTCATGTATTTTTGGCCAAAATTCGATTTTTCAAAATTGAATACCTCGACTCACAAAATTTTGAAAAAAATCGAATATCTCGACTCACAAAAGTAGTACAGCTTTTTGAGTAGCACGGTTCGAAAGAGGACTTTTTTCTAATTAAAAAATAGCCATTTATTTTTTTGAGAATTTTCATGTATTTTTGGCCAAAATTCGATTTTTCAAAATTGAATACCTCGACTCACAAAATTTTGAAAAAAACCGAATATCTCGACTCACAAAAGTAGTACAGCTTTTTGAGTAGCACGGTTCGAAAGACGACGTTTTTTCTAATTAAAAAATAGCCATTTATTTTTTTGAGAATTTTCATGTATTTTTTGCCAAAATTCGATTTTTCAAAATTGAATACCTCGACTCACAAAATTTTGAAAAAAACCGAATATCTCGACTCACAAAAGTAGTACAGCTTTTTGAGTAGCACGGTTCGAAAGAGGACGTTTTTTCCAATTAAAAAATGGCCATTTATTTTTTTGAGAATTTTCATGTATTTTTGGCCAAAATTCGACTTTTCAAAATTGAATACCTCGACTCACAAAATTTTGAAAAAAACCGAATATCTCGACTCACAAAAGTAGTACAGCTTTTTTAGTAGCACGGTTCGAAAGAGGACGTTTTTTCTAATTAAAAAATAGCCATTTATTTTTTTGAGAATTTTCATGTATTTTTTTGCCAAAATTCGATTTTTCAAAATTGAATACCTCGACTCACAAAATTTTGAAAAAAATCGAATATCTCGACTCACAAAAGTAGTACAGCTTTTTGAGTAGCACGGTTCGAAAGAGGACGTTTTTTCCAATTAAAAAAAGGCCATTTATTTTTTTGAGAATTTTCATGTATTTTTGGCCAAAATTCGATTTTTCAAAATTGAATACCTCGACTCACAAAATTTTGAAAAAACCGAATATCTCGACTCACAAAAGTAGTATAGCTTTTTGAGTAGCACGGTTCGAAAGAGGACGTTTTTTCCAATTAAAAAATGGCCATTTATTTTTTTGAGAATTTTCATGTATTTTTGGCCAAAATTCGATTTTTCAAAATTGAATACCTTGACTCACAAAATTTTGAAAAAAACCGAATATCTCGACTCACAAAAGTAGTACAGCTTTTTTAGTAGCACGGTTCGAAAGAGGACGTTTTTTCTAATTAAAAAATAGCCATTTATTTTTTTGAGAATTTTCATGTATTTTTTGCCAAAATTCGATTTTTCAAAATTGAATACCTCGACTCACAAAATTTTGAAAAAAATCGAATATCTCGACTCACAAAAGTAGTACAGCTTTTTGAGTAGCACGGTTCGAAAGAGGACGTTTTTTCTAATTAAAAAATAGCCATTTATTTTTTTTGAGAATTTTCATGTATTTTTGGCCAAAATTCGACTTTTCAAAATTGAATACCTCGACTCACAAAATTTTGAAAAAAATCGAATACCTCGACTCACAAAAGTAGTACAGCTTTTTGAGTAGCACGGTTCGAAAGAGGACGTTTTTTCCAATTAAAAAATGGCTATTTATTTTTTTGAGAATTTTCATGTATTTTTGGCCAAAATTCGATTTTTCAAAATTGAATACCTCAACTCACAAAATTTTGAAAAAAATCGAATATCTCGACTCACAAAAGTAGTACAGCTTTTTGAGTAGCACTGTTCGAAAGAGGACGTTTTTTCCAATTAAAAAATGGCCATTTATTTTTTTGAGAATTTTCATGTATTTTTTGCCAAAATTCGATTTTTCAAAATTGAATACCTCGACTCACAAAATTTTGAAAAAAACCGAATATCTCGACTCACAAAAGTAGTGCAGCTTTTTGAGTAGCACGGTTCGAAAGAGGACGTTTTTTCTAATTAAAATATAGCCATTTATTTTTTTGAGAATTTTCATGTATTTTTGGCCAAAATTCGGTTTTTCAAAATTGAATACCTCGACTCACAAAATTTTGAAAAAAACCGAATATCTCGACTCACAAAAGTAGTACAGCTTTTTGAGTAGCACGGTTCGAAAGACGACGTTTTTTCTAATTAAAAAATAGCCATTTATTTTTTTGAGAATTTTCATGTATTTTTTGCCAAAATTCGATTTTTCAAAATTGAATACCTCGACTCACAAAATTTTGAAAAAAACCGAATATCTCGACTCACAAAAGTAGTACAGCTTTTTGAGTAGCACGGTTCGAAAGAGGACGTTTTTTCCAATTAAAAAATGGCCATTTATTTTTTTGAGAATTTTCATGTATTTTTGGCCAAAATTCGACTTTTCAAAATTGAATACCTCGACTCACAAAATTTTGAAAAAAACCGAATATCTCGACTCACAAAAGTAGTACAGCTTTTTTAGTAGCACGGTTCGAAAGAGGACGTTTTTTCTAATTAAAAAATAGCCATTTATTTTTTTGAGAATTTTCATGTATTTTTTTGCCAAAATTCGATTTTTCAAAATTGAATACCTCGACTCACAAAATTTTGAAAAAAATCGAATATCTCGACTCACAAAAGTAGTACAGCTTTTTGAGTAGCACGGTTCGAAAGAGGACGTTTTTTCCAATTAAAAAAAGGCCATTTATTTTTTTGAGAATTTTCATGTATTTTTGGCCAAAATTCGATTTTTCAAAATTGAATACCTCGACTCACAAAATTTTGAAAAAACCGAATATCTCGACTCACAAAAGTAGTATAGCTTTTTGAGTAGCACGGTTCGAAAGAGGACGTTTTTTCCAATTAAAAAATGGCCATTTATTTTTTTGAGAATTTTCATGTATTTTTGGCCAAAATTCGATTTTTCAAAATTGAATACCTTGACTCACAAAATTTTGAAAAAAACCGAATATCTCGACTCACAAAAGTAGTACAGCTTTTTTAGTAGCACGGTTCGAAAGAGGACGTTTTTTCTAATTAAAAAATAGCCATTTATTTTTTTGAGAATTTTCATGTATTTTTTGCCAAAATTCGATTTTTCAAAATTGAATACCTCGACTCACAAAATTTTGAAAAAAACCGAATATCTCGACTCACAAAAGTAGTACAGCTTTTTGAGTAGCTCGGTTCGAAAGAGGACGTTTTTTCCAATTTAAAAATGGCCATTTATTTTTTTGAGGATTTTCATGTATTTTTGGCCAAAATTCGAATTTTCAAAATTGAATACCTCGACTCACAAAATTTTGAAAAAAATCGAATATCTCGACTCACAAAAGTAGTACAGCTTTTTGAGTAGCACGGTTCGAAAGAGGACGTTTTTTCTAATTAAAAAATAGCCATTTATTTTTTTTGAGAATTTTCATGTATTTTTGGCCAAAATTCGACTTTTCAAAATTGAATACCTCGACTCACAAAATTTTGAAAAAAATCGAATACCTCGACTCACAAAAGTAGTACAGCTTTTTGAGTAGCACGGTTCGAAAGAGGACGTTTTTTCCAATTAAAAAATGGCTATTTATTTTTTTGAGAATTTTCATGTATTTTTGGCCAAAATTCGATTTTTCAAAATTGAATACCTCAACTCACAAAATTTTGAAAAAAATCGAATATCTCGACTCACAAAAGTAGTACAGCTTTTTGAGTAGCACTGTTCGAAAGAGGACGTTTTTTCCAATTAAAAAATGGCCATTTATTTTTTTGAGAATTTTCATGTATTTTTTGCCAAAATTCGATTTTTCAAAATTGAATACCTCGACTCACAAAATTTTGAAAAAAACCGAATATCTCGACTCACAAAAGTAGTGCAGCTTTTTGAGTAGCACGGTTCGAAAGAGGACGTTTTTTCTAATTAAAATATAGCCATTTATTTTTTTGAGAATTTTCATGTATTTTTGGCCAAAATTCGGTTTTTCAAAATTGAATACCTCGACTCACAAAATTTTGAAAAAAACCGAATATCTCGACTCACAAAAGTAGTACAGCTTTTTGAGTAGCACGGTTCGAAAGAGGACGTTTTTTCCAATTAAAAAATGGCCATGTATTTTTTTGAGGATTTTCATGTATTTTTGGCCAAAATTAGATTTTTCAAAATTGAATACCTCGACTCACAAATTTTTGAAAAAAATCGAATATCTTGACTCACAAAAGTAGTACATCTTTTTGAGTAGCACGGTGCGAAAGAGGACGTTTTTTCCAATTAAAAAATGGCCATTTATTTTTTTGAGAATTTTCATGTATTTTTTGCCAAAATTCGATTTTTCAAAATTGAATACCTCGACTCACAAAATTTTGAAAAAACCGAATATCTCGACTCACAAAAGTAGTATAGCTTTTTGAGTAGCACGGTTCGAAAGAGGACGTTTTTTCCAATTAAAAAATGGCCATTTATTTTTTTGAGAATTTTCATGTATTTTTGGCCAAAATTCGATTTTTCAAAATTGAATACCTTGACTCACAAAATTTTGAAAAAAACCGAATATCTCGACTCACAAAAGTAGTACAGCTTTTTTAGTAGCACGGTTCGAAAGAGGACGTTTTTTCTAATTAAAAAATAGTCATTTATTTTTTTGAGAATTTTCATGTATTTTTTGCCAAAATTCGATTTTTCAAAATTGAATACCTCGACTCACAAAATTTTGAAAAAAACCGAATATCTTGACTCACAAAAGTAGTACAGCTTTTTGAGTAGCTCGGTTCGAAAGAGGACGTTTTTTCCAATTTAAAAATGGCCATTTATTTTTTTGAGGATTTTCATGTATTTTTGGCCAAAATTCGAATTTTCAAAATTGAATACCTCGACTCACAAAATTTTGAAAAAAATCGAATATCTCGACTCACAAAAGTAGTACAGCTTTTTGAGTAGCACGGTTCGAAAGAGGACGTTTTTTCTAATTAAAAAATAGCCATTTATTTTTTTGAGAATTTTCATGTATTTTTTGCCAAAATTCGATTTTTCAAAATTGAATACCTCGACTCACAAAATTTTGAAAAAAACCGAATATCTCGACTCACAAAAGTAGTACAGCTTTTTGAGTAGCACGGTTCGAAAGAGGACGTTTTTTCCAATTAAAAAATGGCCATTTATTTTTTTGAGGATTTTCATGTATTTTTGGCCAAAATTCGATTTTTCAAAATTGAATACCTCGACTCACAAAATTTTGAAAAAAACCGAATATCTCGACTCACAAAAGTAGTACAGCTTTTTGAGTAGCACGGTTCGAAAGAGGACGTTTTTTCTAATTAAAAAATAGCCATTTATTTTTTTGAGAATTTTCATGTATTTTTTGCCAAAATTCGATTTTTCAAAATTGAATACCTCGACTCACAAAATTTTGAAAAAAACCGAATATCTCGACTCACAAAAGTAGTCCAGCTTTTTGAGTAGCACGGTTCGAAAGAGGACGTTTTTTCCAATTAAAAAATGGCCATTTATTTTTTTGAGAATTTTCATGTATTTTTTGCCAAAATTCGATTTTTCAAAATTGAATACCTCGACTCACAAAATTTTGAAAAAAATCGAATATCTCGACTCACAAAAGTAGTACAGCTTTTTGAGTAGCACGGTTCGAAAGAGGACTTTTTTCTAATTAAAAAATAGCCATTTATTTTTTTGAGAATTTTCATGTATTTTTGGCCAAAATTCGATTTTTCAAAATTGAATACCTCGACTCACAAAATTTTGAAAAAAACCGAATATCTCGACTCACAAAAGTAGTACAGCTTTTTGAGTAGCACGGTTCGAAAGACGACGTTTTTTCTAATTAAAAAATAGCCATTTATTTTTTTGAGAATTTTCATGTATTTTTTGCCAAAATTCGATTTTTCAAAATTGAATACCTCGACTCACAAAATTTTGAAAAAAACCGAATATCTCGACTCACAAAAGTAGTACAGCTTTTTGAGTAGCACGGTTCGAAAGAGGACGTTTTTTCCAATTAAAAAAAGGCCATTTATTTTTTTGAGAATTTTCATGTATTTTTGGCCAAAATTCGATTTTTCAAAATTGAATACCTCGACTCACAAAATTTTGAAAAAACCGAATATCTCGACTCACAAAAGTAGTATAGCTTTTTGAGTAGCACGGTTCGAAAGAGGACGTTTTTTCCAATTAAAAAATGGCCATTTATTTTTTTGAGAATTTTCATGTATTTTTGGCCAAAATTCGATTTTTCAAAATTGAATACCTTGACTCACAAAATTTTGAAAAAAACCGAATATCTCGACTCACAAAAGTAGTACAGCTTTTTTAGTAGCACGGTTCGAAAGAGGACGTTTTTTCTAATTAAAAAATAGCCATTTATTTTTTTGAGAATTTTCATGTATTTTTTGCCAAAATTCGATTTTTCAAAATTGAATACCTCGACTCACAAAATTTTGAAAAAAACCGAATATCTCGACTCACAAAAGTAGTACAGCTTTTTGAGTAGCTCGGTTCGAAAGAGGACGTTTTTTCCAATTTAAAAATGGCCATTTATTTTTTTGAGGATTTTCATGTATTTTTGGCCAAAATTCGAATTTTCAAAATTGAATACCTCGACTCACAAAATTTTGAAAAAAATCGAATATCTCGACTCACAAAAGTAGTACAGCTTTTTGAGTAGCACGGTTCGAAAGAGGACGTTTTTTCTAATTAAAAAATAGCCATTTATTTTTTTTGAGAATTTTCATGTATTTTTGGCCAAAATTCGACTTTTCAAAATTGAATACCTCGACTCACAAAATTTTGAAAAAAATCGAATACCTCGACTCACAAAAGTAGTACAGCTTTTTGAGTAGCACGGTTCGAAAGAGGACGTTTTTTCCAATTAAAAAATGGCTATTTATTTTTTTGAGAATTTTCATGTATTTTTGGCCAAAATTCGATTTTTCAAAATTGAATACCTCAACTCACAAAATTTTGAAAAAAATCGAATATCTCGACTCACAAAAGTAGTACAGCTTTTTGAGTAGCACGGTTCGAAAGACGACGTTTTTTCTAATTAAAAAATAGCCATTTATTTTTTTGAGAATTTTCATGTATTTTTTGCCAAAATTCGATTTTTCAAAATTGAATACCTCGACTCACAAAATTTTGAAAAAAACCGAATATCTCGACTCACAAAAGTAGTACAGCTTTTTGAGTAGCACGGTTCGAAAGAGGACGTTTTTTCCAATTAAAAAATGGCCATTTATTTTTTTGAGAATTTTCATGTATTTTTGGCCAAAATTCGACTTTTCAAAATTGAATACCTCGACTCACAAAATTTTGAAAAAAACCGAATATCTCGACTCACAAAAGTAGTACAGCTTTTTTAGTAGCACGGTTCGAAAGAGGACGTTTTTTCTAATTAAAAAATAGCCATTTATTTTTTTGAGAATTTTCATGTATTTTTTTGCCAAAATTCGATTTTTCAAAATTGAATACCTCGACTCACAAAATTTTGAAAAAAATCGAATATCTCGACTCACAAAAGTAGTACAGCTTTTTGAGTAGCACGGTTCGAAAGAGGACGTTTTTTCCAATTAAAAAAAGGCCATTTATTTTTTTGAGAATTTTCATGTATTTTTGGCCAAAATTCGATTTTTCAAAATTGAATACCTCGACTCACAAAATTTTGAAAAAACCGAATATCTCGACTCACAAAAGTAGTATAGCTTTTTGAGTAGCACGGTTCGAAAGAGGACGTTTTTTCCAATTAAAAAATGGCCATTTATTTTTTTGAGAATTTTCATGTATTTTTGGCCAAAATTCGATTTTTCAAAATTGAATACCTTGACTCACAAAATTTTGAAAAAAACCGAATATCTCGACTCACAAAAGTAGTACAGCTTTTTTAGTAGCACGGTTCGAAAGAGGACGTTTTTTCTAATTAAAAAATAGCCATTTATTTTTTTGAGAATTTTCATGTATTTTTTGCCAAAATTCGATTTTTCAAAATTGAATACCTCGACTCACAAAATTTTGAAAAAAACCGAATATCTCGACTCACAAAAGTAGTACAGCTTTTTGAGTAGCTCGGTTCGAAAGAGGACGTTTTTTCCAATTTAAAAATGGCCATTTATTTTTTTGAGGATTTTCATGTATTTTTGGCCAAAATTCGAATTTTCAAAATTGAATACCTCGACTCACAAAATTTTGAAAAAAATCGAATATCTCGACTCACAAAAGTAGTACAGCTTTTTGAGTAGCACGGTTCGAAAGAGGACGTTTTTTCTAATTAAAAAATAGCCATTTATTTTTTTTGAGAATTTTCATGTATTTTTGGCCAAAATTCGACTTTTCAAAATTGAATACCTCGACTCACAAAATTTTGAAAAAAATCGAATACCTCGACTCACAAAAGTAGTACAGCTTTTTGAGTAGCACGGTTCGAAAGAGGACGTTTTTTCCAATTAAAAAATGGCTATTTATTTTTTTGAGAATTTTCATGTATTTTTGGCCAAAATTCGATTTTTCAAAATTGAATACCTCAACTCACAAAATTTTGAAAAAAATCGAATATCTCGACTCACAAAAGTAGTACAGCTTTTTGAGTAGCACTGTTCGAAAGAGGACGTTTTTTCCAATTAAAAAATGGCCATTTATTTTTTTGAGAATTTTCATGTATTTTTTGCAAAAATTCGATTTTTCAAAATTGAATACCTCGACTCACAAAATTTTGAAAAAAACCGAATATCTCGACTCACAAAAGTAGTGCAGCTTTTTGAGTAGCACGGTTCGAAAGAGGACGTTTTTTCTAATTAAAATATAGCCATTTATTTTTTTGAGAATTTTCATGTATTTTTGGCCAAAATTCGGTTTT
The DNA here is from genome assembly GCA_958299815.1 of Sarcophaga carnaria. Classification (NCBI taxonomy): domain Eukaryota; kingdom Metazoa; phylum Arthropoda; class Insecta; order Diptera; family Sarcophagidae; genus Sarcophaga; species Sarcophaga carnaria. Next base: position 99,587 of record CATQJQ010000052.1, on the reverse strand, counting down.
TCAAAATTGAATACCTCGACTCACAAAATTTTGAAAAAAACCGAATATCTCGACTCACAAAAGTAGTACAGCTTTTTGAGTAGCACGGTTCGAAAGAGGACGTTTTTTCCAATTAAAAAATGGCCATGTATTTTTTTGAGGATTTTCATGTATTTTTGGCCAAAATTAGATTTTTCAAAATTGAATACCTCGACTCACAAATTTTTGAAAAAAATCGAATATCTTGACTCACAAAAGTAGTACATCTTTTTGAGTAGCACGGTGCGAAAGAGGACGTTTTTTCCAATTAAAAAATGGCCATTTATTTTTTTGAGAATTTTCATGTATTTTTTGCCAAAATTCGATTTTTCAAAATTGAATACCTCGACTCACAAAATTTTGAAAAAACCGAATATCTCGACTCACAAAAGTAGTATAGCTTTTTGAGTAGCACGGTTCGAAAGAGGACGTTTTTTCCAATTAAAAAATGGCCATTTATTTTTTTGAGAATTTTCATGTATTTTTGGCCAAAATTCGATTTTTCAAAATTGAATACCTTGACTCACAAAATTTTGAAAAAAACCGAATATCTCGACTCACAAAAGTAGTACAGCTTTTTTAGTAGCACGGTTCGAAAGAGGACGTTTTTTCTAATTAAAAAATAGTCATTTATTTTTTTGAGAATTTTCATGTATTTTTTGCCAAAATTCGATTTTTCAAAATTGAATACCTCGACTCACAAAATTTTGAAAAAAACCGAATATCTCGACTCACAAAAGTAGTACAGCTTTTTGAGTAGCTCGGTTCGAAAGAGGACGTTTTTTCCAATTTAAAAATGGCCATTTATTTTTTTGAGGATTTTCATGTATTTTTGGCCAAAATTCGAATTTTCAAAATTGAATACCTCGACTCACAAAATTTTGAAAAAAATCGAATATCTCGACTCACAAAAGTAGTACAGCTTTTTGAGTAGCACGGTTCGAAAGAGGACGTTTTTTCTAATTAAAAAATAGCCATTTATTTTTTTTTGAGAATTTTCATGTATTTTTGGCCAAAATTCGACTTTTCAAAATTGAATACCTCGACTCACAAAATTTTGAAAAAAATCGAATACCTCGACTCACAAAAGTAGTACAGCTTTTTGAGTAGCACGGTTCGAAAGAGGACGTTTTTTCCAATTAAAAAATGGCCATTTATTTTTTTGAGAATTTTCATGTATTTTTGGCCAAAATTCGATTTTTCAAAATTGAATACCTCAACTCACAAAATTTTGAAAAAAATCGAATATCTCGACTCACAAAAGTAGTACAGCTTTTTGAGTAGCACTGTTCGAAAGAGGACGTTTTTTCCAATTAAAAAATGGCCATTTATTTTTTTGAGAATTTTCATGTATTTTTGGCCAAAATTCGATTTTTCAAAATTGAATACCTCGACTCACAAAATTTTGAAAAAAACCGAATATCTCGACTCACAAAAGTAGTACAGCTTTTTGAGTAGCACGGTTCGAAAGACGACGTTTTTCTAATTAAAAAATAGCCATTTATTTTTTTGAGAATTTTCATGTATTTTTTGCCAAAATTCGATTTTTCAAAATTGAATACCTCGACTCACAAAATTTTGAAAAAAACCGAATATCTCGACTCACAAAAGTAGTACAGCTTTTTGAGTAGCACGGTTCGAAAGAGGACGTTTTTTCCAATTAAAAAATGGCCATTTATTTTTTTGAGGATTTTCATGTATTTTTGGCCAAAATTCGATTTTTCAAAATTGAATACCTCGACTCACAAAATTTTGAAAAAAACCGAATATCTCGACTCACAAAAGTAGTACAGCTTTTTTAGTAGCACGGTTCGAAAGAGGACGTTTTTTCTAATTAAAAAATAGCCATTTATTTTTTTGAGAATTTTCATGTATTTTTTGCCAAAATTCGATTTTTCAAAATTGAATACCTCGACTCACAAAATTTTGAAAAAAACCGAATATCTCGACTCACAAAAGTAGTCCAGCTTTTTGAGTAGCACGGTTCGAAAGAGGACGTTTTTTCCAATTAAAAAATGGCCATTTATTTTTTTGAGAATTTTCATGTATTTTTTGCCAAAATTCGATTTTTCAAAATTGAATACCTCGACTCACAAAATTTTGAAAAAAATCGAATATCTCGACTCACAAAAGTAGTACAGCTTTTTGAGTAGCACGGTTCGAAAGAGGACTTTTTTCTAATTAAAAAATAGCCATTTATTTTTTTGAGAATTTTCATGTATTTTTGGCCAAAATTCGATTTTTCAAAATTGAATACCTCGACTCACAAAATTTTGAAAAAAACCGAATATCTCGACTCACAAAAGTAGTACAGCTTTTTGAGTAGCACGGTTCGAAAGACGACGTTTTTTCTAATTAAAAAATAGCCATTTATTTTTTTGAGAATTTTCATGTATTTTTTGCCAAAATTCGATTTTTCAAAATTGAATACCTCGACTCACAAAATTTTGAAAAAAACCGAATATCTCGACTCACAAAAGTAGTACAGCTTTTTGAGTAGCACGGTTCGAAAGAGGACGTTTTTTCCAATTAAAAAATGGCCATTTATTTTTTTGAGAATTTTCATGTATTTTTGGCCAAAATTCGACTTTTCAAAATTGAATACCTCGACTCACAAAATTTTGAAAAAAACCGAATATCTCGACTCACAAAAGTAGTACAGCTTTTTTAGTAGCACGGTTCGAAAGAGGACGTTTTTTCTAATTAAAAAATAGCCATTTATTTTTTTGAGAATTTTCATGTATTTTTTTGCCAAAATTCGATTTTTCAAAATTGAATACCTCGACTCACAAAATTTTGAAAAAAATCGAATATCTCGACTCACAAAAGTAGTACAGCTTTTTGAGTAGCACGGTTCGAAAGAGGACGTTTTTTCCAATTAAAAAAAGGCCATTTATTTTTTTGAGAATTTTCATGTATTTTTGGCCAAAATTCGATTTTTCAAAATTGAATACCTCGACTCACAAAATTTTGAAAAAACCGAATATCTCGACTCACAAAAGTAGTATAGCTTTTTGAGTAGCACGGTTCGAAAGAGGACGTTTTTTCCAATTAAAAAATGGCCATTTATTTTTTTGAGAATTTTCATGTATTTTTGGCCAAAATTCGATTTTTCAAAATTGAATACCTTGACTCACAAAATTTTGAAAAAAACCGAATATCTCGACTCACAAAAGTAGTACAGCTTTTTTAGTAGCACGGTTCGAAAGAGGACGTTTTTTCTAATTAAAAAATAGCCATTTATTTTTTTGAGAATTTTCATGTATTTTTTGCCAAAATTCGATTTTTCAAAATTGAATACCTCGACTCACAAAATTTTGAAAAAAACCGAATATCTCGACTCACAAAAGTAGTACAGCTTTTTGAGTAGCTCGGTTCGAAAGAGGACGTTTTTTCCAATTTAAAAATGGCCATTTATTTTTTTGAGGATTTTCATGTATTTTTGGCCAAAATTCGAATTTTCAAAATTGAATACCTCGACTCACAAAATTTTGAAAAAAATCGAATATCTCGACTCACAAAAGTAGTACAGCTTTTTGAGTAGCACGGTTCGAAAGAGGACGTTTTTTCTAATTAAAAAATAGCCATTTATTTTTTTTGAGAATTTTCATGTATTTTTGGCCAAAATTCGACTTTTCAAAATTGAATACCTCGACTCACAAAATTTTGAAAAAAATCGAATACCTCGACTCACAAAAGTAGTACAGCTTTTTGAGTAGCACGGTTCGAAAGAGGACGTTTTTTCCAATTAAAAAATGGCTATTTATTTTTTTGAGAATTTTCATGTATTTTTGGCCAAAATTCGATTTTTCAAAATTGAATACCTCAACTCACAAAATTTTGAAAAAAATCGAATATCTCGACTCACAAAAGTAGTACAGCTTTTTGAGTAGCACTGTTCGAAAGAGGACGTTTTTTCCAATTAAAAAATGGCCATTTATTTTTTTGAGAATTTTCATGTATTTTTTGCCAAAATTCGATTTTTCAAAATTGAATACCTCGACTCACAAAATTTTGAAAAAAACCGAATATCTCGACTCACAAAAGTAGTGCAGCTTTTTGAGTAGCACGGTTCGAAAGAGGACGTTTTTTCTAATTAAAATATAGCCATTTATTTTTTTGAGAATTTTCATGTATTTTTGGCCAAAATTCGGTTTTTCAAAATTGAATACCTCGACTCACAAAATTTTGAAAAAAACCGAATATCTCGACTCACAAAAGTAGTACAGCTTTTTGAGTAGCACGGTTCGAAAGAGGACGTTTTTTCCAATTAAAAAATGGCCATGTATTTTTTTGAGGGTTTTTATGTATTTTTGGCCAAAATTAGATTTTTCAAAATTGAATACCTCGACTCACAAATTTTTGAAAAAAATCGAATATCTTGACTCACAAAAGTAGTACATCTTTTTGAGTAGCACGGTGCGAAAGAGGACGTTTTTTCCAATTAAAAAATGGCCATTTATTTTTTTGAGAATTTTCATGTATTTTTTGCCAAAATTCGATTTTTCAAAATTGAATACCTCGACTCACAAAATTTTGAAAAAACCGAATATCTCGACTCACAAAAGTAGTATAGCTTTTTGAGTAGCACGGTTCGAAAGAGGACGTTTTTTCCAATTAAAAAATGGCCATTTATTTTTTTGAGAATTTTCATGTATTTTTGGCCAAAATTCGATTTTTCAAAATTGAATACCTTGACTCACAAAATTTTGAAAAAAACCGAATATCTCGACTCACAAAAGTAGTACAGCTTTTTTAGTAGCACGGTTCGAAAGAGGACGTTTTTTCTAATTAAAAAATAGTCATTTATTTTTTTGAGAATTTTCATGTATTTTTTGCCAAAATTCGATTTTTCAAAATTGAATACCTCGACTCACAAAATTTTGAAAAAAACCGAATATCTCGACTCACAAAAGTAGTACAGCTTTTTGAGTAGCTCGGTTCGAAAGAGGACGTTTTTTCCAATTTAAAAATGGCCATTTATTTTTTTGAGGATTTTCATGTATTTTTGGCCAAAATTCGAATTTTCAAAATTGAATACCTCGACTCACAAAATTTTGAAAAAAATCGAATATCTCGACTCACAAAAGTAGTACAGCTTTTTGAGTAGCACGGTTCGAAAGAGGACGTTTTTTCTAATTAAAAAATAGCCATTTATTTTTTTTTGAGAATTTTCATGTATTTTTGGCCAAAATTCGACTTTTCAAAATTGAATACCTCGACTCACAAAATTTTGAAAAAAATCGAATACCTCGACTCACAAAAGTAGTACAGCTTTTTGAGTAGCACGGTTCGAAAGAGGACGTTTTTTCCAATTAAAAAATGGCCATTTATTTTTTTGAGAATTTTCATGTATTTTTGGCCAAAATTCGATTTTTCAAAATTGAATACCTCAACTCACAAAATTTTGAAAAAAATCGAATATCTCGACTCACAAAAGTAGTACAGCTTTTTGAGTAGCACTGTTCGAAAGAGGACGTTTTTTCCAATTAAAAAATGGCCATTTATTTTTTTGAGAATTTTCATGTATTTTTGGCCAAAATTCGATTTTTCAAAATTGAATACCTCGACTCACAAAATTTTGAAAAAAACCGAATATCTCGACTCACAAAAGTAGTACAGCTTTTTGAGTAGCACGGTTCGAAAGACGACGTTTTTCTAATTAAAAAATAGCCATTTATTTTTTTGAGAATTTTCATGTATTTTTTGCCAAAATTCGATTTTTCAAAATTGAATACCTCGACTCACAAAATTTTGAAAAAAACCGAATATCTCGACTCACAAAAGTAGTACAGCTTTTTGAGTAGCACGGTTCGAAAGAGGACGTTTTTTCCAATTAAAAAATGGCCATTTATTTTTTTGAGGATTTTCATGTATTTTTGGCCAAAATTCGATTTTTCAAAATTGAATACCTCGACTCACAAAATTTTGAAAAAAACCGAATATCTCGACTCACAAAAGTAGTACAGCTTTTTGAGTAGCACGGTTCGAAAGAGGACGTTTTTTCTAATTAAAAAATAGCCATTTATTTTTTTGAGAATTTTCATGTATTTTTTGCCAAAATTCGATTTTTCAAAATTGAATACCTCGACTCACAAAATTTTGAAAAAAACCGAATATCTCGACTCACAAAAGTAGTACAGCTTTTTGAGTAGCACGGTTCGAAAGAGGACGTTTTTTCCAATTAAAAAATGGCCATTTTTTTTTTTTGAGAATTTTCATGTATTTTTGGCCAAATTTCGATTTTTCAAAATTGAATACCTCGACTCACAAAATTTTGAAAAAAACCGAATATCTCGACTCACAAAAGTAGTGCAGCTTTTTGAGTAGCACGGTTCGAAAGAGGACGTTTTTTCTAATTAAAATATAGCCATTTATTTTTTTGAGAATTTTCATGTATTTTTGGCCAAAATTCGGTTTTTCAAAATTGAATACCTCGACTCACAAAATTTTGAAAAAAACCGAATATCTCGACTCACAAAAGTAGTACAGCTTTTTGAGTAGCACGGTTCGAAAGAGGACGTTTTTTCCAATTAAAAAATGGCCATGTATTTTTTTGAGGATTTTCATGTATTTTTGGCCAAAATTAGATTTTTCAAAATTGAATACCTCGACTCACAAATTTTTGAAAAAAATCGAATATCTCGACTCACAAAAGTAGTACATCTTTTTGAGTAGCACGGTGCGAAAGAGGACGTTTTTTCCAATTAAAAAATGGCCATTTATTTTTTTGAGAATTTTCATGTATTTTTTGCCAAAATTCGATTTTTCAAAATTGAATACCTGGACTCACAAAATTTTGAAAAAAACCGAATATCTCGACTCACAAAAGTAGTACAGCTTTTTGAGTAGCACGGTTCGAAAGAGGACGTTTTTTCCAATTAAAAAATGGCCATTTTTTTTTTTTGAGAATTTTCATGTATTTTTGGCCAAATTTCGATTTTTCAAAATTGAATACCTCGACTCACAAAATTTTGAAAAAAACCGAATATCTCGACTCACAAAAGTAGTGCAGCTTTTTGAGTAGCACGGTTCGAAAGAGGACGTTTTTTCTAATTAAAATATAGCCATTTATTTTTTTGAGAATTTTCATGTATTTTTGGCCAAAATTCGGTTTTTCAAAATTGAATACCTCGACTCACAAAATTTTGAAAAAAACCGAATATCTCGACTCACAAAAGTAGTACAGCTTTTTGAGTAGCACGGTTCGAAAGAGGACGTTTTTTCCAATTAAAAAATGGCCATGTATTTTTTTGAGGATTTTCATGTATTTTTGGCCAAAATTAGATTTTTCAAAATTGAATACCTCGACTCACAAATTTTTGAAAAAAATCGAATATCTTGACTCACAAAAGTAGTACATCTTTTTGAGTAGCACGGTGCGAAAGAGGACGTTTTTTCCAATTAAAAAATGGCCATTTATTTTTTTGAGAATTTTCATGTATTTTTTGCCAAAATTCGATTTTTCAAAATTGAATACCTCGACTCACAAAATTTTGAAAAAACCGAATATCTCGACTCACAAAAGTAGTATAGCTTTTTGAGTAGCACGGTTCGAAAGAGGACGTTTTTTCCAATTAAAAAATGGCCATTTATTTTTTTGAGAATTTTCATGTATTTTTGGCCAAAATTCGATTTTTCAAAATTGAATACCTTGACTCACAAAATTTTGAAAAAAACCGAATATCTCGACTCACAAAAGTAGTACAGCTTTTTTAGTAGCACGGTTCGAAAGAGGACGTTTTTTCTAATTAAAAAATAGTCATTTATTTTTTTGAGAATTTTCATGTATTTTTTGCCAAAATTCGATTTTTCAAAATTGAATACCTCGACTCACAAAATTTTGAAAAAAACCGAATATCTCGACTCACAAAAGTAGTACAGCTTTTTGAGTAGCTCGGTTCGAAAGAGGACGTTTTTTCCAATTTAAAAATGGCCATTTATTTTTTTGAGGATTTTCATGTATTTTTGGCCAAAATTCGAATTTTCAAAATTGAATACCTCGACTCACAAAATTTTGAAAAAAATCGAATATCTCGACTCACAAAAGTAGTACAGCTTTTTGAGTAGCACGGTTCGAAAGAGGACGTTTTTTCTAATTAAAAAATAGCCATTTATTTTTTTTTGAGAATTTTCATGTATTTTTGGCCAAAATTCGACTTTTCAAAATTGAATACCTCGACTCACAAAATTTTGAAAAAAATCGAATACCTCGACTCACAAAAGTAGTACAGCTTTTTGAGTAGCACGGTTCGAAAGAGGACGTTTTTTCCAATTAAAAAATGGCCATTTATTTTTTTGAGAATTTTCATGTATTTTTGGCCAAAATTCGATTTTTCAAAATTGAATACCTCAACTCACAAAATTTTGAAAAAAATCGAATATCTCGACTCACAAAAGTAGTACAGCTTTTTGAGTAGCACTGTTCGAAAGAGGACGTTTTTTCCAATTAAAAAATGGCCATTTATTTTTTTGAGAATTTTCATGTATTTTTGGCCAAAATTCGATTTTTCAAAATTGAATACCTCGACTCACAAAATTTTGAAAAAAACCGAATATCTCGACTCACAAAAGTAGTACAGCTTTTTGAGTAGCACGGTTCGAAAGACGACGTTTTTCTAATTAAAAAATAGCCATTTATTTTTTTGAGAATTTTCATGTATTTTTTGCCAAAATTCGATTTTTCAAAATTGAATACCTCGACTCACAAAATTTTGAAAAAAACCGAATATCTCGACTCACAAAAGTAGTACAGCTTTTTGAGTAGCACGGTTCGAAAGAGGACGTTTTTTCCAATTAAAAAATGGCCATTTATTTTTTTGAGGATTTTCATGTATTTTTGGCCAAAATTCGATTTTTCAAAATTGAATACCTCGACTCACAAAATTTTGAAAAAAACCGAATATCTCGACTCACAAAAGTAGTACAGCTTTTTGAGTAGCACGGTTCGAAAGAGGACGTTTTTTCTAATTAAAAAATAGCCATTTATTTTTTTGAGAATTTTCATGTATTTTTTGCCAAAATTCGATTTTTCAAAATTGAATACCTCGACTCACAAAATTTTGAAAAAAACCGAATATCTCGACTCACAAAAGTAGTACAGCTTTTTGAGTAGCACGGTTCGAAAGAGGACGTTTTTTCTAATTAAAAAATAGCCATTTATTTTTTTTTGAGAATTTTCATGTATTTTTGGCCAAAATTCGACTTTTCAAAATTGAATACCTCGACTCACAAAATTTTGAAAAAAATCGAATACCTCGACTCACAAAAGTAGTACAGCTTTTTGAGTAGCACGGTTCGAAAGAGGACGTTTTTTCCAATTAAAAAATGGCCATTTATTTTTTTGAGAATTTTCATGTATTTTTGGCCAAAATTCGATTTTTCAAAATTGAATACCTCAACTCACAAAATTTTGAAAAAAATCGAATATCTCGACTCACAAAAGTAGTACAGCTTTTTGAGTAGCACTGTTCGAAAGAGGACGTTTTTTCCAATTAAAAAATGGCCATTTATTTTTTTGAGAATTTTCATGTATTTTTGGCCAAAATTCGATTTTTCAAAATTGAATACCTCGACTCACAAAATTTTGAAAAAAACCGAATATCTCGACTCACAAAAGTAGTACAGCTTTTTGAGTAGCACGGTTCGAAAGACGACGTTTTTCTAATTAAAAAATAGCCATTTATTTTTTTGAGAATTTTCATGTATTTTTTGCCAAAATTCGATTTTTCAAAATTGAATACCTCGACTCACAAAATTTTGAAAAAAACCGAATATCTCGACTCACAAAAGTAGTACAGCTTTTTGAGTAGCACGGTTCGAAAGAGGACGTTTTTTCCAATTAAAAAATGGCCATTTATTTTTTTGAGGATTTTCATGTATTTTTGGCCAAAATTCGATTTTTCAAAATTGAATACCTCGACTCACAAAATTTTGAAAAAAACCGAATATCTCGACTCACAAAAGTAGTACAGCTTTTTGAGTAGCACGGTTCGAAAGAGGACGTTTTTTCTAATTAAAAAATAGCCATTTATTTTTTTGAGAATTTTCATGTATTTTTTGCCAAAATTCGATTTTTCAAAATTGAATACCTCGACTCACAAAATTTTGAAAAAAACCGAATATCTCGACTCACAAAAGTAGTACAGCTTTTTGAGTAGCACGGTTCGAAAGAGGACGTTTTTTCCAATTAAAAAATGGCCATTTTTTTTTTTTGAGAATTTTCATGTATTTTTGACCAAATTTCGATTTTTCAAAATTGAATACCTCGACTCACAAAATTTTGAAAAAAACCGAATATCTCGACTCACAAAAGTAGTGCAGCTTTTTGAGTAGCACGGTTCGAAAGAGGACGTTTTTTCTAATTAAAATATAGCCATTTATTTTTTTGAGAATTTTCATGTATTTTTGGCCAAAATTCGGTTTTTCAAAATTGAATACCTCGACTCACAAAATTTTGAAAAAAACCGAATATCTCGACTCACAAAAGTAGTACAGCTTTTTGAGTAGCACGGTTCGAAAGAGGACGTTTTTTCCAATTAAAAAATGGCCATGTATTTTTTTGAGGATTTTCATGTATTTTTGGCCAAAATTAGATTTTTCAAAATTGAATACCTCGACTCACAAATTTTTGAAAAAAATCGAATATCTCGACTCACAAAAGTAGTACATCTTTTTGAGTAGCACGGTGCGAAAGAGGACGTTTTTTCCAATTAAAAAATGGCCATTTATTTTTTTTGAGAATTTTCATGTATTTTTTGCCAAAATTCGATTTTTCAAAATTGAATACCTCGACTCACAAAATTTTGAAAAAAACCGAATATCTCGACTCACAAAAGTAGTACAGCTTTTTGAGTAGCACGGTTCGAAAGAGGACGTTTTTTCCAATTAAAAAATGGCCATTTTTTTTTTTGAGAATTTTCATGTATTTTTGGCCAAATTTCGATTTTTCAAAATTGAATACCTCGACTCACAAAATTTTGAAAAAAACCGAATATCTCGACTCACAAAAGTAGTGCAGCTTTTTGAGTAGCACGGTTCGAAAGAGGACGTTTTTTCTAATTAAAATATAGCCATTTATTTTTTTGAGAATTTTCATGTATTTTTGGCCAAAATTCGGTTTTTCAAAATTGAATACCTCGACTCACAAAATTTTGAAAAAAACCGAATATCTCGACTCACAAAAGTAGTACAGCTTTTTGAGTAGCACGGTTCGAAAGAGGACGTTTTTTCCAATTAAAAAATGGCCATGTATTTTTTTGAGGATTTTCATGTATTTTTGGCCAAAATTCGATTTTTCAAAATTGAATACCTCGACTCACAAATTTTTGAAAAAAATCGAATATCTCGACTCACAAAAGTAGTACATCTTTTTGAGTAGCACGGTGCGAAAGAGGACGTTTTTTCCAATTAAAAAATGGCCATTTATTTTTTTGAGGATTTTCATGTATTTTTGGCCAAAATTCGATTTTTCAAAATTGAATACCTCGACTCACAAAATTTTGAAAAAAATCTAATATCTCGACTCACAAAAGTAGTACAGCTTTTTGAGTAGCACGGTTCGAAAGAGGACGTTTTTTCCAATTAAAAAATGGCCATTTATTTTTTTGAGAATTTTCATGTATTTTTGGCCAAAATTCGATTTTTCAAACTTGAATACCTCGACTCACAAAATTTTGAAAAAAATCGAATATCTCGACTCACAAAAGTAGTACAGCTTTTTGAGTAGCACTGTTCGAAAGAGGACGTTTTTTCCAATTAAAAAATGGCCATTTATTTTTTTGAGAATTTTCATGTATTTTTGGCCAAAATTCGATTTTTCAAAATTGAATACCTCGACTCACAAAATTTTGAAAAAAACCGAATATCTCGACTCACAAAAGTAGTACAGCTTTTTGAGTAGCACGGTTCGAAAGAGGACGTTTTTTCCAATTAAAAAATGGCCATTTATTTTTTTGAGAATTTTCATGTATTTTTGGCCAAAATTCGATTTTTCAAAATTGAATACCTCGACTCACAAAATTTTGAAAAAAACCGAATATCTCGACTCACACAAGTAGTACAGCTTTTTGAGTAGCACGGTTCGAAAGAGGACGTTTTTTCCAATTAAAAAATAGCCATTTATTTTTTTGAGAATTTTCATGTATTTTTTGCCAAAATTCGATTTTTCAAAATTGAATACCTCGACTCACAAAATTTTGAAAAAAACCGAATATCTCGACTCACAAAAGTAGTACAGCTTTTTGAGTAGCTCGGTTCGAAAGAGGACGTTTTTTCCAATTTAAAAATGGCCATTTATTTTTTTGAGGATTTTCATGTATTTTTGGCCAAAATTCGAATTTTCAAAATTGAATACCTCGACTCACAAAATTTTGAAAAAAATCGAATATCTCGACTCACAAAAGTAGTACAGCTTTTTGAGTAGCACGGTTCGAAAGAGGACGTTTTTTCTAATTAAAAAATAGCCATTTAATTTTTTTGAGAATTTTCATGTATTTTTGGCCAAAATTCGACTTTTCAAAATTGAATACCTCGACTCACAAAATTTTGAAAAAAATCGAATACCTCGACTCACAAAAGTAGTACAGCTTTTTGAGTAGCACGGTTCGAAAGAGGACGTTTTTTCCAATTAAAAAATGGCTATTTATTTTTTTGAGAATTTTCATGTATTTTTGGCCAAAATTCGATTTTTCAAAATTGAATACCTCAACTCACAAAATTTTGAAAAAAATCGAATATCTCGACTCACAAAAGTAGTACAGCTTTTTGAGTAGCACTGTTCGAAAGAGGACGTTTTTTCCAATTAAAAAATGGCCATTTATTTTTTTGAGAATTTTCATGTATTTTTGGCCAAATTTCGATTTTTCAAAATTGAATACCTCGACTCACAAAATTTTGAAAAAAACCGAATATCTCGACTCACAAAAGTAGTGCAGCTTTTTGAGTAGCACGGTTCGAAAGAGGACGTTTTTTCTAATTAAAATATAGCCATTTATTTTTTTGAGAATTTTCATGTATTTTTGGCCAAAATTCGGTTTTTCAAAATTGAATACCTCGACTCACAAAATTTTGAAAAAAACCGAATATCTCGACTCACAAAAGTAGTACAGCTTTTTGAGTAGCACGGTTCGAAAGAGGACGTTTTTTCCAATTAAAAAATGGCCATGTATTTTTTTGAGGATTTTCATGTATTTTTGGCCAAAATTAGATTTTTCAAAATTGAATACCTCGACTCACAAATTTTTGAAAAAAATCGAATATCTTGACTCACAAAAGTAGTACATCTTTTTGAGTAGCACGGTGCGAAAGAGGACGTTTTTTCCAATTAAAAAATGGCCATTTATTTTTTTGAGAATTTTCATGTATTTTTTGCCAAAATTCGATTTTTCAAAATTGAATACCTCGACTCACAAAATTTTGAAAAAACCGAATATCTCGACTCACAAAAGTAGTATAGCTTTTTGAGTAGCACGGTTCGAAAGAGGACGTTTTTTCCAATTAAAAAATGGCCATTTATTTTTTTGAGAATTTTCATGTATTTTTGGCCAAAATTCGATTTTTCAAAATTGAATACCTTGACTCACAAAATTTTGAAAAAAACCGAATATCTCGACTCACAAAAGTAGTACAGCTTTTTTAGTAGCACGGTTCGAAAGAGGACGTTTTTTCTAATTAAAAAATAGTCATTTATTTTTTTGAGAATTTTCATGTATTTTTTGCCAAAATTCGATTTTTCAAAATTGAATACCTCGACTCACAAAATTTTGAAAAAAACCGAATATCTCGACTCACAAAAGTAGTACAGCTTTTTGAGTAGCTCGGTTCGAAAGAGGACGTTTTTTCCAATTTAAAAATGGCCATTTATTTTTTTGAGGATTTTCATGTATTTTTGGCCAAAATTCGAATTTTCAAAATTGAATACCTCGACTCACAAAATTTTGAAAAAAATCGAATATCTCGACTCACAAAAGTAGTACAGCTTTTTGAGTAGCACGGTTCGAAAGAGGACGTTTTTTCTAATTAAAAAATGGCCATTTATTTTTTTTTGAGAATTTTCATGTATTTTTGGCCAAAATTCGATTTTTCAAAATTGAATACCTCGACTCACAAAATTTTGAAAAAAATCGAATACCTCGACTCACAAAAGTAGTACAGCTTTTTGAGTAGCACGGTTCGAAAGAGGACGTTTTTTCCAATTAAAAAATGGCCATTTATTTTTTTGAGAATTTTCATGTATTTTTGGCCAAAATTCGATTTTTCAAAATTGAATACCTCAACTCACAAAATTTTGAAAAAAATCGAATATCTCGACTCACAAAAGTAGTACAGCTTTTTGAGTAGCACTGTTCGAAAGAGGACGTTTTTTCCAATTAAAAAATGGCCATTTATTTTTTTGAGAATTTTCATGTATTTTTGGCCAAAATTCGGTTTTTCAAAATTGAATACCTCGACTCACAAAATTTTGAAAAAAACCGAATATCTCGACTCACAAAAGTAGTACAGCTTTTTGAGTAGCACGGTTCGAAAGACGACGTTTTTCTAATTAAAAAATAGCCATTTATTTTTTTGAGAATTTTCATGTATTTTTTGCCAAAATTCGATTTTTCAAAATTGAATACCTCGACTCACAAAATTTTGAAAAAAACCGAATATCTCGACTCACAAAAGTAGTACAGCTTTTTGAGTAGCACGGTTCGAAAGAGGACGTTTTTTCCAATTAAAAAATGGCCATTTATTTTTTTGAGGATTTTCATGTATTTTTGGCCAAAATTCGATTTTTCAAAATTGAATACCTCGACTCACAAAATTTTGAAAAAAACCGAATATCTCGACTCACAAAAGTAGTACAGCTTTTTGAGTAGCACGGTTCGAAAGAGGACGTTTTTTCTAATTAAAAAATAGCCATTTATTTTTTTGAGAATTTTCATGTATTTTTTGCCAAAATTCGATTTTTCAAAATTGAATACCTCGACTCACAAAATTTTGAAAAAAACCGAATATCTCGACTCACAAAAGTAGTACAGCTTTTTGAGTAGCACGGTTCGAAAGAGGACGTTTTTTCCAATTAAAAAATGGCCATTTTTTTTTTTTTGAGAATTTTCATGTATTTTTGGCCAAATTTCGATTTTTCAAAATTGAATACCTCGACTCACAAAATTTTGAAAAAAACCGAATATCTCGACTCACAAAAGTAGTGCAGCTTTTTGAGTAGCACGGTTCGAAAGAGGACGTTTTTTCTAATTAAAATATAGCCATTTATTTTTTTGAGAATTTTCATGTATTTTTGGCCAAAATTCGGTTTTTCAAAATTGAATACCTCGACTCACAAAATTTTGAAAAAAACCGAATATCTCGACTCACAAAAGTAGTACAGCTTTTTGAGTAGCACGGTTCGAAAGAGGACGTTTTTTCCAATTAAAAAATGGCCATGTATTTTTTTGAGGATTTTCATGTATTTTTGGCCAAAATTAGATTTTTCAAAATTGAATACCTCGACTCACAAATTTTTGAAAAAAATCGAATATCTCGACTCACAAAAGTAGTACATCTTTTTGAGTAGCACGGTGCGAAAGAGGACGTTTTTTCCAATTAAAAAATGGCCATTTATTTTTTTGAGAATTTTCATGTATTTTTTGCCAAAATTCGATTTTTCAAAATTGAATACCTCGACTCACAAAATTTTGAAAAAAACCGAATATCTCGACTCACAAAAGTAGTACAGCTTTTTGAGTAGCACGGTTCGAAAGAGGACGTTTTTTCCAATTAAAAAATGGCCATTTTTTTTTTTTGAGAATTTTCATGTATTTTTGGCCAAATTTCGATTTTTCAAAATTGAATACCTCGACTCACAAAATTTTGAAAAAAACCGAATATCTCGACTCACAAAAGTAGTGCAGCTTTTTGAGTAGCACGGTTCGAAAGAGGACGTTTTTTCTAATTAAAATATAGCCATTTATTTTTTTGAGAATTTTCATGTATTTTTGGCCAAAATTCGGTTTTTCAAAATTGAATACCTCGACTCACAAAATTTTGAAAAAAATCTAATATCTCGACTCACAAAAGTAGTACAGCTTTTTGAGTAGCACGGTTCGAAAGAGGACGTTTTTTCCAATTAAAAAATGGCCATTTATTTTTTTGAGAATTTTCATGTATTTTTGGCCAAAATTCGATTTTTCAAACTTGAATACCTCGACTCACAAAATTTTGAAAAAAATCGAATATCTCGACTCACAAAAGTAGTACAGCTTTTTGAGTAGCACTGTTCGAAAGAGGACGTTTTTTCCAATTAAAAAATGGCCATTTATTTTTTTGAGAATTTTCATGTATTTTTGGCCAAAATTCGATTTTTCAAAATTGAATACCTCGACTCACAAAATTTTGAAAAAAACCGAATATCTCGACTCACAAAAGTAGTACAGCTTTTTGAGTAGCACGGTTCGAAAGAGGACGTTTTTTCCAATTAAAAAATGGCCATTTATTTTTTTGAGAATTTTCATGTATTTTTTGCCAAAATTCGATTTTTCAAAATTGAATACCTCGACTCACAAAATTTTGAAAAAAACCGAATATCTCGACTCACAAAAGTAGTGCAGCTTTTTGAGTAGCACGGTTCGAAAGAGGACGTTTTTTCTAATTAAAATATAGCCATTTAATTTTTTGAGAATTTTCATGTATTTTTGGCCAAAATTCGGTTTTTCAAAATTGAATACCTCGACTCACAAAATTTTGAAAAAAACCGAATATCTCGACTCACAAAAGTAGTACAGCTTTTTGAGTAGCACGGTTCGAAAGAGGACGTTTTTTCCAATTAAAAAATGGCCATGTATTTTTTTGAGGATTTTCATGTATTTTTGGCCAAAATTAGATTTTTCAAAATTGAATACCTCGACTCACAAATTTTTGAAAAAAATCGAATATCTTGACTCACAAAAGTAGTACATCTTTTTGAGTAGCACGGTGCGAAAGAGGACGTTTTTTCCAATTAAAAAATGGCCATTTATTTTCTTGAGAATTTTCATGTATTTTTTGCCAAAATTCGATTTTTCAAAATTGAATACCTCGACTCACAAAATTTTGAAAAAACCGAATATCTCGACTCACAAAAGTAGTATAGCTTTTTGAGTAGCACGGTTCGAAAGAGGACGTTTTTTCCAATTAAAAAATGGCCATTTATTTTTTTGAGAATTTTCATGTATTTTTGGCCAAAATTCGATTTTTCAAAATTGAATACCTTGACTCACAAAATTTTGAAAAAAACCGAATATCTCGACTCACAAAAGTAGTACAGCTTTTTTAGTAGCACGGTTCGAAAGAGGACGTTTTTTCTAATTAAAAAATAGTCATTTATTTTTTTGAGAATTTTCATGTATTTTTTGCCAAAATTCGATTTTTCAAAATTGAATACCTCGACTCACAAAATTTTGAAAAAACCGAATATCTCGACTCACAAAAGTAGTACAGCTTTTTGAGTAGCTCGGTTCGAAAGAGGACGTTTTTTCCAATTTAAAAGTGGCCATTTATTTTTTTGAGGATTTTCATGTATTTTTGGCCAAAATTCGAATTTTCAAAATTGAATACCTCGACTCACAAAATTTTGAAAAAAATCGAATATCTCGACTCACAAAAGTAGTACAGCTTTTTGAGTAGCACGGTTCGAAAGAGGACGTTTTTTCTAATTAAAAAATAGCCATTTATTTTTTTTTGAGAATTTTCATGTATTTTTGGCCAAAATTCGACTTTTCAAAATTGAATACCTCGACTCACAAAATTTTGAAAAAAATCGAATACCTCGACTCACAAAAGTAGTACAGCTTTTTGAGTAGCACGGTTCGAAAGAGGACGTTTTTTCCAATTAAAAAATGGCCATTTATTTTTTTGAGAATTTTCATGTATTTTTAGCCAAAATTCGATTTTTCAAAATTGAATACCTCAACTCACAAAATTTTGAAAAAAATCGAATATCTCGACTCACAAAAGTAGTACAGCTTTTTGAGTAGCACTGTTCGAAAGAGGACGTTTTTTCCAATTAAAAAATGGCCATTTATTTTTTTGAGAATTTTCATGTATTTTTGGCCAAAATTCGATTTTTCAAAATTGAATACCTCGACTCACAAAATTTTGAAAAAAACCGAATATCTCGACTCACAAAAGTAGTACAGCTTTTTGAGTAGCACGGTTCGAAAGACGACGTTTTTCTAATTAAAAAATAGCCATTTATTTTTTTGAGAATTTTCATGTATTTTTTGCCAAAATTCGATTTTTCAAAATTGAATACCTCGACTCACAAAATTTTGAAAAAAACCGAATATCTCGACTCACAAAAGTAGTACAGCTTTTTGAGTAGCACGGTTCGAAAGAGGACGTTTTTTCCAATTAAAAAATGGCCATTTATTTTTTTGAGGATTTTCATGTATTTTTGGCCAAAATTCGATTTTTCAAAATTGAATACCTCGACTCACAAAATTTTGAAAAAAACCGAATATCTCGACTCACAAAAGTAGTACAGCTTTTTGAGTAGCACGGTTCGAAAGAGGACGTTTTTTCTAATTAAAAAATAGCCATTTATTTTTTTGAGAATTTTCATGTATTTTTTGCCAAAATTCGATTTTTCAAAATTGAATACCTCGACTCACAAAATTTTGAAAAAAACCGAATATCTCGACTCACAAAAGTAGTACAGCTTTTTGAGTAGCACGGTTCGAAAGAGGACGTTTTTTCCAATTAAAAAATGGCCATTTTTTTTTTTTGAGAATTTTCATGTATTTTTGGCCAAATTTCGATTTTTCAAAATTGAATACCTCGACTCACAAAATTTTGAAAAAAACCGAATATCTCGACTCACAAAAGTAGTGCAGCTTTTTGAGTAGCACGGTTCGAAAGAGGACGTTTTTTCTAATTAAAATATAGCCATTTATTTTTTTGAGAATTTTCATGTATTTTTGGCCAAAATTCGGTTTTTCAAAATTGAATACCTCGACTCACAAAATTTTGAAAAAAACCGAATATCTCGACTCACAAAAGTAGTACAGCTTTTTGAGTAGCACGGTTCGAAAGAGGACGTTTTTTCCAATTAAAAAATGGCCATGTATTTTTTTGAGGATTTTCATGTATTTTTGGCCAAAATTAGATTTTTCAAAATTGAATACCTCGACTCACAAATTTTTGAAAAAAATCGAATATCTCGACTCACAAAAGTAGTACATCTTTTTGAGTAGCACGGTGCGAAAGAGGACGTTTTTTCCAATTAAAAAATGGCCATTTATTTTTTTGAGAATTTTCATGTATTTTTTGCCAAAATTCGATTTTTCAAAATTGAATACCTCGACTCACAAAATTTTGAAAAAAACCGAATATCTCGACTCACAAAAGTAGTACAGCTTTTTGAGTAGCACGGTTCGAAAGAGGACGTTTTTTCCAATTAAAAAATGGCCATTTTTTTTTTTTGAGAATTTTCATGTATTTTTGGCCAAATTTCGATTTTTCAAAATTGAATACCTCGACTCACAAAATTTTGAAAAAAACCGAATATCTCGACTCACAAAAGTAGTGCAGCTTTTTGAGTAGCACGGTTCGAAAGAGGACGTTTTTTCTAATTAAAATATAGCCATTTATTTTTTTGAGAATTTTCATGTATTTTTGGCCAAAATTCGGTTTTTCAAAATTGAATACCTCGACTCACAAAATTTTGAAAAAAACCGAATATCTCGACTCACAAAAGTAGTACAGCTTTTTGAGTAGCACGGTTCGAAAGAGGACGTTTTTTCCAATTAAAAAATGACCATGTATTTTTTTGAGGATTTTCATGTATTTTTGGCCAAAATTCGATTTTTCAAAATTGAATACCTCGACTCACAAATTTTTGAAAAAAATCGAATATCTCGACTCACAAAAGTAGTACATCTTTTTGAGTAGCACGGTGCGAAAGAGGACGTTTTTTCCAATTAAAAAATGGCCATTTATTTTTTTGAGGATTTTCATGTATTTTTGGCCAAAATTCGATTTTTCAAAATTGAATACCTCGACTCACAAAATTTTGAAAAAAATCTAATATCTCGACTCACAAAAGTAGTACAGCTTTTTGAGTAGCACGGTTCGAAAGAGGACGTTTTTTCCAATTAAAAAATGGCCATTTATTTTTTTGAGAATTTTCATGTATTTTTGGCCAAAATTCGATTTTTCAAACTTGAATACCTCGACTCACAAAATTTTGAAAAAAATCGAATATCTCGACTCACAAAAGTAGTACAGCTTTTTGAGTAGCACTGTTCGAAAGAGGACGTTTTTTCCAATTAAAAAATGGCCATTTATTTTTTTGAGAATTTTCATGTATTTTTGGCCAAAATTCGATTTTTCAAAATTGAATACCTCGACTCACAAAATTTTGAAAAAAACCGAATATCTCGACTCACAAAAGTAGTACAGCTTTTTGAGTAGCACGGTTCGAAAGAGGACGTTTTTTCCAATTAAAAAATGGCCATTTATTTTTTTGAGAATTTTCATGTATTTTTGGCCAAAATTCGATTTTTCAAAATTGAATACCTCGACTCACAAAATTTTGAAAAAAACCGAATATCTCGACTCACACAAGTAGTACAGCTTTTTGAGTAGCACGGTTCGAAAGAGGACGTTTTTTCCAATTAAAAAATGGCCATTTATTTTTTTGAGGATTTTCATGTATTTTTGGCCAAAATTCGATTTTTCAAAATTGAATACCTCGACTCACAAAATTTTGAAAAAAACCGAATATCTCGACTCACAAAAGTAGTACAGCTTTTTGAGTAGCACGGTTCGAAAGAGGACGTTTTTTTCTAATTAAAAATAGCCATTTATTTTTTTGAGAATTTTCATGTATTTTTGGCCAAAATTCGGTTTTTCAAAATTGAATACCTCGACTCACAAAATTTTGAAAAAAACCGAATATCTCGACTCACAAAAGTAGTACAGCTTTTTGAGTAGCACGGTTCGAAAGAGGACGTTTTTTCCAATTAAAAAATGGCCATGTATTTTTTTGAGGATTTTCATGTATTTTTGGCCAAAATTAGATTTTTCAAAATTGAATACCTCGACTCACAAATTTTTGAAAAAAATCGAATATCTCGACTCACAAAAGTAGTACATCTTTTTGAGTAGCACGGTGCGAAAGAGGACGTTTTTTCCAATTAAAAAATGGCCATTTTTTTTTTTTGAGAATTTTCATGTATTTTTGGCCAAATTTCGATTTTTCAAAATTGAATACCTCGACTCACAAAATTTTGAAAAAAACCGAATATCTCGACTCACAAAAGTAGTGCAGCTTTTTGAGTAGCACGGTTCGAAAGAGGACTTTTTTTCTAATTAAAATATAGCCATTTATTTTTTTGAGAATTTTCATGTATTTTTGGCCAAAATTCGGTTTTTCAAAATTGAATACCTCGACTCACAAAATTTTGAAAAAAACCGAATATCTCGACTCACAAAAGTAGTACAGCTTTTTGAGTAGCACGGTTCGAAAGAGGACGTTTTTTCCAATTAAAAAATGGCCATGTATTTTTTTGAGGATTTTCATGTATTTTTGGCCAAAATTCGATTTTTCAAAATTGAATACCTCGACTCACAAATTTTTGAAAAAAATCGAATATCTCGACTCAC
This sequence comes from Sarcophaga carnaria, assembly GCA_958299815.1. Classification (NCBI taxonomy): domain Eukaryota; kingdom Metazoa; phylum Arthropoda; class Insecta; order Diptera; family Sarcophagidae; genus Sarcophaga; species Sarcophaga carnaria. The sequence continues at coordinate 77,942 of CATQJQ010000052.1, read as the reverse complement.
AAAAGTAGTACATCTTTTTGAGTAGCACGGTGCGAAAGAGGACGTTTTTTCCAATTAAAAAATGGCCATTTATTTTTTTGAGGATTTTCATGTATTTTTGGCCAAAATTCGATTTTTCAAAATTGAATACCTCGACTCACAAAATTTTGAAAAAAATCTAATATCTCGACTCACAAAAGTAGTACAGCTTTTTGAGTAGCACGGTTCGAAAGAGGACGTTTTTTCCAATTAAAAAATGGCCATTTATTTTTTTGAGAATTTTCATGTATTTTTGGCCAAAATTCGATTTTTCAAACTTGAATACCTCGACTCACAAAATTTTGAAAAAAATCGAATATCTCGACTCACAAAAGTAGTACAGCTTTTTGAGTAGCACTGTTCGAAAGAGGACGTTTTTTCCAATTAAAAAATGGCCATTTATTTTTTTGAGAATTTTCATGTATTTTTGGCCAAAATTCGATTTTTCAAAATTGAATACCTCGACTCACAAAATTTTGAAAAAAACCGAATATCTCGACTCACAAAAGTAGTACAGCTTTTTGAGTAGCACGGTTCGAAAGAGGACGTTTTTTCCAATTAAAAAATGGCCATTTATTTTTTTGAGAATTTTCATGTATTTTTGGCCAAAATTCGATTTTTCAAAATTGAATACCTCGACTCACAAAATTTTGAAAAAAACCGAATATCTCGACTCACACAAGTAGTACAGCTTTTTGAGTAGCACGGTTCGAAAGAGGACGTTTTTTCCAATTAAAAAATGGCCATTTATTTTTTTGAGGATTTTCATGTATTTTTGGCCAAAATTCGATTTTTCAAAATTGAATACCTCGACTCACAAAATTTTGAAAAAAACCGAATATCTCGACTCACAAAAGTAGTACAGCTTTTTGAGTAGCACGGTTCGAAAGAGGACGTTTTTTTCTAATTAAAAATAGCCATTTATTTTTTTTGAGAATTTTCATGTATTTTTGGCCAAAATTCGGTTTTTCAAAATTGAATACCTCGACTCACAAAATTTTGAAAAAAACCGAATATCTCGACTCACAAAAGTAGTACAGCTTTTTGAGTAGCACGGTTCGAAAGAGGACGTTTTTTCCAATTAAAAAATGGCCATGTATTTTTTTGAGGATTTTCATGTATTTTTGGCCAAAATTAGATTTTTCAAAATTGAATACCTCGACTCACAAATTTTTGAAAAAAATCGAATATCTCGACTCACAAAAGTAGTACATCTTTTTGAGTAGCACGGTGCGAAAGAGGACGTTTTTTCCAATTAAAAAATGGCCATTTATTTTTTTGAGAATTTTCATGTATTTTTTGCCAAAATTCGATTTTTCAAAATTGAATACCTCGACTCACAAAATTTTGAAAAAAACCGAATATCTCGACTCACAAAAGTAGTACAGCTTTTTGAGTAGCACGGTTCGAAAGAGGACGTTTTTTCCAATTAAAAAATGGCCATTTTTTTTTTTTGAGAATTTTCATGTATTTTTGGCCAAATTTCGATTTTTCAAAATTGAATACCTCGACTCATAAAATTTTGAAAAAAACCGAATATCTCGACTCACAAAAGTAGTGCAGCTTTTTGAGTAGCACGGTTCGAAAGAGGACGTTTTTTCTAATTAAAATATAGCCATTTATTTTTTTGAGAATTTTCATGTATTTTTGGCCAAAATTCGGTTTTTCAAAATTGAATACCTCGACTCACAAAATTTTGAAAAAAACCGAATATCTCGACTCACAAAAGTAGTACAGCTTTTTGAGTAGCACGGTTCGAAAGAGGACGTTTTTTCCAATTAAAAAATGGCCATGTATTTTTTTGAGGATTTTCATGTATTTTTGGCCAAAATTCGATTTTTCAAAATTGAATACCTCGACTCACAAAATTTTGAAAAAAATCGAATATCTCGACTCACAAAAGTAGTACAGCTTTTTGAGTAGCACTGTTCGAAAGAGGACGTTTTTTCCAATTAAAAAATGGCCATTTATTTTTTTGAGAATTTTCATGTATTTTTGGCCAAAATTCGATTTTTCAAAATTGAATACCTCGACTCACAAAATTTTGAAAAAAACCGAATATCTCGACTCACAAAAGTAGTACAGCTTTTTGAGTAGCACGGTTCGAAAGAGGACGTTTTTTCCAATTAAAAAATGGCCATTTATTTTTTTGAGAATTTTCATGTATTTTTGGCCAAAATTCGATTTTTCAAAATTGAATACCTCGACTCACAAAATTTTGAAAAAAACCGAATATCTCGACTCACACAAGTAGTACAGCTTTTTGAGTAGCACGGTTCGAAAGAGGACGTTTTTTCCAATTAAAAAATGGCCATTTATTTTTTTGAGGATTTTCATGTATTTTTGGCCAAAATTCGATTTTTCAAAATTGAATACCTCGACTCACAAAATTTTGAAAAAAACCGAATATCTCGACTCACAAAAGTAGTACAGCTTTTTGAGTAGCACGGTTCGAAAGAGGACGTTTTTTTCTAATTAAAAATAGCCATTTATTTTTTTGAGAATTTTCATGTATTTTTTGCCAAAATTCGATTTTTCAAAATTGAATACCTCGACTCACAAAATTTTGAAAAAAACCGAATATCTCGACTCACAAAAGTAGTACAGCTTTTTGAGTAGCACGGTTCGAAAGAGGACGTTTTTTCCAATTAAAAAATGGCCATTTATTTTTTTGAGAATTTTCATGTATTTTTGGCCAAAATTCGATTTTTCAAAATTGAATACCTCGACTCACAAAATTTTGAAAAAAACCGAATATCTCGACTCACAAAAGTAGTACAGCTTTTTGAGTAGCACGGTTCGAAAGAGGACGTTTTTTCCAATTAAAAAATGGCCATTTATTTTTTTGAGAATTTTCATGTATTTTTGGCCAAAATTCGATTTTTCAAAATTGAATACCTTGACTCACAAAATTTTGAAAAAAACCGAATATCTCGACTCACAAAAGTAGTACAGCTTTTTGAGTAGCACGGTTCGAAAGAGGACGTTTTTTCTAATTAAAAAATAGCCATTTTTTTTTTGAGAATTTTCATGTATTTTTGGCCAAAATTCGGTTTTTCAAAATTGAATACCTCGACTCACAAAATTTTGAAAAAAACCGAATATCTCGACTCACAAAAGTAGTACATCTTTTTGAGTAGCACGGTGCGAAAGAGGACGTTTTTTCCAATTAAAAAATGGCCATTTATTTTTTTGAGGATTTTCATGTATTTTTGGCCAAAATTCGATTTTTCAAAATTGAATACCTCGACTCACAAAATTTTGAAAAAAATCGAATATCTCGACTCACAAAAGTAGTACAGCTTTTTGAGTAGCACGGTTCGAAAGAGGACGTTTTTTCTAATTAAAAAATAGCCATTTATTTTTTTGAGAATTTTCATGTATTTTTGGCCAAAATTCGATTTTTCAAACTTGAATACCTCGACTCACAAAATTTTGAAAAAAATCGAATATCTCGACTCACAAAAGTAGTACAGCTTTTTGAGTAGCACTGTTCGAAAGAGGACGTTTTTTCCAATTAAAAAATGGCCATTTATTTTTTTGAGAATTTTCATGTATTTTTGGCCAAAATTCGATTTTTCAAAATTGAATACCTCGACTCACAAAATTTTGAAAAAAACCGAATATCTCGACTCACAAAAGTAGTACAGCTTTTTGAGTAGCACGGTTCGAAAGAGGACGTTTTTTCCAATTAAAAAATGGCCATTTATTTTTTTGAGAATTTTCATGTATTTTTGGCCAAAATTCGATTTTTCAAAATTGAATACCTCGACTCACAAAATTTTGAAAAAAACCGAATATCTCGACTCACACAAGTAGTACAGCTTTTTGAGTAGCACGGTTCGAAAGAGGACGTTTTTTCCAATTAAAAAATGGCCATTTATTTTTTTGAGGATTTTCATGTATTTTTGGCCAAAATTCGATTTTTCAAAATTGAATACCTCGACTCACAAAATTTTGAAAAAAACCCGAATATCTCGACTCACAAAAGTAGTACAGCTTTTTGAGTAGCACGGTTCGAAAGAGGACGTTTTTTTCTAATTAAAAATAGCCATTTATTTTTTTGAGAATTTTCATGTATTTTTTGCCAAAATTCGATTTTTCAAAATTGAATACCTCGACTCACAAAATTTTGAAAAAAACCGAATATCTCGACTCACAAAAGTAGTACAGCTTTTTGAGTAGCACGGTTCGAAAGAGGACGTTTTTTTCCAATTAAAAAATGGCCATTTATTTTTTTGAGAATTTTCATGTATTTTTGGCCAAAATTCGATTTTTCAAAATTGAATACCTCGACTCACAAAATTTTGAAAAAAACCGAATATCTCGACTCACAAAAGTAGTACAGCTTTTTGAGTAGCACGGTTCGAAAGAGGACGTTTTTTCCAATTAAAAAATGGCCATTTATTTTTTTGAGAATTTTCATGTATTTTTGGCCAAAATTCGATTTTTCAAAATTGAATACCTCGACTCACAAAATTTTGAAAAAAATCGAATATCTCGACTCACAAAAGTAGTACAGCTTTTTGAGTAGCACGGTTCGAAAGAGGACGTTTTTTCTAATTAAAAAATAGCCATTTATTTTTTTTGAGAATTTTCATGTGTTTTTGGCCAAAATTCGACTTTTCAAAATTGAATACCTCGACTCACAAAATTTTGAAAAAATCGAATATCTCGACTCACAAAAGTAGTACAGCTTTTTGAGTAGCACGGTTTGAAAGAGGACGTTTTTTTCAATTAAAAAATGGCATTTATTTTTTTGAGAATTTTCATGTATTTTTGGCCAAAATTCGATTTTTCAAAATTGAACACCTCGACTCACAAAATTTTGAAAAAAACCGAATATCTCGACTCACAAAAGTAGTACAGCTTTTTGAGTAGCACGGTTCGAAAGAGGACGTTTTTTCCAATTAAAAAATGGCCATTTATTTTTTTGAGAATTTTCATGTATTTTTGGCCAAAATTCAATTTTTCAAAATTGAATACCTTGACTCACAAAATTTTGAAAAAAACCGAATATCTCGACTCACAAAAGTAGTACAGCTTTTTGAGTAGCACGGTTCGAAAGAGGACGTTTTTTCTAATTAAAAAATAGCCATTTATTTTTTGAGAATTTTCATGTATTTTTGGCCAAAATTCGATTTTTCAAAATTGAATACCTCGACTCACAAAATTTTGAAAAAAATCGAATATCTCGACTCACAAAAGTAGTACAGCTTTTTGAGTAGCACGGTTCGAAAGAGGACGTTTTTTCTAATTAAAAAATAGCCATTTATTTTTTTGAGAATTTTCATGTATTTTTGGCCAAAATTCGATTTTTCAAAATTGAATACCTTGACTCACAAAATTTTGAAAAAAACCGAATATCTCGACTCACAAAAGTAGTACAGCTTTTTGAGTAGCACGGTTCGAAAGAGGACGTTTTTTCTAATTAAAAAATAGCCATTTTTTTTTTTGAGAATTTTCATGTATTTTTGGCCAAAATTCGGTTTTTCAAAATTGAATACCTCGACTCACAAAATTTTGAAAAAAACCGAATATCTCGACTCACAAAAGTAGTACATCTTTTTGAGTAGCACGGTGCGAAAGAGGACGTTTTTTCCAATTAAAAAATGGCCATTTATTTTTTTGAGGATTTTCATGTATTTTTGGCCAAAATTCGATTTTTCAAAATTGAATACCTCGACTCACAAAATTTTGAAAAAAATCGAATATCTCGACTCACAAAAGTAGTACAGCTTTTTGAGTAGCACGGTTCGAAAGAGGACGTTTTTTCTAATTAAAAAATAGCCATTTATTTTTTTGAGAATTTTCATGTATTTTTGGCCAAAATTCGATTTTTCAAACTTGAATACCTCGACTCACAAAATTTTGAAAAAAATCGAATATCTCGACTCACAAAAGTAGTACAGCTTTTTGAGTAGCACTGTTCGAAAGAGGACGTTTTTTCCAATTAAAAAATGGCCATTTATTTTTTTGAGAATTTTCATGTATTTTTGGCCAAAATTCGATTTTTCAAAATTGAATACCTCGACTCACAAAATTTTGAAAAAAACCGAATATCTCGACTCACAAAAGTAGTACAGCTTTTTGAGTAGCACGGTTCGAAAGAGGACGTTTTTTCCAATTAAAAAATGGCCATTTATTTTTTTGAGAATTTTCATGTATTTTTGGCCAAAATTCGATTTTTCAAAATTGAATACCTCGACTCACAAAATTTTGAAAAAAACCGAATATCTCGACTCACACAAGTAGTACAGCTTTTTGAGTAGCACGGTTCGAAAGAGGACGTTTTTTCCAATTAAAAAATGGCCATTTATTTTTTTGAGGATTTTCATGTATTTTTGGCCAAAATTCGATTTTTCAAAATTGAATACCTCGACTCACAAAATTTTGAAAAAAACCGAATATCTCGACTCACAAAAGTAGTACAGCTTTTTGAGTAGCACGGTTCGAAAGAGGACGTTTTTTTCTAATTAAAAATAGCCATTTATTTTTTTGAGAATTTTCATGTATTTTTTGCCAAAATTCGATTTTTCAAAATTGAATACCTCGACTCACAAAATTTTGAAAAAAACCGAATATCTCGACTCACAAAAGTAGTACAGCTTTTTGAGTAGCACGGTTCGAAAGAGGACGTTTTTTCCAATTAAAAAATGGCCATTTATTTTTTTGAGAATTTTCATGTATTTTTGGCCAAAATTCGATTTTTCAAAATTGAATACCTCGACTCACAAAATTTTGAAAAAAACCGAATATCTCGACTCACAAAAGTAGTACAGCTTTTTGAGTAGCACGGTTCGAAAGAGGACGTTTTTTCCAATTAAAAAATGGCCATTTATTTTTTTGAGAATTTTCATGTATTTTTGGCCAAAATTCGATTTTTCAAAATTGAATACCTCGACTCACAAAATTTTGAAAAAAATCGAATATCTCGACTCACAAAAGTAGTACAGCTTTTTGAGTAGCACGGTTCGAAAGAGGACGTTTTTTCTAATTAAAAAATAGCCATTTATTTTTTTTGAGAATTTTCATGTGTTTTTGGCCAAAATTCGACTTTTCAAAATTGAATACCTCGACTCACAAAATTTTGAAAAAATCGAATATCTCGACTCACAAAAGTAGTACAGCTTTTTGAGTAGCACGGTTTGAAAGAGGACGTTTTTTTCAATTAAAAAATGGCATTTATTTTTTTGAGAATTTTCATGTATTTTTGGCCAAAATTCGATTTTTCAAAATTGAACACCTCGACTCACAAAATTTTGAAAAAAACCGAATATCTCGACTCACAAAAGTAGTACAGCTTTTTGAGTAGCACGGTTCGAAAGAGGACGTTTTTTCCAATTAAAAAATGGCCATTTATTTTTTTGAGAATTTTCATGTATTTTTGGCCAAAATTCGATTTTTCAAAATTGAATACCTTGACTCACAAAATTTTGAAAAAAACCGAATATCTCGACTCACAAAAGTAGTACAGCTTTTTGAGTAGCACGGTTCGAAAGAGGACGTTTTTTCTAATTAAAAAATAGCCATTTATTTTTTGAGAATTTTCATGTATTTTTGGCCAAAATTCGATTTTTCAAAATTGAATACCTCGACTCACAAAATTTTGAAAAAAATCGAATATCTCGACTCACAAAAGTAGTACAGCTTTTTGAGTAGCACGGTTCGAAAGAGGACGTTTTTTCTAATTAAAAAATAGCCATTTATTTTTTTTGAGAATTTTCATGTGTTTTTGGCCAAAATTCGACTTTTCAAAATTGAATACCTCGACTCACAAAATTTTGAAAAAAATCGAATATCTCGACTCACAAAAGTAGTACAGCTTTTTGAGTAGCACGGTTTGAAAGAGGACGTTTTTTCCAATTAAAAAATGGCCATTTATTTTTTGAGAATTTTCATGTATTTTTGGCCAAAATTCGATTTTTCAAAATTGAATACCTCGACTCACAAAATTTTGAAAAAAATCGAATATCTCGACTCACAAAAGTAGTACAGCTTTTTGAGTAGCACTGTTCGAAAGAGGACGTTTTTTCCAATTAAAAAATGGCATTTATTTTTTTGAGAATTTTCATGTATTTTTGGCCAAAATTCGATTTTTCAAAATTGAACACCTCGACTCACAAAATTTTGAAAAAAACCGAATATCTCGGCTCACAAAAGTAGTACAGCTTTTTGAGTAGCACGGTTCGAAAGACGACGTTTTTTCTAATTAAAAAATAGCCTTTTTTTTTTTGAGAATTTTCATGTATTTTTTGCCAAAATTCGATTTTTCAAAATTGAATACCTCGACTCACAAAATTTTGAAAAAAACCGAATATCTCGACTCACAAAAGTAGTACAGCTTTTTGAGTAGCACGGTTCGAAAGAGGACGTTTTTTCCAATTAAAAAAAGGCCATTTATTTTTTTGAAGATTTTCATGTATTTTTGGCCAAAATTCGATTTTTCAAAATTGAATACCTCGACTCACAAAATTTTGAAAAAAACCGAATATCTCGACTCACAAAAGTAGTACAGCTTTTTGAGTAGCACGGTTCGAAAGACGATGTTTTTTCTAATTAAAAAATAGCCATTTATTTTTTTGAGAATTTTCATGTATTTTTTGCCAAAATTCGATTTTTCAAAATTGAATACCTCGACTCACAAAATTTTGAAAAAAACCGAATATCTCGACTCACAAAAGTAGTACAGCTTTTTGAGTAGCACGGTTCGAAAGATGACGTTTTTTCCAATTAAAAAATGGCCATTTATTTTTTTGAGAATTTTCATGTATTTTTGGCCAAAATTCGATTTTTCAAAATTGAATACCTCGACTCACAAAATTTTGAAAAAAACCGAATATCTCGACTCACACAAGTAGTACAGCTTTTTGAGTAGCACGGTTCGAAAGAGGACGTTTTTTTCAATTAAAAAATGGCCATTTATTTTTTTGAGGATTTTCATGTATTTTTGGCCAAAATTCGATTTTTCAAAATTGAATACCTCGACTCACAAAATTTTGAAAAAAAACCGAATATCTCGACTCACAAAAGTAGTACAGCTTTTTGAGTAGCACGGTTCGAAAGAGGACGTTTTTTTCTAATTAAAAATAGCCATTTATTTTTTTGAGAATTTTCATGTATTTTTTGCCAAAATTCGATTTTTCAAAATTGAATACCTCGACTCACAAAATTTTGAAAAAAAACCGAATATCTCGACTCACAAAAGTAGTACAGCTTTTTGAGTAGCACGGTTCGAAAGAGGACGTTTTTTCCAATTAAAAAATGGCCATTTATTTTTTTGAGAATTTTCATGTATTTTTGGCCAAAATTCGATTTTTCAAAATTGAATACCTCGACTCACAAAATTTTGAAAAAAACCGAATATCTCGACTCACAAAAGTAGTACAGCTTTTTGAGTAGCACGGTTCGAAAGAGGACGTTTTTTCCAATTAAAAAATGGCCATTTATTTTTTTGAGAATTTTCATGTATTTTTGGCCAAAATTCGATTTTTCAAAATTGAATACCTTGACTCACAAAATTTTGAAAAAAACCGAATATCTCGACTCACAAAAGTAGTACAGCTTTTTGTGTAGCACGGTTCGAAAGAGGACGTTTTTTCTAATTAAAAAATAGCCATTTATTTTTTTGAGAATTTTCATGTATTTTTTGCCAAAATTCGATTTTTCAAAATTGAATACCTCGACTCACAAAATTTTGAAAAAAACCGAATATCTCGACTCACAAAAGTAGTACAGCTTTTTGAGTAGCACGGTTCGAAAGATGACGTTTTTTCCAATTAAAAAATGGCCATTTATTTTTTTGAGAATTTTCATGTATTTTTGGCCAAAATTCGATTTTTCAAAATTGAATACCTCGACTCACAAAATTTTGAAAAAAATCGAATATCTCGACTCACACAAGTAGTACAGCTTTTTGAGTAGCACGGTTCGAAAGAGGACGTTTTTTTTCAATTAAAAAATGGCCATTTATTTTTTTGAGGATTTTCATGTATTTTTGGCCAAAATTCGATTTTTCAAAATTGAATACCTCGACTCACAAAATTTTGAAAAAAACCGAATATCTCGACTCACAAAAGTAGTACAGCTTTTTGAGTAGCACGGTTCGAAAGAGGACGTTTTTTTCTAATTAAAAATAGCCATTTATTTTTTTGAGAATTTTCATGTATTTTTTGCCAAAATTCGATTTTTCAAAATTGAATACCTCGACTCACAAAATTTTGAAAAAAACCGAATATCTCGACTCACAAAAGTAGTACAGCTTTTTGAGTAGCACGGTTCGAAAGAGGACGTTTTTTCCAATTAAAAAATGGCCATTTATTTTTTTGAGAATTTTCATGTATTTTTGGCCAAAATTCGATTTTTCAAAATTGAATACCTCGACTCACAAAATTTTGAAAAAAACCGAATATCTCGACTCACAAAAGTAGTACAGCTTTTTGAGTAGCACGGTTCGAAAGATGACGTTTTTTCCAATTAAAAAATGGCCATTTATTTTTTTGAGAATTTTCATGTATTTTTGGCCAAAATTCGATTTTTCAAAATTGAATACCTCGACTCACAAAATTTTGAAAAAAACCGAATATCTCGACTCACACAAGTAGTACAGCTTTTTGAGTAGCACGGTTCGAAAGAGGACGTTTTTTTCAATTAAAAAATGGCCATTTATTTTTTTGAGGATTTTCATGTATTTTTGGCCAAAATTCGATTTTTCAAAATTGAATACCTCGACTCACAAAATTTTGAAAAAAACCGAATATCTCGACTCACAAAAGTAGTACAGCTTTTTGAGTAGCACGGTTCGAAAGAGGACGTTTTTTTCTAATTAAAAATAGCCATTTATTTTTTTGAGAATTTTCATGTATTTTTTGCCAAAATTCGATTTTTCAAAATTGAATACCTCGACTCACAAAATTTTGAAAAAAACCGAATATCTCGACTCACAAAAGTAGTACAGCTTTTTGAGTAGCACGGTTCGAAAGAGGACGTTTTTTCCAATTAAAAAATGGCCATTTATTTTTTTGAGAATTTTCATGTATTTTTGGCCAAAATTCGATTTTTCAAAATTGAATACCTCGACTCACAAAATTTTGAAAAAAACCGAATATCTCGACTCACAAAAGTAGTACAGCTTTTTGAGTAGCACGGTTCGAAAGAGGACGTTTTTTCCAATTAAAAAATGGCCATTTATTTTTTTGAGAATTTTCATGTATTTTTGGCCAAAATTCGATTTTTCAAAATTGAATACCTTGACTCACAAAATTTTGAAAAAAACCGAATATCTCGACTCACAAAAGTAGTACAGCTTTTTGAGTAGCACGGTTCGAAAGAGGACGTTTTTTCTAATTAAAAAATAGCCATTTATTTTTTTGAGAATTTTCATGTATTTTTTGCCAAAATTCGATTTTTCAAAATTGAATACCTCGACTCACAAAATTTTGAAAAAAACCGAATATCTCGACTCACAAAAGTAGTACAGCTTTTTGAGTAGCACGGTTCGAAAGATGACGTTTTTTCCAATTAAAAAATGGCCATTTATTTTTTTGAGAATTTTCATGTATTTTTGGCCAAAATTCGATTTTTCAAAATTGAATACCTCGACTCACAAAATTTTGAAAAAAACCGAATATCTCGACTCACACAAGTAGTACAGCTTTTTGAGTAGCACGGTTCGAAAGAGGACGTTTTTTTCAATTAAAAAATGGCCATTTATTTTTTTGAGGATTTTCATGTATTTTTGGCCAAAATTCGATTTTTCAAAATTGAATACCTCGACTCACAAAATTTTGAAAAAAACCGAATATCTCGACTCACAAAAGTAGTACAGCTTTTTGAGTAGCACGGTTCGAAAGAGGACGTTTTTTTCTAATTAAAAATAGCCATTTATTTTTTTGAGAATTTTCATGTATTTTTTGCCAAAATTCGATTTTTCAAAATTGAATACCTCGACTCACAAAATTTTGAAAAAAACCGAATATCTCGACTCACAAAAGTAGTACAGCTTTTTGAGTAGCACGGTTCGAAAGAGGACGTTTTTTCCAATTAAAAAATGGCCATTTATTTTTTTGAGAATTTTCATGTATTTTTGGCCAAAATTCGATTTTTCAAAATTGAATACCTCGACTCACAAAATTTTGAAAAAAACCGAATATCTCGACTCACAAAAGTAGTACAGCTTTTTGAGTAGCACGGTTCGAAAGAGGACGTTTTTTCCAATTAAAAAATGGCCATTTATTTTTTTGAGAATTTTCATGTATTTTTGGCCATAATTCGATTTTTCAAAATTGAATACCTTGACTCACAAAATTTTGAAAAAAACCGAATATCTCGACTCACAAAAGTAGTACAGCTTTTTGAGTAGCACGGTTCGAAAGAGGACGTTTTTTCTAATTAAAAAATAGCCATTTTTTTTTTTGAGAATTTTCATGTATTTTTGGCCAAAATTCGATTTTTCAAAATTGAATACCTCGACTCACAAAATTTTGAAAAAAACCGAATATCTCGACTCACAAAAGTAGTACAGCTTTTTGAGTAGCACGGTTCGAAAGAGGACGTTTTTTCCAATTAAAAAATGGCCATTTATTTTTTGAGAATTTTCATGTATTTTTGGCCAAAATTCGATTTTTCAAAATTGAATACCTCGACTCACAAAATTTTGAAAAAAATCGAATATCTCGACTCACAAAAGTAGTACAGCTTTTTGAGTAGCACTGTTCGAAAGAGGACGTTTTTTCCAATTAAAAAATGGCATTTATTTTTTTGAGAATTTTCATGTATTTTTGGCCAAAATTCGATTTTTCAAAATTGAACACCTCGACTCACAAAATTTTGAAAAAAACCGAATATCTCGACTCACAAAAGTAGTACAGCTTTTTGAGTAGCACGGTTCGAAAGAGGACGTTTTTTCTAATTAAAAAATAGCCATTTTTTTTTTTGAGAATTTTCATGTATTTTTGGCCAAAATTCGATTTTTCAAAATTGAATACCTCGACTCACAAAATTTTGAAAAAAACCGAATATCTCGACTCACAAAAGTAGTACAGCTTTTTGAGTAGCACGGTTCGAAAGAGGACGTTTTTTCCAATTAAAAAATGGCCATTTATTTTTTGAGAATTTTCATGTATTTTTGGCCAAAATTCGATTTTTCAAAATTGAATACCTCGACTCACAAAATTTTGAAAAAAATCGAATATCTCGACTCACAAAAGTAGTACAGCTTTTTGAGTAGCACTGTTCGAAAGAGGACGTTTTTTCCAATTAAAAAATGGCATTTATTTTTTTGAGAATTTTCATGTATTTTTGGCCAAAATTCGATTTTTCAAAATTGAATACCTCGACTCACAAAATTTTGAAAAAAATCGAATATCTCGACTCACAAAAGTAGTACAGCTTTTTGAGTAGCACTGTTCGAAAGAGGACGTTTTTTCCAATTAAAAAATGGCCATTTATTTTTTTGAGAATTTTCATGTATTTTTGGCCAAAATTCGATTTTTCAAAATTGAACACCTCGACTCACAAAATTTTGAAAAAAACCGAATATCTCGACTCACAAAAGTAGTACAGCTTTTTGAGTAGCACGGTTCGAAAGACGACGTTTTTTCTAATTAAAAAATAGCCTTTTTTTTTTTTTTGAGAATTTTCATGTATTTTTTGCCAAAATTCGATTTTTCAAAATTGAATACCTCGACTCACAAAATTTGAAAAAAACCGAATATCTCGACTCACAAAAGTAGTACAGCTTTTTGAGTAGCACGGTTCGAAAGAGGACGTTTTTTCCAATTAAAAAATGGCCATTTATTTTTTTGAAGATTTTCATGTATTTTGGCCAAAAATTCGATTTTTCAAAATTGAATACCTCGACTCACAAAATTTTGAAAAAAACCGAATATCTCGACTCACAAAAGTAGTACAGCTTTTTGAGTAGCACGGTTCGAAAGACGACGTTTTTTCTAATTAAAAAATAGCCATTTATTTTTTTGAGAATTTTCATGTATTTTTTGCCAAAATTCGATTTTTCAAAATTGAATACCTCGACTCACAAAATTTTGAAAAAAACCGAATATCTCGACTCACAAAAGTAGTACAGCTTTTTGAGTAGCACGGTTCGAAAGATGACGTTTTTTCCAATTAAAAAATGGCCATTTATTTTTTTGAGAATTTTCATGTATTTTTGGCCAAAATTCGATTTTTCAAAATTGAATACCTCGACTCACAAAATTTTGAAAAAAACCGAATATCTCGACTCACACAAGTAGTACAGCTTTTTGAGTAGCACGGTTCGAAAGAGGACGTTTTTTTCAATTAAAAAATGGCCATTTATTTTTTGAGGATTTTCATGTATTTTTGGCCAAAATTCGATTTTTCAAAATTGAATACCTCGACTCACAAAATTTTGAAAAAAACCGAATATCTCGACTCACAAAAGTAGTACAGCTTTTTGAGTAGCACGGTTCGAAAGACGACGTTTTTTCTAATTAAAAAATAGCCATTTATTTTTTTGAGAATTTTCATGTATTTTTTGCCAAAATTCGATTTTTCAAAATTGAATACCTCGACTCACAAAATTTTGAAAAAAACCGAATATCTCGACTCACAAAAGTAGTACAGCTTTTTGAGTAGCACGGTTCGAAAGAGGACGTTTTTTCCAATTAAAAAATGGCCATTTATTCTTTTGAGAATTTTCATGTATTTTTGGCCAAAATTCGATTTTTCAAAATTGAATACCTCGACTCACAAAATTTTGAAAAAAACCGAATATCTCGACTCACAAAAGTAGTACAGCTTTTTGAGTAGCACGGTTCGAAAGAGGACGTTTTTTCCAATTAAAAAATGGCCATTTATTTTTTTGAGAATTTTCATGTATTTTTGGCCAAAATTCGATTTTTCAAAATTGAATACCTTGACTCACAAAATTTTGAAAAAAACCGAATATCTCGACTCACAAAAGTAGTACAGCTTTTTGAGTAGCACGGTTCGAAAGAGGACGTTTTTTCTAATTAAAAAATAGCCATTTTTTTTTTTGAGAATTTTCATGTATTTTTGGCCAAAATTCGATTTTTCAAAATTGAATACCTCGACTCACAAAATTTTGAAAAAAACCGAATATCTCGACTCACAAAAGTAGTACAGCTTTTTGAGTAGCACGGTTCGAAAGAGGACGTTTTTTCCAATTAAAAAATGGCCATTTATTTTTTGAGAATTTTCATGTATTTTTGGCCAAAATTCGATTTTTCAAAATTGAATACCTCGACTCACAAAATTTTGAAAAAAATCGAATATCTCGACTCACAAAAGTAGTACAGCTTTTTGAGTAGCACTGTTCGAAAGAGGACGTTTTTTCCAATTAAAAAATGGCATTTATTTTTTGAGAATTTTCATGTATTTTTGGCCAAAATTCGATTTTTCAAAATTGAACACCTCGACTCACAAAATTTTGAAAAAAACCGAATATCTCGACTCACAAAAGTAGTACAGCTTTTTGAGTAGCACGGTTCGAAAGAGGACGTTTTTTCTAATTAAAAAATAGCCATTTTTTTTTTTGAGAATTTTCATGTATTTTTGGCCAAAATTCGATTTTTCAAAATTGAATACCTCGACTCACAAAATTTTGAAAAAAACCGAATATCTCGACTCACAAAAGTAGTACAGCTTTTTGAGTAGCACGGTTCGAAAGAGGACGTTTTTTCCAATTAAAAAATGGCCATTTATTTTTTGAGAATTTTCATGTATTTTTGGCCAAAATTCGATTTTTCAAAATTGAATACCTCGACTCACAAAATTTTGAAAAAAATCGAATATCTCGACTCACAAAAGTAGTACAGCTTTTTGAGTAGCACTGTTCGAAAGAGGACGTTTTTTCCAATTAAAAAATGGCCATTTATTTTTTTGAGAATTTTCATGTATTTTTGGCAAAAATTCGATTTTTCAAAATTGAATACCTCGACTCACAAAATTTTGAAAAAAATCGAATATCTCGACTCACAAAAGTAGTACAGCTTTTTGAGTAGCACTGTTCGAAAGAGGACGTTTTTTCCAATTAAAAAATGGCCATTTATTTTTTTGAGAATTTTCATGTATTTTTGGCCAAAATTCGATTTTTCAAAATTGAACACCTCGACTCACAAAATTTTGAAAAAAACCGAATATCTCGACTCACAAAAGTAGTACAGCTTTTTGAGTAGCACGGTTCGAAAGACGACGTTTTTTCTAATTAAAAAATAGCCTTTTTTTTTTTGAGAATTTTCATGTATTTTTTGCCAAAATTCGATTTTTCAAAATTGAATACCTCGACTCACAAAATTTTGAAAAAAACCGAATATCTCGACTCACAAAAGTAGTACAGCTTTTTGAGTAGCACGGTTCGAAAGAGGACGTTTTTTCCAATTAAAAAATGGCCATTTATTTTTTTGAAGATTTTCATGTATTTTTGGCCAAAATTCGATTTTTCAAAATTGAATACCTCGACTCACAAAATTTTGAAAAAAACCGAATATCTCGACTCACAAAAGTAGTACAGCTTTTTGAGTAGCACGGTTCGAAAGACGACGTTTTTTCTAATTAAAAAATAGCCATTTATTTTTTTGAGAATTTTCATGTATTTTTTTGCCAAAATTCGATTTTTCAAAATTGAATACCTCGACTCACAAAATTTTGAAAAAAACCGAATATCTCGACTCACAAAAGTAGTACAGCTTTTTGAGTAGCACGGTTCGAAAGATGACGTTTTTTCCAATTAAAAAATGGCCATTTATTTTTTTGAGAATTTTCATGTATTTTTGGCCAAAATTCGATTTTTCAAAATTGAATACCTCGACTCACAAAATTTTGAAAAAAACCGAATATCTCGACTCACACAAGTAGTACAGCTTTTTGAGTAGCACGGTTCGAAAGAGGACGTTTTTTTCAATTAAAAAATGGCCATTTATTTTTTTGAGGATTTTCATGTATTTTTGGCCAAAATTCGATTTTTCAAAATTGAATACCTCGACTCACAAAATTTTGAAAAAAACCGAATATCTCGACTCACAAAAGTAGTACAGCTTTTTGAGTAGCACGGTTCGAAAGAGGACGTTTTTTCTAATTAAAAATAGCCATTTATTTTTTTGAGAATTTTCATGTATTTTTTGCCAAAATTCGATTTTTCAAAATTGAATACCTCGACTCACAAAATTTTGAAAAAAACCGAATATCTCGACTCACAAAAGTAGTACAGCTTTTTGAGTAGCACGGTTCGAAAGAGGACGTTTTTTCCAATTAAAAAATGGCCATTTATTTTTTTGAGAATTTTCATGTATTTTTGGCCAAAATTCGATTTTTCAAAATTGAATACCTCGACTCACAAAATTTTGAAAAAAACCGAATATCTCGACTCACAAAAGTAGTACAGCTTTTTGAGTAGCACGGTTCGAAAGACGACGTTTTTTCTAATTAAAAAATAGCCATTTATTTTTTTGAGAATTTTCATGTATTTTTTGCCAAAATTCGATTTTTCAAAATTGAATACCTCGACTCACAAAATTTTGAAAAAAACCGAATATCTCGACTCACAAAAGTAGTACAGCTTTTTGAGTAGCACGGTTCGAAAGAGGACGTTTTTTCCAATTAAAAAATGGCCATTTATTTTTTTGAGAATTTTCATGTATTTTTGGCCAAAATTCGATTTTTCAAAATTGAATACCTCGACTCACAAAATTTTGAAAAAAACCGAATATCTCGACTCACAAAAGTAGTACAGCTTTTTGAGTAGCACGGTTCGAAAGAGGACGTTTTTTCCAATTAAAAAATGGCCATTTATTTTTTTGAGAATTTTCATGTATTTTTGGCCAAAATTCGATTTTTCAAAATTGAATACCTTGACTCACAAAATTTTGAAAAAAACCGAATATCTCGACTCACAAAAGTAGTACAGCTTTTTGAGTAGCACGGTTCGAAAGAGGACGTTTTTTCCAATTAAAAAATGGCCATTTATTTTTTGAGAATTTTCATGTATTTTTGGCCAAAATTCGATTTTTCAAAATTGAATACCTCGACTCACAAAATTTTGAAAAAAATCGAATATCTCGACTCACAAAAGTAGTACAGCTTTTTGAGTAGCACTGTTCGAAAGAGGACGTTTTTTCCAATTAAAAAATGGCATTTATTTTTTTGAGAATTTTCATGTATTTTTGGCCAAAATTCGATTTTTCAAAATTGAACACCTCGACTCACAAAATTTTGAAAAAAACCGAATATCTCGACTCACAAAAGTAGTACAGCTTTTTGAGTAGCACGGTTCGAAAGAGGACGTTTTTTCCAATTAAAAAATGGCCATTTATTTTTTTGAGAATTTTCATGTATTTTTGGCCAAAATTCGATTTTTCAAAATTGAATACCTTGACTCACAAAATTTTGAAAAAAACCGAATATCTCGACTCACAAAAGTAGTACAGCTTTTTGAGTAGCACGGTTCGAAAGAGGACGTTTTTTCTAATTAAAAAATAGCCATTTATTTTTTTGAGAATTTTCATGTATTTTTGGCCAAAATTCGATTTTTCAAAATTGAATACCTCGACTCACAAAATTTTGAAAAAAATCGAATATCTCGACTCACAAAAGTAGTACAGCTTTTTGAGTAGCACGGTTCGAAAGAGGACGTTTTTTCTAATTAAAAAATAGCCATTTATTTTTTTTGAGAATTTTCATGTGTTTTTGGCCAAAATTCGACTTTTCAAAATTGAATACCTCGACTCACAAAATTTTGAAAAAAATCGAATATCTCGACTCACAAAAGTAGTACAGCTTTTTGAGTAGCACGGTTTGAAAGAGGACGTTTTTTCCAATTAAAAAATGGCCATTTATTTTTTGAGAATTGTCATGTATTTTTGGCCAAAATTCGATTTTTCAATATTGAATACCTCGACTCACAAAATTTTGAAAAAAATCGAATATCTCGACTCACAAAAGTAGTACAGCTTTTTGAGTAGCACTGTTCGAAAGGGGACGTTTTTTCCAATTAAAAAATGGCATTTATTTTTTTGAGAATTTTCATGTATTTTTGGCCAAAATTCGATTTTTCAAAATTGAACACCTCGACTCACAAAATTTTGAAAAAAACCGAATATCTCGACTCACAAAAGTAGTACAGCTTTTTGAGTAGCACGGTTCGAAAGACGACGTTTTTTCTAATTAAAAAATAGCCATTTATTTTTTTGAGAATTTTCATGTATTTTTTGCCAAAATTCGATTTTTCAAAATTGAATACCCCGACTCACAAAATTTTGAAAAAAACCGAATATCTCGACTCACAAAAGTAGTACAGCTTTTTGAGTAGCACGGTTCGAAAGAGGACGTTTTTTCCAATTAAAAAATGGCCATTTATTTTTTTGAAGATTTTCATGTATTTTTGGCCAAAATTCGATTTTTCAAAATTGAATACCTCGACTCACAAAATTTTGAAAAAAACCGAATATCTCGACTCACAAAAGTAGTACAGCTTTTTGAGTAGCACGGTTCGAAAGACGACGTTTTTTCTAATTAAAAAATAGCCATTTATTTTTTTGAGAATTTTCATGTATTTTTTGCCAAAATTCGATTTTTCAAAATTGAATACCTCGACTCACAAAATTTTGAAAAAAACCGAATATCTCGACTCACAAAAGTAGTACAGCTTTTTGAGTAGCACGGTTCGAAAGATGACGTTTTTTCCAATTAAAAAATGGCCATTTATTTTTTTGAGAATTTTCATGTATTTTTGGCCAAAATTCGATTTTTCAAAATTGAATACCTCGACTCACAAAATTTTGAAAAAAACCGAATATCTCGACTCACACAAGTAGTACAGCTTTTTGAGTAGCACGGTTCGAAAGAGGACGTTTTTTTCAATTAAAAAATGGCCATTTATTTTTTTGAGGATTTTCATGTATTTTTGGCCAAAATTCGATTTTTCAAAATTGAATACCTCGACTCACAAAATTTTGAAAAAAACCGAATATCTCGACTCACAAAAGTAGTACAGCTTTTTGAGTAGCACGGTTCGAAAGAGTACGTTTTTTTCTAATTAAAAATAGCCATTTATTTTTTTGAGAATTTTCATGTATTTTTTGCCAAAATTCGATTTTTCAAAATTGAATACCTCGACTCACAAAATTTTGAAAAAAACCGAATATCTCGACTCACAAAAGTAGTACAGCTTTTTGAGTAGCACGGTTCGAAAGAGGACGTTTTTTCCAATTAAAAAATGGCCATTTATTTTTTGAGAATTTTCATGTATTTTTGGCCAAAATTCGATTTTTCAAAATTGAATACCTCGACTCACAAAATTTTGAAAAAAACCGAATATCTCGACTCACAAAAGTAGTACAGCTTTTTGAGTAGCACGGTTCGAAAGACGACGTTTTTTCTAATTAAAAAATAGCCATTTATTTTTTTGAGAATTTTCATGTATTTTTTGCCAAAATTCGATTTTTCAAAATTGAATACCTCGACTCACAAAATTTTGAAAAAAACCGAATATCTCGACTCACAAAAGTAGTACAGCTTTTTGAGTAGCACGGTTCGAAAGAGGACGTTTTTTCCAATTAAAAAATGGCCATTTATTTTTTTGAGAATTTTCATGTATTTTTGGCCAAAATTCGATTTTTCAAAATTGAATACCTCGACTCACAAAATTTTGAAAAAAACCGAATATCTCGACTCACACAAGTAGTACAGCTTTTTGAGTAGCACGGTTCGAAAGAGGACGTTTTTTCAAATTAAAAAATGGCATTTATTTTTTTGAGGATTTTCATGTATTTTTGGCCAAAATTCGATTTTTCAAAATTGAATACCTCGACTCACAAAATTTTGAAAAAAACCGAATATCTCGACTCACAAAAGTGGTACAGCTTTTTGAGTAGCACGGTTCGAAAGAGGACGTTTTTTTCTAATTAAAAATAGCCATTTATTTTTTTGAGAATTTTCATGTATTTTTTGCCAAAATTCGATTTTTCAAAATTGAATACCTCGACTCACAAAATTTTGAAAAAAACCGAATATCTCGACTCACAAAAGTAGTACAGCTTTTTGAGTAGCACGGTTCGAAAGAGGACGTTTTTTCCAATTAAAAAATGGCCATTTATTTTTTTGAGAATTTTCATGTATTTTTGGCCAAAATTCGATTTTTCAAAATTGAATACCTCGACTCACAAAATTTTGAAAAAAACCGAATATCTCGACTCACAAAAGTAGTACAGCTTTTTGAGTAGCACGGTTCGAAAGAGGACGTTTTTTCCAATTAAAAAATGGCCATTTATTTTTTTGAGAATTTTCATGTATTTTTGGCCAAAATTCGATTTTTCAAAATTGAATACCTTGACTCACAAAATTTTGAAAAAAAACCGAATATCTCGACTCACAAAAGTAGTACAGCTTTTTGAGTAGCACGGTTCGAAAGAGGACGTTTTTTCTAATTAAAAAATAGCCATTTTTTTTTTTGAGAATTTTCATGTATTTTTGGCCAAAATTCGATTTTTCAAAATTGAATACCTCGACTCACAAAATTTTGAAAAAAACCGAATATCTCGACTCACAAAAGTAGTACAGCTTTTTGAGTAGCACGGTTCGAAAGAGGACGTTTTTTCCAATTAAAAAATGGCCATTTATTTTTTTGAGGATTTTCATGTATTTTTGGCCAAAATTCGATTTTTCAAAATTGAATACCTCGACTCACAAATTTTTGAAAAAAACCGAATATCTCGACTCACAAAAGTAGTACAGCTTTTTGAGTAGCACGGTTCGAAAGAGGACGTTTTTTCCAATTAAAAAATGGCCATTTATTTTTTTGAGAATTTTCATGTATTTTTGGCCAAAATTCGATTTTTCAAAATTGAATACCTCGACTCACAAAATTTTGAAAAAAATCGAATATCTCGACTCACAAAAGTAGTACAGCTTTTTGAGTAGCACGGTTCGAAAGAGGACGTTTTTTCTAATTAAAAAATAGCCATTTATTTTTTTTGAGAATTTTCATGTGTTTTTGGCCAAAATTCGACTTTTCAAAATTGAATACCTCGACTCACAAAATTTTGAAAAAAATCGAATATCTCGACTCACAAAAGTAGTACAGCTTTTTGAGTAGCACGGTTTGAAAGAGGACGTTTTTTCCAATTAAAAAATGGCCATTTATTTTTTGAGAATTTTCATGTATTTTTGGCCAAAATTCGATTTTTCAAAATTGAATACCTCGACTCACAAAATTTTGAAAAAAATCGAATATCTCGACTCACAAAAGTAGTACAGCTTTTTGAGTAGCACTGTTCGAAAGAGGACGTTTTTTCCAATTAAAAAATGGCATTTATTTTTTTGAGAATTTTCATGTATTTTTGGCCAAAATTCGATTTTTCAAAATTGAACACCTCGACTCATAAAATTTTGAAAAAAACCGAATATCTCGACTCACAAAAGTAGTACAGCTTTTTGAGTAGCACGGTTCGAAAGACGACGTTTTTTATAATTAAAAAATAGCCATTTATTTTTTTGAGAATTTTCATGTATTTTTTGCCAAAATTCGATTTTTCAAAATTGAATACCTCGACTCACAAAATTTTGAAAAAAACCGAATATCTCGACTCACAAAAGTAGTACAGCTTTTTGAGTAGCACGGTTCGAAAGAGGACGTTTTTTCCAATTAAAAAATGGCCATTTATTTTTTTGAGAATTTTCATGTATTTTTGGCCAAAATTCGATTTTTCAAAATTGAATACCTCGACTCACAAAATTTTGAAAAAAACCGAATATCTCGACTCACAAAAGTAGTACAGCTTTTTGAGTAGCACGGTTCGAAAGAGGACGTTTTTTCCAATTAAAAAATGGCCATTTATTTTTTTGAGAATTTTCATGTATTTTTGGCCAAAATTCGATTTTTCAAAATTGAATACCTTGACTCACAAAATTTTGAAAAAAACCGAATATCTCGACTCACAAAAGTAGTACAGCTTTTTGAGTAGCACGGTTCGAAAGAGGACGTTTTTTCTAATTAAAAAATAGCCATTTTTTTTTTTGAGAATTTTCATGTATTTTTGGCCAAAATTCGATTTTTCAAAATTGAATACCTCGACTCACAAAATTTTGAAAAAAACCGAATATCTCGACTCACAAAAGTAGTACAGCTTTTTGAGTAGCACGGTTCGAAAGAGGACGTTTTTTCCAATTAAAAAATGGCCATTTATTTTTTTGAGGATTTTCATGTATTTTTGGCCAAAATTCGATTTTTCAAAATTGAATACCTCGACTCACAAATTTTTGAAAAAAACCGAATATCTCGACTCACAAAAGTAGTACAGCTTTTTGAGTAGCACGGTTCGAAAGAGGACGTTTTTTCCAATTAAAAAATGGCCATTTATTTTTTTGAGAATTTTCATGTATTTTTGGCCAAAATTCGATTTTTCAAAATTGAATACCTCGACTCACAAAATTTTGAAAAAAATCGAATATCTCGACTCACAAAAGTAGTACAGCTTTTTGAGTAGCACGGTTCGAAAGAGGACGTTTTTTCTAATTAAAAAATAGCCATTTATTTTTTTTGAGAATTTTCATGTGTTTTTGGCCAAAATTCGACTTTTCAAAATTGAATACCTCGACTCACAAAATTTTGAAAAAAATCGAATATCTCGACTCACAAAAGTAGTACAGCTTTTTGAGTAGCACGGTTTGAAAGAGGACGTTTTTTCCAATTAAAAAATGGCCATTTATTTTTTGAGAATTTTCATGTATTTTTGGCCAAAATTCGATTTTTCAAAATTGAATACCTCGACTCACAAAATTTTGAAAAAAATCGAATATCTCGACTCACAAAAGTAGTACAGCTTTTTGAGTAGCACTGTTCGAAAGAGGACGTTTTTTCCAATTAAAAAATGGCATTTATTTTTTTGAGAATTTTCATGTATTTTTGGCCAAAATTCGATTTTTCAAAATTGAACACCTCGACTCATAAAATTTTGAAAAAAACCGAATATCTCGACTCACAAAAGTAGTACAGCTTTTTGAGTAGCACGGTTCGAAAGACGACGTTTTTTATAATTAAAAAATAGCCATTTATTTTTTTGAGAATTTTCATGTATTTTTTGCCAAAATTCGATTTTTCAAAATTGAATACCTCGACTCACAAAATTTTGAAAAAAACCGAATATCTCGACTCACAAAAGTAGTACAGCTTTTTGAGTAGCACGGTTCGAAAGAGGACGTTTTTTCCAATTAAAAAATGGCCATTTATTTTTTTGAAGATTTTCATTTATTTTTGGCCAAAATTCGATTTTTCAAAATTGAATACCTCGACTCACAAAATTTTGAAAAAATCCGAATATCTCGACTCACAAAAGTAGTACAGCTTTTTGAGTAGCACGGTTCGAAAGACGACGTTTTTTCTAATTAAAAAATGGCCATTTATTTTTTTGAGAATTTTCATGTATTTTTTGCCAAAATTCGATTTTTCAAAATTGAATACCTCGACTCACAAAATTTTGAAAAAAACCGAATATCTCGACTCACAAAAGTAGTACAGCTTTTTGAGTAGCACGGTTCGAAAGAGGACGTTTTTTCCAATTAAAAAATGGCCATTTATTTTTTTGAGAATTTTCATGTATTTTTGGCCAAAATTCGATTTTTCAAAATTGAATACCTCGACTCATAAAATTTTGAAAAAAACCGAATATCTCGACTCACAAAAGTAGTACAGCTTTTTGAGTAGCACGGTTCGAAAGAGGACGTTTTTTCCAATTAAAAAATGGCCATTTATTTTTTTGAGAATTTTCATGTATTTTTGGCCAAAATTCGATTTTTCAAAATTGAATACCTTGACTCACAAAATTTTGAAAAAAACCGAATATGTCGACTCACAAAAGTAGTACAGCTTTTTGAGTAGCACGGTTCGAAAGAGGACGTTTTTTCTAATTAAAAAATAGCCATTTATTTTTTTGAGAATTTTCATGTATTTTTGGCCAAAATTCGATTTTTCAAAATTGAATACCTCGACTCACAAAATTTTGAAAAAAACCGAATATCTCGACTCACAAAAGTAGTACAGCTTTTTGAGTAGCACGGTTCGAAAGAGGACGTTTTTTCCAATTAAAAAATGGCCATTTATTTTTTTGAGGATTTTCATGTATTTTTGGCCAAAATTCGATTTTTCAAAACTGAATACCTCGACTCACAAAATTTTGAAAAAAACCGAATATCTCGACTCACAAAAGTAGTACAGCTTTTTGAGTAGCACGGTTCGAAAGAGGACGTTTTTTCCAATTAAAAAATGGCCATTTATTTTTTTGAGAATTTTCATGTATTTTTGGCCAAAATTCGATTTTTCAAAATTGAATACCTCGACTCACAAAATTTTGAAAAAAATCGAATATCTCGACTCACAAAAGTAGTACAGCTTTTTGAGTAGCACGGTTCGAAAGAGGACGTTTTTTCCAATTAAAAAATGGCCATTTATTTTTTTGAGAATTTTCATGTATTTTTGGCCAAAATTCGATTTTTCAAAATTGAATACCTCGACTCACAAAATTTTGAAAAAAACCGAATATCTCGACTCACAAAAGTAGTACAGCTTTTTGAGTAGCACGGTTCGAAAGAGGACGTTTTTTCCAATTAAAAAATGGCCATTTATTTTTTTGAGGATTTTCATGTATTTTTGGCCAAAATTCGATTTTTCAAAATTGAATACCTCGACTCACAAAATTTTGAAAAAAACCGAATATCTCGACTCACAAAAGTAGTACAGCTTTTTGAGTAGCACGGTTCGAAAGACGACGTTTTTTCTAATTAAAAAATAGCCATTTATTTTTTTGAGAATTTTCATGTATTTTTTGCCAAAATTCGATTTTTCAAAATTGAATACCTCGACTCACAAAATTTTGAAAAAAACCGAATATCTCGACTCACAAAAGTAGTACAGCTTTTTGAGTAGCACGGTTCGAAAGAGGACGTTTTTTTCAATTAAAAAATGGCCATTTATTTTTTTGAGAATTTTCATGTATTTTTGGCCAAAATTCGATTTTTCAAAATTGAATACCTCGACTCACAAAATTTTGAAAAAAATCGAATATCTCGACTCACAAAAGTAGTACAGCTTTTTGAGTAGCACGGTTCGAAAGAGGACGTTTCTTCTAATTAAAAAATAGCCATTTATTTTTTTGAGAATTTTCATGTATTTTTGGCCAAAATTCGATTTTTCAAAATTGAATACCTCGACTCACAAAATTTTGAAAAAAATCGAATATCTCGACTCACAAAAGTAGTACAGCTTTTTGAGTAGCACGGTTCGAAAGAGGACGTTTCTTCTAATTAAAAAATAGCCATTTATTTTTTTTGAGAATTTTCATGTATTTTTTGCCAAAATTCGATTTTTCAAAATTGAATACCTCGACTCACAAAATTTTGAAAAAAACCGAATATTTCGACTCACAAAAGTAGTACAGCTTTTTGAGTAGCACGGTTCGAAAGACGACGTTTTTTCCAATTAAAATATAGCCATTTATTTTTTTGAGGATTTTCATGTATTTTTGGCCAAAATTCGATTTTTCAAAATTGAATACCTCGACTCACAAAATTTTGAAAAAAACCGAATATCTCGACTCACAAAAGTAGTACAGCTTTTTGAGTAGCACGGTTCGAAAGACGACGTTTTTTCTAATTAAAAAATAGCCATTTATTTTTTTGAGAATTTTCATGTATTTTTTGCCAAAATTCGATTTTTCAAAATTGAATACCTTGACTCACAAAATTTTGAAAAAAACCGAATATCTCGACTCACAAAAGTAGTACAGCTTTTTGAGTAGCACGGTTCGAAAGAGGACGTTTTTTCTAATTAAAAAATAGCCATTTATTTTTTTGAGAATTTTCATGTATTTTTGGCCAAAATTCGATTTTTCAAAATTTAATACCTCGACTCACAAAATTTTGAAAAAAACCGAATATCGCGACTCACAAAAGTAGTACAGCTTTTTGAGTAGCACGGTTCGAAAGAGGACGATTTTTCCAATTCAAAAATGGCCATTTATTTTTTTGAGGATTTTCATGTATTTTTGGCCAAAATTCGATTTTTCAAAATTGAATACCTCGACTCACAAAATTTTGAAAAAAAACCGAATATCTCGACTCACAAAAGTAGTACAGCTTTTTGAGTAGCACGGTTTGAAAGAGGACGTTTTTTCCAATTAAAAAATGGCCATTTATTTTTTTGAGAATTTTCATGTATTTTTGGCCAAAATTCGATTTTTCAAAATTGAATACCTTGACTCACAAAATTTTGAAAAAAACCGAATATCTCGACTCACAAAAGTAGTACAGCTTTTTGAGTAGCATGGTTCGAAAGAGGACGTTTTTTCTAATTAAAAAATAGCCATTTATTTTTTTTGAGAATTTTCATGTATTTTTGGCCAAAATTCGACTTTTCAAAATTGAATACCTCGACTCACAAAATTTTGAAAAAAATCGAATATCTCGACTCACAAAAGTAGTACAGCTTTTTGAGTAGCACGGTTCGAAAGAGGACGTTTTTTCCAATTAAAAAGTGGCCATTTATTTTTTTGAGAATTTTCATGTATTTTTGGCCAAAATTCGATTTTTCAAAATTGAATACCTCGACTCACATAATTTTGAAAAAAATCGAATATCTCGACTCACAAAAGTAGTACAGCTTTTTGAGTAGCACTGTTCGAAAGAGGACGTTTTTTCCAATTAAAAAATGGCCATTTATTTTTTGGAGAATTTTCATGTATTTTTGGCCAAAATTCGATTTTTCAAAATTGAATCCTCGACTCACAAAATTTTGAAAAAAACTGAATATCTCGACTCACAAAAGTAGTACAGCTTTTTGAGTAGCACGGTTCGAAAGACGACGTTTTTTCTAATTAAAAAATAGCCATTTATTTTTTTGAGAATTTTCATGTATTTTTGGCCAAAATTCGATTTTTCAAAATTGAATACCTCGACTCACAAAATTTTGAAAAAAACCGAATATCTCGACTCACAAAAGTAGTACAGCTTTTTGAGTAGCACGGTTCGAAAGAGGACGTTTTTTCTAATTTAAAAATAGCCATTTATTTTTTTGAGAATTTTCATGTATTTTTGGCCAAAATTCGATTTTTCAAAATTGAATACCTCGACTCACAAAATTTTGAAAAAAACCGAATATCTCGACTCACAAAAGTAGTACAGCTTTTTGAGTAGCACGGTTCGAAAGAGGACGTTTTTTCCAATTAAAAAATGGCCATTTATTTTTTTGAGAATTTTCATGTATTTTTGGACAAAATTCGATTTTTCAAAATTGAATACCTCGACTCACAAAATTTTGAAAAAAACCGAATATCTCGACTCACAAAAGTAGTACAGCTTTTTGAGTAGCACGGTTCGAAAGACGACGTTTTTTCCAATTAAAATATAGCCATTTATTTTTTTGAGGATTTTCATGTATTTTTGGCCAAAATTCGATTTTTCAAAATTGAATACCTCGACTCACAAAATTTTGAAAAAAACCGAATATCTCGACTCACAAAAGTAGTACAGCTTTTTGAGTAGCACGGTTCGAAAGACGACGTTTTTTCTAATTAAAAAATAGCCATTTATTTTTTTGAGAATTTTCATGTATTTTTTGCCAAAATTCGATTTTTCAAAATTGAATACCTTGACTCACAAAATTTTGAAAAAAACCGAATATCTCGACTCACAAAAGTAGTACAGCTTTTTGAGTAGCACGTTTCGAAAGAGGACGTTTTTTCTAATTAAAAAATAGCCATTTATTTTTTTGAGAATTTTCATGTATTTTTGGCCAAAATTCGATTTTTCAAAATTTAATACCTCGACTCACAAAATTTTGAAAAAAACCGAATATCGCGACTCACAAAAGTAGTACAGCTTTTTGAGTAGCACGGTTCGAAAGAGGACGATTTTTCCAATTCAAAAATGGCCATTTATTTTTTTGAGGATTTTCATGTATTTTTGGCCAAAATTCGATTTTTCAAAATTGAATACCTCGACTCACAAAATTTTGAAAAAAACCGAATATCTCGACTCACAAAAGTAGTACAGCTTTTTGAGTAGCACGGTTTGAAAGAGGACGTTTTTTCCAATTAAAAAATGGCCATTTATTTTTTTGAGAATTTTCATGTATTTTTGGCCAAAATTCGATTTTTCAAAATTGAATACCTTGACTCACAAAATTTTGAAAAAAACCGAATATCTCGACTCACAAAAGTAGTACAGCTTTTTGAGTAGCATGGTTCGAAAGAGGACGTTTTTTCTAATTAAAAAATAGCCATTTATTTTTTTTGAGAATTTTCATGTATTTTTGGCCAAAATTCGACTTTTCAAAATTGAATACCTCGACTCACAAAATTTTGAAAAAAATCGAATATCTCGACTCACAAAAGTAGTACAGCTTTTTGAGTAGCACGGTTCGAAAGAGGACGTTTTTTCCAATTAAAAAGTGGCCATTTATTTTTTTGAGAATTTTCATGTATTTTTGGCCAAAATTCGATTTTTCAAAATTGAATACCTCGACTCACATAATTTTGAAAAAAATCGAATATCTCGACTCACAAAAGTAGTACAGCTTTTTGAGTAGCACTGTTCGAAAGAGGACGTTTTTTCCAATTAAAAAATGGCCATTTATTTTTTGGAGAATTTTCATGTATTTTTGGCCAAAATTCGATTTTTCAAAATTGAATCCTCGACTCACAAAATTTTGAAAAAAACTGAATATCTCGACTCACAAAAGTAGTACAGCTTTTTGAGTAGCACGGTTCGAAAGACGACGTTTTTTCTAATTAAAAAATAGCCATTTATTTTTTTGAGAATTTTCATGTATTTTTGGCCAAAATTCGATTTTTCAAAATTGAATACCTCGACTCACAAAATTTTGAAAAAAACCGAATATCTCGACTCACAAAAGTAGTACAGCTTTTTGAGTAGCACGGTTCGAAAGAGGACGTTTTTTCTAATTTAAAAATAGCCATTTATTTTTTTGAGAATTTTCATGTATTTTTGGCCAAAATTCGATTTTTCAAAATTGAATACCTCGACTCACAAAATTTTGAAAAAAACCGAATATCTCGACTCACAAAAGTAGTACAGCTTTTTGAGTAGCACGGTTCGAAAAAGGACGTTTTTTCCAATTAAAAAATGGCCATTTATTTTTTTTGAGAATTTTCATGTATTTTTGGCCAAAATTCGATTTTTCAAAATTGAATACCTCGACTCACAAAATTTTGAAAAAAACCGAATATCTCGACTCACAAAAGTAGTACAGCTTTTTGAGTAGCACGGTTCGAAAGAGGACGTTTTTTCCAATTAAAAAATGGCCATTTATTTTTTTGAGAATTTTCATGTATTTTTGGCCAAAATTCGATTTTTCAAAATTGAATACCTTGACTCACAAAATTTTGAAAAAAACCGAATATCTCGACTCACAAAAGTAGTACAGCTTTTTGAGTAGCACGGTTCGAAAGAGGACGTTTTTTCTAATTAAAAAATAGCCATTTATTTTTTTGAGAATTTTCATGTATTTTTGGCCAAAATTCGATTTTTCAAAATTGAATACCTCGACTCACAAAATTTTGAAAAAAACCGAATATCTCGACTCATAAAAGTAGTACAGCTTTTTGAGTAGCACGGTTCGAAAGAGGACGTTTTTTCCAATTAAAAAATGACCATTTATTTTTTTGAGAATTTTCATGTATTTTTGGCCAAAATTCGATTTTTCAAAATTGAATACCTTGACTCACAAAATTTTGAAAAAAACCGAATATCTCGACTCACAAAAGTAGTACAGCTTTTTGAGTAGCACGGTTCGAAAGAGGACGTTTTTTCTAATTAAAAAATAGCCATTTATTTTTTTGAGAATTTTCATGTATTTTTGGCCAAAATTCGATTTTTCAAAATTGAATACCTCGACTCACAAAATTTTGAAAAAAACCGAATATCTCGACTCATAAAAGTAGTACAGCTTTTTGAGTAGCACGGTTCGAAAGAGGACGTTTTTTCCAATTAAAAAATGACCATTTATTTTTTTGAGAATTTTCATGTATTTTTGGCCAAAATTCGATTTTTCAAAATTGAATACCTCGACTCACAAAATTTTGAAAAAAACCGAATATCTCGACTCACAAAAGTAGTACAGCTTTTTGAGTAGCACGGTTCGAAAGAGGACGGTTTTTTCCAATTAAAAAATGGCCATTTATTTTTTTGGAATTTTCATGTATTTTTGGCCAAAATTCGATTTTTCAAAATTGAATACCTCGACTCACAAAATTTTGAAAAAAACCGAATATCTCGACTCACAAAAGTAGTACAGCTTTTTGAGTAGCACGGTTCGAAAGAGGACGTTTTTTCCAATTAAAAAATGGCCATTTATTTTTTTGAGAATTTTCATGTATTTTTGGCCAAAATTCGATTTTTCAAAATTGAATACCTCGACTCACAAAATTTTGAAAAAAATCGAATATCTCGACTCACAAAAGTAGTACAGCTTTTTGAGTAGCACGGTTCGAAAGAGGACGTTTTTTCCAATTAAAAAATGGCCATTTATTTTTTTGAGAATTTTCATGTATTTTTGGCCAAAATTCGATTTTTCAAAATTGAATACCTCGACTCACAAAATTTTGAAAAAAACCGAATATCTCGACTCACAAAAGTAGTACAGCTTTTTGAGTAGCACGGTTCGAAAGAGGACGTTTTTTCCAATTAAAAAATGGCCATTTATTTTTTTGAGGATTTTCATGTATTTTTGGCCAAAATTCGATTTTTCAAAATTGAATACCTCGACTCACAAAATTTTGAAAAAAACCGAATATCTCGACTCACAAAAGTAGTACAGCTTTTTGAGTAGCACGGTTCGAAAGACGACGTTTTTTCTAATTAAAAAATAGCCATTTATTTTTTTGAGAATTTTCATGTATTTTTTGCCAAAATTCGATTTTTCAAAATTGAATACCTCGACTCACAAAATTTTGATAAAAACCGAATATCTCGACTCACAAAAGTAGTACAGCTTTTTGAGTAGCACGGTTCGAAAGAGGACGTTTTTTCCAATTAAAAAATGGCCATTTATTTTTTTGAGAATTTTCATGTATTTTTGGCCAAAATTCGATTTTTCAAAATTGAATACCTCGACTCACAAAATTTTGAAAAAAACCGAATATCTCGACTCACAAAAGTAGTACAGCTTTTTGAGTAGCACGGTTCGAAAGAGGACGTTTCTTCTAATTAAAAAATAGCCATTTATTTTTTTTGAGAATTTTCATGTATTTTTTGCCAAAATTCGATTTTTCAAAATTGAATACCTCGACTCACAAAATTTTGAAAAAAACCGAATATCTCGACTCACAAAAGTAGTACAGCTTTTTGAGTAGCACGGTTCGAAAGAGGACGTTTTTTCCAATTAAAAAATGGCCATTTATTTTTTTGAGAATTTTCATGTATTTTTGGCCAAAATTCGATTTTTCAAAATTGAATACCTCGACTCACAAAATTTTGAAAAAACCGAATATCTCGACTCACAAAAGTAGTACAGCTTTTTGAGTAGCACGGTTCGAAAGACGACGTTTTTTCCAATTAAAAAATAGCCATTTATTTTTTTGAGAATTTTCATGTATTTTTTGCCAAAATTCGATTTTTCAAAATTGAATACCTCGACTCACAAAATTTTTAAAAAAACCGAATATCTCGACTCACAAAAGTAGTACAGCTTTTTGAGTAGCACGGTTCGAAAGAGGACGTTTTTTCCAATTAAAAAATGGCCATTTATTTTTTTGAGAATTTTCATGTATTTTTGGCCAAAATTCGGTTTTTCAAAATTGAATACCTCGACTCACAAAATTTTGAAAAAAATCGAATATCTCGACTCACAAAAGTAGTACAGCTTTTTGAGTAGCACTGTTCGAAAGAGGACGTTTTTTCCAATTAAAAAATGGCCATTTATTTTTTTGAGGATTTTCATGTATTTTTGGCCAAAATTCGATTTTTCAAAATTGAATACCTCGACTCACAAAATTTTGAAAAAAACCGAATATCTCGACTCACAAAAGTAGTACAGCTTTTTGAGTAGCACGGTTCGAAAGACGACGTTTTTTCTAATTAAAAAATAGCCATTTATTTTTTTGAGAATTTTCATGTATTTTTTGCCAAAATTCGATTTTTCAAAATTGAATACCTTGACTCACAAAATTTTGAAAAAAACCGAATATCTCGACTCACAAAAGTAGTACAGCTTTTTGAGTAGCACGGTTCGAAAGAGGACGTTTTTTCTAATTAAAAAATAGCCATTTATTTTTTTGAGAATTTTCATGTATTTTTGGCCAAAATTCGATTTTTCAAAATTTAATACCTCGACTCACAAAATTTTGAAAAAAACCGAATATCGCGACTCACAAAAGTAGTACAGCTTTTTGAGTAGCACGGTTCGAAAGAGGACAATTTTTCCAATTCAAAAATGGCCATTTATTTTTTTGAGGATTTTCATGTATTTTTGGCCAAAATTCGATTTTTCAAAATTGAATACCTCGACTCACAAAATTTTGAAAAAAACCGAATATCTCGACTCACAAAAGTAGCACAGCTTTTTGAGTAGCACGGTTTGAAAGAGGACGTTTTTTCCAATTAAAAAATGGCCATTTATTTTTTTGAGAATTTTCATGTATTTTTGGCCAAAATTCGATTTTTCAAAATTGAATACCTCGACTCACAAAATTTTGAAAAAAATCGAATATCTCGACTCACAAAAGTAGTACAGCTTTTTGAGTAGCACGGTTCGAAAGAGGACGTTTTTTCCAATTAAAAAGTGGCCATTTATTTTTTTGAGAATTTTCATGTATTTTTTGCCAAAATTCGATTTTTCAAAATTGAATACCTCGACTCACATAATTTTGAAAAAAATCGAATATCTCGACTCACAAAAGTAGTACAGCTTTTTGAGTAGCACTGTTCGAAAGAGGACGTTTTTTCCAATTAAAAAATGGCCATTTATTTTTTGGAGAATTTTCATGTATTTTTGGCCAAAATTCGATTTTTCAAAATTGAATACCTCGACTCACAAAATTTTGAAAAAAACCGAATATCTCGACTCACAAAAGTAGTACAGCTTTTTGAGTAGCACGGTTCGAAAGAGGACGTTTTTCCAATTAAAAAATGGCCATTTATTTTTTTGAGAATTTTCATGTATTTTTGGCCAATATTCGATTTTTCAAAATTGAATACCTTGACTCACAAAATTTTGAAAAAAACCGAATATCTCGACTCACAAAAGTAGTACAGCTTTTTGAGTAGCACGGTTCGAAAGAGGACGTTTTTTCTAATTAAAAAATAGCCATTTATTTTTTTGAGAATTTTCATGTATTTTTGGCCAAAATTCGATTTTTCAAAATTGAATACCTCGACTCACAAAATTTTGAAAAAAACCGAATATCTCGACTCACAAAAGTAGTACGGTTCGAAAAAGGACGTTTTTTCCAATTAAAAAATGGCCATTTATTTTTTTTGAGAATTTTCATGTATTTTTGGCCAAAATTCGATTTTTCAAAATTGAATACCTCGACTCACAAAATTTTGAAAAAAGCCGAATATCTCGACTCACAAAAGTAGTACAGCTTTTTGAGTAGCACGGTTCGAAAGAGGACGTTTTTTCCAATTAAAAAATGGCCATTTATTTTTTTGAGAATTTTCATGTATTTTTGGCCAAAATTCGATTTTTCAAAATTGAATACCTTGACTCACAAAATTTTGAAAAAAACCGAATATCTCGACTCACAAAAGTAGTACAGCTTTTTGAGTAGCACGGTTCGAAAGAGGACGTTTTTTCTAATTAAAAAATAGCCATTTATTTTTTTGAGAATTTTCATGTATTTTTGGCCAAAATTCGATTTTTCAAAATTGAATACCTCGACTCACAAAATTTTGAAAAAAACCGAATATCTCGACTCATAAAAGTAGTACAGCTTTTTGAGTAGCACGGTTTGAAAGAGGACGTTTTTTCCAATTAAAAAATGGCCATTTATTTTTTTTAAGAATTTTCATGTATTTTTGGCCAAAATTCGATTTTTCAAAATTGAATACCTCGACTCACAAAATTTTGAAAAAAACCGAATATCTCGACTCACAAAAGTAGTACAGCTTTTTGAGTAGCACGGTTCGAAAGACGACGTTTTTTCTAATTAAAAAATAGCCATTTATTTTTTTGAGAATTTTCATGTATTTTTTGCCAAAATTCGATTTTTCAAAATTGAATACCTCGACTCACAAAATTTTGAAAAAAACCGAATATCTCGACTCACAAAAGTAGTACAGCTTTTTGAGTAGCACGGTTCGAAAGAGGACGTTTTTTCCAATTAAAAAATGGCCATTTATTTTTTTGAGAATTTTCATGTATTTTTTGCCAAAATTCGATTTTTCAAAATTGAATACCTCGACTCACAAAATTTTGAAAAAAATCGAATATCTCGACTCACAAAAGTAGTACAGCTTTTTGAGTAGCACGGTTCGAAAGAGGACGTTTTTTCTAATTAAAAAATAGCCATTTATTTTTTTTGAGAATTTTCATGTATTTTTGGCCAAAATTCGACTTTTCAAAATTGAATACCTCGACTCACAAAATTTTGAAAAAAATCGAATATCTCGACTCACAAAAGTAGTACAGCTTTTTGAGTAGCACGGTTCGAAAGACGACGTTTTTTCTAATTAAAAAATGGCCATTTATTTTTTTGAGAATTTTCATGTATTTTTGGCCAAAATTCGATTTTTCAAAATTGAATACCTCGACTCACAAAATTTTGAAAAAACCGAATATCTCGACTCACAAAAGTAGTACAGCTTTTTGAGTAGCACGGTTCGAAAGAGGACGTTTTTTCCAATTAAAAAATGGCCATTTATTTTTTTGAGAATTTTCATGTATTTTTTGCCAAAATTCGATTTTTCAAAATTGAATACCTCGACTCACAAAATTTTGAAAAAAATCGAATATCTCGACTCACAAAAGTAGTACAGCTTTTTGAGTAGCACGGTTCGAAAGAGGACGTTTTTTCTAATTAAAAAATAGCCATTTATTTTTTTTGAGAATTTTCATGTATTTTTGGCCAAAATTCGACTTTTCAAAATTGAATACCTCGACTCACAAAATTTTGAAAAAAATCGAATATCTCGACTCACAAAAGTAGTACAGCTTTTTGAGTAGCACGGTTCGAAAGAGGACGTTTTTTCCAATTCAAAAATGGCCATTTATTTTTTGGAGAATTTTCATGTATTTTTGGCCAAAATTCGATTTTTCAAAATTGAATACCTCGACTCACAAAATTTTGAAAAAACCGAATATCTCGACTCACAAAAGTAGTACAGCTTTTTGAGTAGCACGGTTCGAAAGACGACGTTTTTTCTAATTAAAAAATAGCCATTTATTTTTTTGAGAATTTTCATATATTTTTTGCCAAAATTCGATTTTTCAAAATTGAATACCTCGACTCACAAAATTTTGAAAAAACCGAATATCTCGACTCACAAAAGTAGTACAGCTTTTTGAGTAGCACGGTTCGAAAGAGGACGTTTTTTCCAATTAAAAAATGGCCATTTATTTTTTTGAGAATTTTCATGTATTTTTGGCCAAAATTCGATTTTTCAAAATTGAAAACCTCGACTCACAAAATTTTGAAAAAAACCGAATATCTCGACTCACAAAAGTAGTACAGTTTTTTGTGTAGCACGGTTCGAAAGAGGACGTTTTTTCCAATTAAAAAATGGCCATTTATTTTTTTGAGAATTTTCATGTATTTTTGGCCAAAATTCGATTTTTCAAAATTGAATACCTTGACTCACAAAATTTTGAAAAAAACCGAATATCTCGACTCACAAAAGTAGTACAGCTTTTTGAGTAGCACGGTTCGAAAGAGGACGTTTTTTCCAATTAAAAAATGGCCATTTATTTTTTTGAGGATTTTCTGTATTTTTGGCCAAAATTCGATTTTTCAAAATTGAATACCTCGACTCACAAAATTTTGAAAAAAACCGAATATCTCGACTCACAAAAGTAGTACAGCTTTTTGAGTAGCACGGTTCGAAAGAGGACGTTTTTTCCAATTAAAAAATGGCCATTTATTTTTTTGAGAATTTTCATGTATTTTTGGCCAAAATTCGATTTTTCAAAATTGAATACCTCGACACACAAACTTTTGAAAAAAATCGAATATCTCGACTCACAAAAGTAGTACAGCTTTTTGAGTAGCACGGTTCGAAAGAGGACGTTTTTTCCAATTAAAAAATGGCCATTTATTTTTTTGAGAATTTTCGAAAGAGGACGTTTTTTCTAATTAAAAAATAGCCATTTATTTTTTTGAGAATTTTTATGTATCTTTGGCCAAAATTCGATTTTTCAAAATTGAATACCTCGACTCACAAAATTTTGAAAAAAACCGAATATCTCGACTCACAAAAGTAGTACAGCTTTTTGAGTAGCACGGTTCGAAAGAGGACGTTTTTTCCAATTAAAAAATGGCCATTTATTTTTTTGAGGATTTTCATGTATTTTTGGCCAAAATTCGATTTTTCAAAATTGAATACCTCGACTCACAAAATTTTGAAAAAAACCGAATATCTCGACTCACAAAAGTAGTACAGCTTTTTGAGTAGCACGGTTCGAAAGAGGACGTTTTTTCCAATTAAAAAATGGCCATTTATTTTTTTGAGAATTTTCATGTATTTTTGGCCAAAATTCGATTTTTCAAAATTGAATACCTCGACTCACAAAATTTTGAAAAAAATCGAATATCTCGACTCACAGAAGTAGTACAGCTTTTTGAGTAGCACGGTTCGAAAGAGGACGTTTTTTCCAATTAAAAAATGGCCATTTATTTTTTTGAGAATTTTCATGTATTTTTGGCCAAAATTCGATTTTTCAAAATTGAATACCTCGACTCACAAAATTTTGAAAAAAACCGAATATCTCGACTCATAAAAGTAGTACAGCTTTTTGAGTAGCACGGTTTGAAAGAGGACGTTTTTTCCAATTAAAAAATGGCCATTTATTTTTTTTAAGAATTTTCATGTATTTTTGGCCAAAATTCGATTTTTCAAAATTGAATACCTCGACTCACAAAATTTTGAAAAAAACCGAATATTTCGACTCACAAAAGTAGTACAGCTTTTTGAGTAGCACGGTTCGAAAGACGACGTTTTTTCTAATTAAAAAATAGCCATTTATTTTTTTGAGAATTTTCATGTATTTTTTGCCAAAATTCGATTTTTCAAAATTGAATACCTCGACTCACAAAATTTTGAAAAAAACCGAATATCTCGACTCACAAAAGTAGTACAGCTTTTTGAGTAGCACGGTTCGAAAGAGGACGTTTTTTCCAATTAAAAAATGGCCATTTATTTTTTTGAGAATTTTCATGTATTTTTTGCCAAAATTCGATTTTTCAAAATTGAATACCTCGACTCACAAAATTTTGAAAAAAATCGAATATCTCGACTCACAAAAGTAGTACAGCTTTTTGAGTAGCACGGTTCGAAAGAGGACGTTTTTTCTAATTAAAAAATAGCCATTTATTTTTTTTGAGAATTTTCATGTATTTTTGGCCAAAATTCGACTTTTCAAAATTGAATACCTCGACTCACAAAATTTTGAAAAAAATCGAATATCTCGACTCACAAAAGTAGTACAGCTTTTTGAGTAGCACGGTTCGAAAGAGGACGTTTTTTCCAATTCAAAAATGGCCATTTATTTTTTGGAGAATTTTCATGTATTTTTGGCCAAAATTCGATTTTTCAAAATTGAATACCTCGACTCACAAAATTTTGAAAAAACCGAATATCTCGACTCACAAAAGTAGTACAGCTTTTTGAGTAGCACGGTTCGAAAGACGACGTTTTTTCTAATTAAAAAATAGCCATTTATTTTTTTGAGAATTTTCATATATTTTTTGCCAAAATTCGATTTTTCAAAATTGAATACCTCGACTCACAAAATTTTGAAAAAAACCGAATATCTCGACTCACAAAAGTAGTACAGCTTTTTGAGTAGCACGGTTCGAAAGACGACGTTTTTTCTAATTAAAAAATGGCCATTTATTTTTTTGAGAATTTTCATGTATTTTTGGCCAAAATTCGATTTTTCAAAATTGAATACCTTGACTCACAAAATTTTGAAAAAACCGAATATCTCGACTCACAAAAGTAGTACAGCTTTTTGAGTAGCACGGTTCGAAAGAGGACGTTTTTTCCAATTAAAAAATGGCCATTTATTTTTTTGAGAATTTTCATGTATTTTTTGCCAAAATTCGATTTTTCAAAATTGAATACCTCGACTCACAAAATTTTGAAAAAACCGAATATCTCGACTCACAAAAGTAGTACAGCTTTTTGAGTAGCACGGTTCGAAAGACGACGTTTTTTCTAATTAAAAATAGCCATTTATTTTTTTGAGAATTTTCATATATTTTTTGCCAAAATTCGATTTTTCAAATTGAATACCTCGACTCACAAAATTTTGAAAAAACCGAATATCTCGACTCACAAAAGTAGTACAGCTTTTTGAGTAGCACGGTTCGAAAGAGGACGTTTTTTCCAATTAAAAAATGGCCATTTATTTTTTTGAGAATTTTCATGTATTTTTGGCCAAAATTCGATTTTTCAAAATTGAAAACCTCGACTCACAAAATTTTGAAAAAAACCGAATATCTCGACTCACAAAAGTAGTACAGTTTTTTGTGTAGCACGGTTCGAAAGAGGACGTTTTTTCCAATTAAAAAATGGCCATTTATTTTTTTGAGAATTTTCATGTATTTTTGGCCAAAATTCGATTTTTCAAAATTGAATACCTTGACTCACAAAATTTTGAAAAAAACCGAATATCTCGACTCACAAAAGTAGTACAGCTTTTGAGTAGCACGGTTCGAAAGAGGACGTTTTTTCCAATTAAAAAATGGCCATTTATTTTTTTGAGGATTTTCTGTATTTTTGGCCAAAATTCGATTTTTCAAAATTGAATACCTCGACTCACAAAATTTTGAAAAAAACCGAATATCTCGACTCACAAAAGTAGTACAGCTTTTTGAGTAGCACGGTTCGAAAGAGGACGTTTTTTCCAATTAAAAAATGGCCATTTATTTTTTGAGAATTTTCATGTATTTTTGGCCAAAATTCGATTTTTCAAAATTGAATACCTCGACACACAAAATTTTGAAAAAAATCGAATATCTCGACTCACAAAAGTAGTACAGCTTTTTGAGTAGCACGGTTCGAAAGAGGACGTTTTTTCCAATTAAAAAATGGCCATTTATTTTTTTGAGAATTTTCGAAAGAGGACGTTTTTTCTAATTAAAAAATAGCCATTTATTTTTTTGAGAATTTTTATGTATCTTTGGCCAAAATTCGATTTTTCAAAATTGAATACCTCGACTCACAAAATTTTGAAAAAAACCGAATATCTCGACTCACAAAAGTAGTACAGCTTTTTGAGTAGCACGGTTCGAAAGAGGACGTTTTTTCCAATTAAAAAATGGCCATTTATTTTTTTGAGGATTTTCATGTATTTTTGGCCAAAATTCGATTTTTCAAAATTGAATACCTCGACTCACAAAATTTTGAAAAAAACCGAATATCTCGACTCACAAAAGTAGTACAGCTTTTTGAGTAGCACGGTTCGAAAGAGGACGTTTTTTCCAATTAAAAAATGGCCATTTATTTTTTGAGAATTTTCATGTATTTTTGGCCAAAATTCGATTTTTCAAAATTGAATACCTCGACTCACAAAATTTTGAAAAAAATCGAATATCTCGACTCACAGAAGTAGTACAGCTTTTTGAGTAGCACGGTTCGAAAGAGGACGTTTTTTCCAATTAAAAAATGGCCATTTATTTTTTTGAGAATTTTCATGTATTTTTGGCCAAAATTCGATTTTTCAAAATTGAATACCTCGACTCACAAAATTTTGAAAAAAATCTAATATCTCGACTCACAAAAGTAGTACAGCTTTTTGAGTAGCACTGTTCGAAAGAGGACGTTTTTTCCAATTAAAAAATGGCCATTTATTTTTTTGAGAATTTTCATGTATTTTTGGCCAAAATTCGATTTTTCAAAATTGAATACCTCGACTCACAAAATTTTGAAAAAAACCGAATATCTCGACTCACAAAAGTAGTACAGCTTTTTGAGTAGCACGGTTCGAAAGACGACGTTTTTTCTAATTAAAAAATAGCCATTTATTTTTTTGAGAATTTTCATATATTTTTTGCCAAAATTCGATTTTTCAAAATTGAATACCTCGACTCACAAAATTTTGAAAAAAACCGAATATCTCGACTCACAAAAGTAGTACAGCTTTTTGAGTAGCACGGTTCGAAAGAGGACGTTTTTTTCAATTAAAAAATGGCCATTTATTTTTGGCCAAAATTCGATTTTTCAAAATTGAATACCTCGACTCACAAAATTTTGAAAAAAACCGAATATCTCGACTCACAAAAGTAGTACAGTTTTTTGAGTAGCACGGTTCGAAAGAGGACGTTTTTCCCAATTAAAAAATGGCCATGTATTTTTTTGAGGATTTTCATGTATTTTTGGCCAAAATTCGATTTTTCAAAATTGAATACCTCGACTCACAAAATTTTGAAAAAAACCGAATATCTCGACTCACAAAAGTAGTACAGCTTTTTGAGTAGCACGGTTCGAAAGACGACGTTTTTTCTAATTAAAAAATAGCCATTTATTTTTTTGAGAATTTTCATGTATTTTTGGCCAAAATTCGATTTTTCAAAATTGAATACCTCGACTCACAAAATTTTGAAAAAAACCGAATATCTCGACTCATAAAAGTAGTACAGTTTTTTGAGTAGCACGGTTCGAAAGAGGACGTTTTTTCCAATTAAAAAATGGCCATTTATTTTTTTGAGAATTTTCATGTATTTTTTTGCCAAAATTCGATTTTTCAAAATTGAATACCTCGACTCACAAAATTTTGAAAAAAATCGAATATCTCGACTCACAAAAGTAGTACAGCTTTTTGAGTAGCACGGTTCGAAAGAGGACGTTTTTTCTAATTAAAAAATAGCCATTTATTTTTTTTGAGAATTTTCATGTATTTTTGGCCAAAATTCGACTTTTCAAAATTGAATACCTCGACTCACAAAATTTTGAAAAAAATCGAATATCTCGACTCACAAAAGTAGTACAGCTTTTTGAGTAGCACGGTTCGAAAGAGGACGTTTTTTCCAATTCAAAAATGGCCATTTATTTTTTGGAGAATTTTCATGTATTTTTGGCCAAAATTCGATTTTTCAAAATTGAATACCTCGACTCACAAAATTTTGAAAAAACCGAATATCTCGACTCACAAAAGTAGTACAGCTTTTTGAGTAGCACGGTTCGAAAGACGACGTTTTTTCTAATTAAAAAATAGCCATTTATTTTTTTGAGAATTTTCATATATTTTTTGCCAAAATTCGATTTTTCAAAATTGAATACCTCGACTCACAAAATTTTGAAAAAAACCGAATATCTCGACTCACAAAAGTAGTACAGCTTTTTGAGTAGCACGGTTCGAAAGAGGACGTTTTTTCCAATTAAAAAATGGCCATTTATTTTTTTGAGAATTTTCATGTATTTTTGGCCAAAATTCGATTTTTCAAAATTGAATACCTCGACTCACAAAATTTTGAAAAAAACCGAATATCTCGACTCACAAAAGTAGTACAGTTTTTTGAGTAGCACGGTTCGAAAGAGGACGTTTTTCCCAATTAAAAAATGGCCATGTATTTTTTTGAGGATTTTCATGTATTTTTGGCCAAAATTCGATTTTTCAAAATTGAATACCTCGACTCACAAAATTTTGAAAAAAACCGAATATCTCGACTCACAAAAGTAGTACAGCTTTTTGAGTAGCACAGTTCGAAAAACGACGTTTTTTCTAATTAAAAAATAGCCATTTATTTTTTTGAGAATTTTCATGTATTTTTTGGCAAAATTCGATTTTTCAAAATTGAATACCTCGACTCACAAAATTTTGAAAAAAACCGAATATCTCGACTCACAAAAGTAGTACAGCTTTTTGAGTAGCACGGTTCGAAAGAGGACGTTTTTTCCAATTAAAAAATGGCCATTTATTTTTTTGAGAATTTTCATGTATTTTTGGCCAAAATTCGATTTTTCAAAATTGAATACCTTGACTCACAAAATTTTGCAAAAAAACCGAATATCTCGACTCACAAAAGTAGTACAGCTTTTTGAGTAGCACGGTTCGAAAGAGGACGTTTTTTCTAATTAAAAAATAGCCATTTATTTTTTTGAGAATTTTCATGTATTTTTGGCCAAAATTCGATTTTTCAAAATTGAATACCTCGACTCACAAAATTTTGAAAAAAACCGAATATCTCGACTCACAAAAGTAGTACAGCTTTTTGAGTAGCACGGTTCGAAAGAGGACGTTTTTTCCAATTAAAAAATGGCCATTTATTTTTTTGAGGATTTTCATGTATTTTTGGCCAAAATTCGATTTTTCAAAATTGAATACCTCGACACACAAAATTTTGAAAAAAATCGAATATCTCGACTCACAAAAGTAGTACAGCTTTTTGAGTAGCACGGTTCGAAAGAGGACGTTTTTTCTAATTAAAAAATAGCCATTTATTTTTTTTTTGAGAATTTTCATGTATTTTTGGCCAAAATTCGACTTTTCAAAATTGAATACCTCGACTCACAAAATTTTGAAAAAAATCGAATATCTCGACTCACAAAAGTAGTACAGCTTTTTGAGTAGCACGGTTCGAAAGAGGACGTTTTTTCCAATTAAAAAATGGCCATTTATTTTTTTGAGAATTTTCATGTATTTTTGGCCAAAATTCGATTTTTCAAAATTGAATACCTCGACTCACAAAATTTTGAAAAAAACCGAATATCTCGACTCACAAAAGTAGTACAGCTTTTTGAGTAGCACGGTTCGAAAGAGGACGTTTTTTCCAATTAAAAAATGGCCATTTATTTTTTTGAGAATTTTCGAAAGAGGACGTTTTTTCTAATTAAAAAATAGCCATTTATTTTTTTGAGAATTTTCATGTATCTTTGCCCAAAATTCGATTTTTCAAAATTGAATACCTCGACTCACAAAATTTTGAAAAAAACCGAATATCTCGACTCACAAAAGTAGTACAGCTTTTTGAGTAGCACGGTTCGAAAGAGGACGTTTTTTCCAATTAAAAAATGGCCATTTATTTTTTTGAGGATTTTCATGTATTTTTGGCCAAAATTCGATTTTTCAAAATTGAATA
Organism: Sarcophaga carnaria; assembly: GCA_958299815.1. Classification (NCBI taxonomy): domain Eukaryota; kingdom Metazoa; phylum Arthropoda; class Insecta; order Diptera; family Sarcophagidae; genus Sarcophaga; species Sarcophaga carnaria. The sequence goes on along the minus strand of CATQJQ010000052.1, from coordinate 33,678 downwards.
CCTCGACTCACAAAATTTTTAAAAAAACCGAATATCTCGACTCACAAAAGTAGTACAGCTTTTTGAGTAGCACGGTTCGAAAGAGGACGTTTTTTCCAATTAAAAAATGGCCATTTATTTTTGGCCAAAATTCGATTTTTCAAAATTGAATACCTCGACTCACAAAATTTTGAAAAAAACCGAATATCTCGACTCACAAAAGTAGTACAGTTTTTTGAGTAGCACGGTTCGAAAGAGGACGTTTTTCCCAATTAAAAAATGGCCATGTATTTTTTTGAGGATTTTCATGTATTTTTGGCCAAAATTCGATTTTTCAAAATTGAATACCTCGACTCACAAAACTTTGAAAAAAACCGAATATCTCGACTCACAAAAGTAGTACAGCTTTTTGAGTAGCACGGTTCGAAAGACGACGTTTTTTCTAATTAAAAAATAGCCATTTATTTTTTTGAGAATTTTCATGTATTTTTTGCCAAAATTCGATTTTTCAAAATTGAATACCTCGACTCACAAAATTTTGAAAAAAACCGAATATCTCGACTCACAAAAGTAGTACAGCTTTTTGAGTAGCACGGTTCGAAAGAGGACGTTTTTTCTAATTAAAAAATAGCCATTTATTTTTTGAGAATTTTCATGTATTTTTGGCCAAAATTCGATTTTTCAAAATTGAATACCTCGACTCACAAAATTTTGAAAAAAACCGAATATCTCGACTCACAAAAGTAGTACAGCTTTTTGAGTAGCACGGTTCGAAAGAGGACGTTTTTTCCAATTAAAAAATGGCCATTTATTTTTTTGAGGATTTTCTGTATTTTTGGCCAAAATTCGATTTTTCAAAATTGAATACCTCGACTCACAAAATTTTGAAAAAAACCGAATATCTCGACTCACAAAAGTAGTACAGCTTTTTGAGTAGCACGGTTCGAAAGAGGACGTTTTTTCCAATTAAAAAATGGCCATTTATTTTTTTGAGAATTTTCATGTATTTTTGGCCAAAATTCGATTTTTCAAAATTGAATACCTCGACACACAAAATTTTGAAAAAAATCGAATATCTCGACTCACAAAAGTAGTACAGCTTTTTGAGTAGCACGGTTCGAAAGAGGACGTTTTTTCTAATTAAAAAATAGCCATTTATTTTTTTTGAGAATTTTCATGTATTTTTGGCCAAAATTCGACTTTTCAAAATTGAATACCTCGACTCACAAAATTTTGAAAAAAATCGAATATCTCGACTCACAAAAGTAGTACAGCTTTTTGAGTAGCACGGTTCGAAAGAGGACGTTTTTTCCAATTAAAAAATGGCCATTTATTTTTTTGAGAATTTTCATGTATTTTTGGCCAAAATTCGATTTTTCAAAATTGAATACCTCGACTCACAAAATTTTGAAAAAAAACCGAATATCTCGACTCACAAAAGTAGTACAGCTTTTTGAGTAGCACGGTTCGAAAGAGGACGTTTTTTCCAATTAAAAAATGGCCATTTATTTTTTTGAGAATTTTCGAAAGAGGACGTTTTTTCTAATTAAAAAATGGCCATTTATTTTTTTGAGAATTTTCATGTATCTTTGGCCAAAATTCGATTTTTCAAAATTGAATACCTCGACTCACAAAATTTTGAAAAAAACCGAATATCTCGACTCACAAAAGTAGTACAGCTTTTTGAGTAGCACGGTTCGAAAGAGGACGTTTTTTCCAATTAAAAAATGGCCATTTATTTTTTTGAGGATTTTTATGTATTTTTGGCCAAAATTCGATTTTTCAAAATTGAATACCTCGACTCACAAAATTTTGAAAAAAACCGAATATCTCGACTCACAAAAGTAGTACAGCTTTTTGAGTAGCACGGTTCGAAAGAGGACGTTTTTTCCAATTAAAAAGTGGCCATTTATTTTTTTGAGAATTTTCATGTATTTTTGGCCGAAATTCGATTTTTCAAAATTGAATACCTCGACTCACAAAATTTTGAAAAAAATCGAATATCTCGACTCACAGAAGTAGTACAGCTTTTTGAGTAGCACGGTTCGAAAGAGGACGTTTTTTTCTAATTAAAAAATAGCCATTTATTTTTTTGAGAATTTTCATGTATTTTTGGCCAAAATTCGACTTTTCAAAATTGAATACCTCGACTCACAAAATTTTGAAAAAAATCGAATATCTCTACTCACAAAAGTAGTACAGCTTTTTGAGTAGCACGGTTCGAAAGAGGACGTTTTTTCCAATTAAAAAATGGCCATTTATTTTTTTGAGAATTTTCATGTATTTTTGGCCAAAATTCGATTTTTCAAAATTGAATACCTCGACTCACAAAATTTTGAAAAAAATCGAATATCTCGACTCACAAAAGTAGTACAGCTTTTTGAGTAGCACTGTTCGAAAGAGGACGTTTTTTCCAATTAAAAAATGGCCATTTATTTTTTTGAGAATTTTCATGTATTTTTGGCCAAAATTCGATTTTTCAAAATTGAATACCTCGACTCACAAAATTTTGATAAAAACCGAATATCTCGACTCACAAAAGTAGTACAGCTTTTTGAGTAGCACGGTTCGAAAGACGACGTTTTTTCTAATTAAAAAATAGCCTTTTAATTTTTTTGAGAATTTTTATGTATTTTTTGCCAAAATTCGATTTTTCAAAATTGAATACCTCGACTCACAAAATTTTGAAAAAAACCGAATATCTCGACTCACAAAAGTAGTACAGCTTTTTGATTAGCACGGTTCGAAAGAGGACGTTTTTTCCAATTAAAAAATGGCCATTTATTTTTTTGAGAATTTTCATGTATTTTTGGCCAAAATTCGATTTTTCAAAATTGAATACCTCGACTCACAAAATTTTGAAAAAAACCGAATATCTCGACTCACAAAAGTAGTACAGTTTTTTGAGTAGCACGGTTCGAAAGAGGACGTTTTTCCCAATTAAAAAATGGCCATGTATTTTTTTGAGGATTTTCATGTATTTTTGGCCAAAATTCGATTTTTCAAAATTGAATACCTCGACTCACAAAATTTTGAAAAAAACCGAATATCTCGACTCACAAAAGTAGTACAGCTTTTTGAGTAGCACGGTTCGAAAGACGACGTTTTTTCTAATTAAAAAATAGCCATTTATTTTTTTGAGAATTTTCATGTATTTTTGGCCAAAATTCGATTTTTCAAAATTGAATACCTCGACTCACAAAATTTTGAAAAAAACCGAATATCTCGACTCATAAAAGTAGTACAGTTTTTTGAGTAGCACGGTTCGAAAGAGGACGTTTTTTCCAATTAAAAAATGGCCATTTATTTTTTTGAGAATTTTCATGTATTTTTTTGCCAAAATTCGATTTTTCAAAATTGAATACCTCGACTCACAAAATTTTGAAAAAAACCGAATATCTCGACTCACAAAAGTAGTACAGCTTTTTGAGTAGCACGGTTCGAAAGAGGACGTTTTTTCCAATTAAAAAATGGCCATTTATTTTTTTGAGAATTTTCATGTATTTTTGGCCAAAATTCGACTTTTCAAAATTGAATACCTCGACTCACAAAATTTTGAAAAAAATCGAATATCTCGACTCACAAAAGTAGTACAGTTTTTTGAGTAGCACGGTTCGAAAGAGGACGTTTTCCCCAATTAAAAAATGGCCATGTATTTTTTTGAGGATTTTCATGTATTTTTGGCCAAAATTCGATTTTTCAAAATTGAATACCTCGACTCACAAAATTTTGAAAAAAACCGAATATCTCGACTCACAAAAGTAGTACAGCTTTTTGAGTAGCACGGTTCGAAAAACGACGTTTTTTCTAATTAAAAAATAGCCATTTATTTTTTTTGAGAATTTTCATGTATTTTTTGGCAAAATTCGATTTTTCAAAATTGAATACCTCGACTCACAAAATTTTGAAAAAAACCGAATATCTCGACTCACAAAAGTAGTACAGCTTTTTGAGTAGCACGGTTCGAAAGAGGACGTTTTTTCCAATTAAAAAATGGCCATTTATTTTTTTGAGAATTTTCATGTATTTTTGGCCAAAATTCGATTTTTCAAAATTGAATACCTTGACTCACAAAATTTTGCAAAAAAACCGAATATCTCGACTCACAAAAGTAGTACAGCTTTTTGAGTAGCACGGTTCGAAAGAGGACGTTTTTTCTAATTAAAAAATAGCCATTTATTTTTTTGAGAATTTTCATGTATTTTTGGCCAAAATTCGATTTTTCAAAATTGAATACCTCGACTCACAAAATTTTGAAAAAAACCGAATATCTCGACTCACAAAAGTAGTACAGCTTTTTGAGTAGCACGGTTCGAAAGAGGACGTTTTTTCCAATTAAAAAATGGCCATTTATTTTTTTGAGGATTTTCTGTATTTTTGGCCAAAATTCGATTTTTCAAAATTGAATACCTCGACTCACAAAATTTTGAAAAAAACCGAATATCTCGACTCACAAAAGTAGTACAGCTTTTTGAGTAGCACGGTTCGAAAGAGGACGTTTTTTCCAATTAAAAAATGGCCATTTATTTTTTTGAGAATTTTCATGTATTTTTGGCCAAAATTCGATTTTTCAAAATTGAATACCTCGACACACAAAATTTTGAAAAAAATCGAATATCTCGACTCACAAAAGTAGTACAGCTTTTTGAGTAGCACGGTTCGAAAGAGGACGTTTTTTCTAATTAAAAAATAGCCATTTATTTTTTTTTGAGAATTTTCATGTATTTTTGGCCAAAATTCGACTTTTCAAAATTGAATACCTCGACTCACAAAATTTTGAAAAAAATCGAATATCTCGACTCACAAAAGTAGTACAGCTTTTTGAGTAGCACGGTTCGAAAGAGGACGTTTTTTCCAATTAAAAAATGGCCATTTATTTTTTTGAGAATTTTCATGTATTTTTGGCCAAAATTCGATTTTTCAAAATTGAATACCTCGACTCACAAAATTTTGAAAAAAATCGAATATCTCGACTCACAAAAGTAGTACAGCTTTTTGAGTAGCACGGTTCGAAAGAGGACGTTTTTTCCAATTAAAAAATGGCCATTTATTTTTTTGAGAATTTTCGAAAGAGGACGTTTTTTCTAATTAAAAAATAGCCATTTATTTTTTTGAGAATTTTCATGTATCTTTGCCCAAAATTCGATTTTTCAAAATTGAATACCTCGACTCACAAAATTTTGAAAAAAACCGAATATCTCGACTCACAAAAGTAGTACAGCTTTTTGAGTAGCACGGTTCGAAAGAGGACGTTTTTTCCAATTAAAAAATGGCCATTTATTTTTTTGAGGATTTTCATGTATTTTTGGCCAAAATTCGATTTTTCAAAATTGAATACCTCGACTCACAAAATTTTGAAAAAAACCGAATATCTCGACTCACAAAAGTAGTACAGCTTTTTGAGTAGCACGGTTCGAAAGAGGACGTTTTTTCCAATTAAAAAATGGCCATTTATTTTTTTGAGGATTTTCTGTATTTTTGGCCAAAATTCGATTTTTCAAAATTGAATACCTCGACTCACAAAATTTTGAAAAAAACCGAATATCTCGACTCACAAAAGTAGTACAGCTTTTTGAGTAGCACGGTTCGAAAGAGGACGTTTTTTCCAATTAAAAAATGGCCATTTATTTTTTTGAGAATTTTCATGTATTTTTGGCCAAAATTCGATTTTTCAAAATTGAATACCTCGACACACAAAATTTTGAAAAAAATCGAATATCTCGACTCACAAAAGTAGTACAGCTTTTTGAGTAGCACGGTTCGAAAGAGGACGTTTTTTCTAATTAAAAAATAGCCATTTATTTTTTTTGAGAATTTTCATGTATTTTTGGCCAAAATTCGACTTTTCAAAATTGAATACCTCGACTCACAAAATTTTGAAAAAAATCGAATATCTCGACTCACAAAAGTAGTACAGCTTTTTGAGTAGCACGGTTCGAAAGAGGACGTTTTTTTCCAATTAAAAAATGGCCATTTATTTTTTTGAGAATTTTCATGTATTTTTGGCCAAAATTCGATTTTTCAAAATTGAATACCTCGACTCACAAAATTTTGAAAAAAAACCGAATATCTCGACTCACAAAAGTAGTACAGCTTTTTGAGTAGCACGGTTCGAAAGAGGACGTTTTTTCCAATTAAAAAATGGCCATTTATTTTTTTGAGAATTTTCGAAAGAGGACGTTTTTTCTAATTAAAAAATGGCCATTTATTTTTTTGAGAATTTTCATGTATCTTTGGCCAAAATTCGATTTTTCAAAATTGAATACCTCGACTCACAAAATTTTGAAAAAAAACCGAATATCTCGACTCACAAAAGTAGTACAGCTTTTTGAGTAGCACGGTTCGAAAGAGGACGTTTTTTCCAATTAAAAAATGGCCATTTATTTTTTTGAGGATTTTTATGTATTTTTGGCCAAAATTCGATTTTTCAAAATTGAATACCTCGACTCACAAAATTTTGAAAAAAACCGAATATCTCGACTCACAAAAGTAGTACAGCTTTTTGAGTAGCACGGTTCGAAAGAGGACGTTTTTTCCAATTAAAAAATGGCCATTTATTTTTTTTGAGAATTTTCATGTATTTTTGGCCGAAATTCGATTTTTCAAAATTGAATACCTCGACTCACAAAATTTTGAAAAAAATCGAATATCTCGACTCACAGAAGTAGTACAGCTTTTTGAGTAGCACGGTTCGAAAGAGGACGTTTTTTTCTAATTAAAAAATAGCCATTTATTTTTTTGAGAATTTTCATGTATTTTTGGCCAAAATTCGACTTTTCAAAATTGAATACCTCGACTCACAAAATTTTGAAAAAAATCGAATATCTCTACTCACAAAAGTAGTACAGCTTTTTGAGTAGCACGGTTCGAAAGAGGACGTTTTTTCCAATTAAAAAATGGCCATTTATTTTTTTGAGAATTTTCATGTATTTTTGGCCAAAATTCGATTTTTCAAAATTGAATACCTCGACTCACAAAATTTTGAAAAAAATCGAATATCTCGACTCACAAAAGTAGTACAGCTTTTTGAGTAGCACTGTTCGAAAGAGGACGTTTTTTCCAATTAAAAAATGGCCATTTATTTTTTTGAGAATTTTCATGTATTTTTGGCCAAAATTCGATTTTTCAAAATTGAATACCTCGACACACAAAATTTTGAAAAAAATCGAATATCTCGACTCACAAAAGTAGTACAGCTTTTTGAGTAGCACGGTTCGAAAGAGGACGTTTTTTCTAATTAAAAAATAGCCATTTATTTTTTTTTGAGAATTTTCATGTATTTTTGGCCAAAATTCGACTTTTCAAAATTGAATACCTCGACTCACAAAATTTTGAAAAAAATCGAATATCTCGACTCACAAAAGTAGTACAGCTTTTTGAGTAGCACGGTTCGAAAGAGGACGTTTTTTCCAATTAAAAAATGGCCATTTATTTTTTTGAGAATTTTCATGTATTTTTGGCCAAAATTCGATTTTTCAAAATTGAATACCTCGACTCACAAAATTTTGAAAAAAATCGAATATCTCGACTCACAAAAGTAGTACAGCTTTTTGAGTAGCACGGTTCGAAAGAGGACGTTTTTTCCAATTAAAAAATGGCCATTTATTTTTTTGAGAATTTTCGAAAGAGGACGTTTTTTCTAATTAAAAAATAGCCATTTATTTTTTTGAGAATTTTCATGTATCTTTGCCCAAAATTCGATTTTTCAAAATTGAATACCTCGACTCACAAAATTTTGAAAAAAACCGAATATCTCGACTCACAAAAGTAGTACAGCTTTTTGAGTAGCACGGTTCGAAAGAGGACGTTTTTTCCAATTAAAAAATGGCCATTTATTTTTTTGAGGATTTTCATGTATTTTTGGCCAAAATTCGATTTTTCAAAATTGAATACCTCGACTCACAAAATTTTGAAAAAAACCGAATATCTCGACTCACAAAAGTAGTACAGCTTTTTGAGTAGCACGGTTCGAAAGAGGACGTTTTTTCCAATTAAAAAATGGCCATTTATTTTTTTGAGGATTTTCTGTATTTTTGGCCAAAATTCGATTTTTCAAAATTGAATACCTCGACTCACAAAATTTTGAAAAAAACCGAATATCTCGACTCACAAAAGTAGTACAGCTTTTTGAGTAGCACGGTTCGAAAGAGGACGTTTTTTCCAATTAAAAAAATGGCCATTTATTTTTTTGAGAATTTTCATGTATTTTTGGCCAAAATTCGATTTTTCAAAATTGAATACCTCGACACACAAAATTTTGAAAAAATCGAATATCTCGACTCACAAAAGTAGTACAGCTTTTTGAGTAGCACGGTTCGAAAGAGGACGTTTTTTCTAATTAAAAAATAGCCATTTATTTTTTTTGAGAATTTTCATGTATTTTTGGCCAAAATTCGACTTTTCAAAATTGAATACCTCGACTCACAAAATTTTGAAAAAAATCGAATATCTCGACTCACAAAAGTAGTACAGCTTTTTGAGTAGCACGGTTCGAAAGAGGACGTTTTTTCCAATTAAAAAATGGCCATTTATTTTTTTGAGAATTTTCATGTATTTTTGGCCAAAATTCGATTTTTCAAAATTGAATACCTCGACTCACAAAATTTTGAAAAAAAACCGAATATCTCGACTCACAAAAGTAGTACAGCTTTTTGAGTAGCACGGTTCGAAAGAGGACGTTTTTTCCAATTAAAAAATGGCCATTTATTTTTTTGAGAATTTTCGAAAGAGGACGTTTTTTCTAATTAAAAAATGGCCATTTATTTTTTTGAGAATTTTCATGTATCTTTGGCCAAAATTCGATTTTTCAAAATTGAATACCTCGACTCACAAAATTTTGAAAAAAACCGAATATCTCGACTCACAAAAGTAGTACAGCTTTTTGAGTAGCACGGTTCGAAAGAGGACGTTTTTTCCAATTAAAAAATGGCCATTTATTTTTTTGAGGATTTTTATGTATTTTTGGCCAAAATTCGATTTTTCAAAATTGAATACCTCGACTCACAAAATTTTGAAAAAAACCGAATATCTCGACTCACAAAAGTAGTACAGCTTTTTGAGTAGCACGGTTCGAAAGAGGACGTTTTTTCCAATTAAAAAATGGCCATTTATTTTTTTGAGAATTTTCATGTATTTTTGGCCGAAATTCGATTTTTCAAAATTGAATACCTCGACTCACAAAATTTTGAAAAAAATCGAATATCTCGACTCACAGAAGTAGTACAGCTTTTTGAGTAGCACGGTTCGAAAGAGGACGTTTTTTTCTAATTAAAAAATAGCCATTTATTTTTTTGAGAATTTTCATGTATTTTTGGCCAAAATTCGACTTTTCAAAATTGAATACCTCGACTCACAAAATTTTGAAAAAAATCGAATATCTCTACTCACAAAAGTAGTACAGCTTTTTGAGTAGCACGGTTCGAAAGAGGACGTTTTTTCCAATTAAAAAATGGCCATTTATTTTTTTGAGAATTTTCATGTATTTTTGGCCAAAATTCGATTTTTCAAAATTGAATACCTCGACTCACAAAATTTTGAAAAAAATCGAATATCTCGACTCACAAAAGTAGTACAGCTTTTTGAGTAGCACTGTTCGAAAGAGGACGTTTTTTCCAATTAAAAAATGGCCATTTATTTTTTTGAGAATTTTCATGTATTTTTGGCCAAAATTCGATTTTTCAAAATTGAATACCTCGACTCACAAAATTTTGAAAAAAACCGAATATCTCGACTCACAAAAGTAGTACAGCTTTTTGAGTAGCACGGTTCGAAAGAGGACGTTTTTTCCAATTAAAAAATGGCCATTTATTTTTTTGAGGATTTTCTGTATTTTTGGCCAAAATTCGATTTTTCAAAATTATTTTTCAAATTGAATACCTCGACTCACAAATTTTGAAAAAAACCGAATATCTCGACTCACAAAAGTAGTACAGCTTTTTGAGTAGCACGGTTCGAAAGAGGACGTTTTTCCAATTAAAAAATGGCCATTTATTTTTTGAGATTTTCATGTATTTTTGGCCAAAATTCGATTTTTCAAAATTGAATACCTCGACTCACAAAATTTTGAAAAAACCGAATATCTCGACTCACAAAAAGTAGTACAGCTTTTTGAGTAGCACGGTTCGAAAGAGGACGTTTTTTCCAATTAAAAAATGGCCATTTATTTTTTTGAGGATTTTCTGTATTTTTGGCCAAAATTCGATTTTTCAAAATTGAATACCTCGACTCACAAAATTTTGAAAAAACCGAATATCTCGACTCACAAAAGTAGTACAGCTTTTTGAGTAGCACGGTTCGAAAGAGGACGTTTTTTCCAATTAAAAAATGGCCATTTATTTTTTTGAGAATTTTCATGTATTTTTGGCCAAAATTCGATTTTTCAAAATTGAATACCTCGACACACAAAATTTTGAAAAAATCGAATATCTCGACTCACAAAAAGTAGTACAGCTTTTTGAGTAGCACGGTTTCGAAAGAGGACGTTTTTTCTAATTAAAAAATAGGCCATTTATTTTTTTGAGAATTTTCATGTATTTTTGGCCAAAATTCGACTTTTCAAATTGAATACCTCGACACACAAAATTTTGAAAAAAATCGAATATCTCGACTCACAAAAGTAGTACAGCTTTTGAGTAGCACGGTTCGAAAGAGGACGTTTTTCTAATTAAAAATAGCCATTTATTTTTTTTGAGAATTTCATGTATTTTTGGCCAAAATTCGACTTTTCAAAATTGAATACCTCGACTCACAAAATTTTGAAAAAAATCGAATATCTCGACTCACAAAAGTAGTACAGCTTTTTGAGTAGCACGGTTCGAAGAGGACGTTTTTCAATTAAAAATGGCCATTTATTTTTTTGAGAATTTTCATGTATTTTTGGCCAAAATTCGATTTTTCAAAATTGAATACCTCGACTCACAAAATTTTGAAAAAAAACCGAATATCTCGACTCACAAAAGTAGTACAGCTTTTTGAGTAGCACGGTCGAAAGAGGACGTTTTTTCCAATTAAAAAATGGCCATTTATTTTTTTGAGAATTTTCGAAAGAGGACGTTTTTTCTAATTAAAAAATTGGCCATTTATTTTTTGAGAATTTTCATGTATCTTTGGCCAAAATTCGATATTTTTCAAAATTGAATACCTCGACTCACAAAATTTTGAAAAAAACCGAATATCTCGACTCACAAAAGTAGTACAGCTTTTTGAGTAGCACGGTTCGAAAGAGGACGTTTTTTCCAATTAAAAAATGGCCATTTATTTTTTTGAGGATTTTTATGTATTTTTGGCCAAAATTCGATTTTTCAAAATTGAATACCTCGACTCACAAAATTTTGAAAAAAACCGAATATCTCGACTCACAAAAGTAGTACAGCTTTTTGAGTAGCACGGTTCGAAAGAGGACGTTTTTTCCAATTAAAAAATGGCCATTTATTTTTTTGAGAATTTTCATGTATTTTTGGCCGAAATTCGATTTTTCAAAATTGAATACCTCGACTCACAAAATTTTGAAAAAAATCGAATATCTCGACTCACAGAAGTAGTACAGCTTTTTGAGTAGCACGGTTCGAAAGAGGACGTTTTTTTCTAATTAAAAAATAGCCATTTATTTTTTTGAGAATTTTCATGTATTTTTGGCCAAAATTCGACTTTTCAAAATTGAATACCTCGACTCACAAAATTTTGAAAAAAATCGAATATCTCTACTCACAAAAGTAGTACAGCTTTTTGAGTAGCACGGTTCGAAAGAGGACGTTTTTTCCAATTAAAAAATGGCCATTTATTTTTTTGAGAATTTTCATGTATTTTTGGCCAAAATTCGATTTTTCAAAATTGAATACCTCGACTCACAAAATTTTGAAAAAAATCGAATATCTCGACTCACAAAAGTAGTACAGCTTTTTGAGTAGCACTGTTCGAAAGAGGACGTTTTTTCCAATTAAAAAATGGCCATTTATTTTTTTGAGAATTTTCATGTATTTTTGGCCAAAATTCGATTTTTCAAAATTGAATACCTCGACTCACAAAATTTTGATAAAAACCGAATATCTCGACTCACAAAAGTAGTACAGCTTTTTGAGTAGCACGGTTCGAAAGACGACGTTTTTTCTAATTAAAAAATAGCCTTTTAATTTTTTTGAGAATTTTTATGTATTTTTTGCCAAAATTCGATTTTTCAAAATTGAATACCTCGACTCACAAAATTTTGAAAAAAACCGAATATCTCGACTCACAAAAGTAGTACAGCTTTTTGAGTAGCACGGTTCGAAAGAGGACGTTTTTTCCAATTAAAAAATGGCCATTTATTTTTTTGAGAATTTTCATGTATTTTTGGCCAAAATTCGATTTTTCAAAATTGAATACCTCGACTCACAAAATTTTGAAAAAAACCGAATATCTCGACTCACAAAAGTAGTACAGTTTTTTGAGTAGCACGGTTCGAAAGAGGACGTTTTTCCCAATTAAAAAATGGCCATGTATTTTTTTGAGGATTTTCATGTATTTTTGGCCAAAATTCGATTTTTCAAAATTGAATACCTCGACTCACAAAATTTTGAAAAAAACCGAATATCTCGACTCACAAAAGTAGTACAGCTTTTTGAGTAGCACGGTTCGAAAGACGACGTTTTTTCTAATTAAAAAATAGCCATTTATTTTTTTGAGAATTTTCATGTATTTTTGGCCAAAATTCGATTTTTCAAAATTGAATACCTCGACTCACAAAATTTTGAAAAAAACCGAATATCTCGACTCATAAAAGTAGTACAGTTTTTTGAGTAGCACGGTTCGAAAGAGGACGTTTTTTCCAATTAAAAAATGGCCATTTATTTTTTTGAGAATTTTCATGTATTTTTTTGCCAAAATTCGATTTTTCAAAATTGAATACCTCGACTCACAAAATTTTGAAAAAAATCGAATATCTCGACTCACAAAAGTAGTACAGCTTTTTGAGTAGCACGGTTCAAAAGAGGACGTTTTTTCTAATTAAAAAATAGCCATTTATTTTTTTTGAGAATTTTCATGTATTTTTGGCCAAAATTCGACTTTTCAAAATTGAATACCTCGACTCACAAAATTTTGAAAAAAATCGAATATCTCGACTCACAAAAGTAGTACAGCTTTTTGAGTAGCACGGTTCGAAAGAGGACGTTTTTTCCAATTCAAAAATGGCCATTTATTTTTTTGAGAATTTTCATATATTTTTTGCCAAAATTCGATTTTTCAAAATTGAATACCTCGACTCACAAAATTTTGAAAAAAACCGAATATCTCGACTCACAAAAGTAGTACAGCTTTTTGAGTAGCACGGTTCGAAAGAGGACGTTTTTTCCAATTAAAAAATGGCCATTTATTTTTTTGAGAATTTTCATGTATTTTTGGCCAAAATTCGATTTTTCAAAATTGAATACCTCGACTCACAAAATTTTGAAAAAAACCGAATATCTCGACTCACAAAAGTAGTACAGTTTTTTGAGTAGCACGGTTCGAAAGAGGACGTTTTTCCCAATTAAAAAATGGCCATGTATTTTTTTGAGGATTTTCATGTATTTTTGGCCAAAATTCGATTTTTCAAAATTGAATACCTCGACTCACAAAATTTTGAAAAAAACCGAATATCTCGACTCACAAAAGTAGTACAGCTTTTTGAGTAGCACGGTTCGAAAAACGACGTTTTTTCTAATTAAAAAATAGCCATTTATTTTTTTGAGAATTTTCATGTATTTTTTGGCAAAATTCGATTTTTCAAAATTGAATACCTCGACTCACAAAATTTTGAAAAAAACCGAATATCTCGACTCACAAAAGTAGTACAGCTTTTTGAGTAGCACGGTTCGAAAGAGGACGTTTTTTCCAATTAAAAAATGGCCATTTATTTTTTTGAGAATTTTCATGTATTTTTGGCCAAAATTCGATTTTTCAAAATTGAATACCTTGACTCACAAAATTTTGCAAAAAAACCGAATATCTCGACTCACAAAAGTAGTACAGCTTTTTGAGTAGCACGGTTCGAAAGAGGACGTTTTTTCTAATTAAAAAATAGCCATTTATTTTTTTGAGAATTTTCATGTATTTTTGGCCAAAATTCGATTTTTCAAAATTGAATACCTCGACTCACAAAATTTTGAAAAAAACCGAATATCTCGACTCACAAAAGTAGTACAGCTTTTTGAGTAGCACGGTTCGAAAGAGGACGTTTTTTCCAATTAAAAAATGGCCATTTATTTTTTTGAGGATTTTCTGTATTTTTGGCCAAAATTCGATTTTTCAAAATTGAATACCTCGACTCACAAAATTTTGAAAAAAACCGAATATCTCGACTCACAAAAGTAGTACAGCTTTTTGAGTAGCACGGTTCGAAAGAGGACGTTTTTTCCAATTAAAAAATGGCCATTTATTTTTTTGAGAATTTTCATGTATTTTTGGCCAAAATTCGATTTTTCAAAATTGAATACCTCGACACACAAAATTTTGAAAAAAATCGAATATCTCGACTCACAAAAGTAGTACAGCTTTTTGAGTAGCACGGTTCGAAAGAGGACGTTTTTTCTAATTAAAAAATAGCCATTTATTTTTTTTTGAGAATTTTCATGTATTTTTGGCCAAAATTCGACTTTTCAAAATTGAATACCTCGACTCACAAAATTTTGAAAAAAATCGAATATCTCGACTCACAAAAGTAGTACAGCTTTTTGAGTAGCACGGTTCGAAAGAGGACGTTTTTTCCAATTAAAAAATGGCCATTTATTTTTTTGAGAATTTTCATGTATTTTTGGCCAAAATTCGATTTTTCAAAATTGAATACCTTGACTCACAAAATTTTGCAAAAAAACCGAATATCTCGACTCACAAAAGTAGTACAGCTTTTTGAGTAGCACGGTTCGAAAGAGGACGTTTTTTCTAATTAAAAAATAGCCATTTATTTTTTTGAGAATTTTCATGTATTTTTGGCCAAAATTCGATTTTTCAAAATTGAATACCTCGACTCACAAAATTTTGAAAAAAACCGAATATCTCGACTCACAAAAGTAGTACAGCTTTTTGAGTAGCACGGTTCGAAAGAGGACGTTTTTTCCAATTAAAAAATGGCCATTTATTTTTTTGAGGATTTTCTGTATTTTTGGCCAAAATTCGATTTTTCAAAATTGAATACCTCGACTCACAAAATTTTGAAAAAAACCGAATATCTCGACTCACAAAAGTAGTACAGCTTTTTGAGTAGCACGGTTCGAAAAACGACGTTTTTTCTAATTAAAAAATAGCCATTTATTTTTTTGAGAATTTTCATGTATTTTTTGGCAAAATTCGATTTTTCAAAATTGAATACCTCGACTCACAAAATTTTGAAAAAAACCGAATATCTCGACTCACAAAAGTAGTACAGCTTTTTGAGTAGCACGGTTCGAAAGAGGACGTTTTTTCCAATTAAAAAATGGCCATTTATTTTTTTGAGAATTTTCATGTATTTTTGGCCAAAATTCGATTTTTCAAAATTGAATACCTTGACTCACAAAATTTTGCAAAAAAACCGAATATCTCGACTCACAAAAGTAGTACAGCTTTTTGAGTAGCACGGTTCGAAAGAGGACGTTTTTTCTAATTAAAAAATAGCCATTTATTTTTTTGAGAATTTTCATGTATTTTTGGCCAAAATTCGATTTTTCAAAATTGAATACCTCGACTCACAAAATTTTGAAAAAAACCGAATATCTCGACTCACAAAAGTAGTACAGCTTTTTGAGTAGCACGGTTCGAAAGAGGACGTTTTTTCCAATTAAAAAATGGCCATTTATTTTTTTGAGGATTTTCTGTATTTTTGGCCAAAATTCGATTTTTCAAAATTGAATACCTCGACTCACAAAATTTTGAAAAAAACCGAATATCTCGACTCACAAAAGTAGTACAGCTTTTTGAGTAGCACGGTTCGAAAGAGGACGTTTTTTCCAATTAAAAAATGGCCATTTATTTTTTTGAGAATTTTCATGTATTTTTGGCCAAAATTCGATTTTTCAAAATTGAATACCTCGACACACAAAATTTTGAAAAAAATCGAATATCTCGACTCACAAAAGTAGTACAGCTTTTTGAGTAGCACGGTTCGAAAGAGGACGTTTTTTCTAATTAAAAAATAGCCATTTATTTTTTTTTGAGAATTTTCATGTATTTTTGGCCAAAATTCGACTTTTCAAAATTGAATACCTCGACTCACAAAATTTTGAAAAAAATCGAATATCTCGACTCACAAAAGTAGTACAGCTTTTTGAGTAGCACGGTTCGAAAGAGGACGTTTTTTCCAATTAAAAAATGGCCATTTATTTTTTTGAGAATTTTCATGTATTTTTGGCCAAAATTCGATTTTTCAAAATTGAATACCTTGACTCACAAAATTTTGCAAAAAAACCGAATATCTCGACTCACAAAAGTAGTACAGCTTTTTGAGTAGCACGGTTCGAAAGAGGACGTTTTTTCTAATTAAAAAATAGCCATTTATTTTTTTGAGAATTTTCATGTATTTTTGGCCAAAATTCGATTTTTCAAAATTGAATACCTCGACTCACAAAATTTTGAAAAAAACCGAATATCTCGACTCACAAAAGTAGTACAGCTTTTTGAGTAGCACGGTTCGAAAGAGGACGTTTTTTCCAATTAAAAAATGGCCATTTATTTTTTTGAGGATTTTCTGTATTTTTGGCCAAAATTCGATTTTTCAAAATTGAATACCTCGACTCACAAAATTTTGAAAAAAACCGAATATCTCGACTCACAAAAGTAGTACAGCTTTTTGAGTAGCACGGTTCGAAAGAGGACGTTTTTTCCAATTAAAAAATGGCCATTTATTTTTTTGAGAATTTTCATGTATTTTTGGCCAAAATTCGATTTTTCAAAATTGAATACCTCGACACACAAAATTTTGAAAAAAATCGAATATCTCGACTCACAAAAGTAGTACAGCTTTTTGAGTAGCACGGTTCGAAAGAGGACGTTTTTTCTAATTAAAAAATAGCCATTTATTTTTTTTTGAGAATTTCATGTATTTTTGGCCAAAATTCGACTTTTCAAAATTGAATACCTCGACTCACAAAATTTTGAAAAAAATCGAATATCTCGACTCACAAAAGTAGTACAGCTTTTTGAGTAGCACGGTTCGAAAGAGGACGTTTTTTCCAATTAAAAAATGGCCATTTATTTTTTTGAGAATTTTCATGTATTTTTGGCCAAAATTCGATTTTTCAAAATTGAATACCTCGACTCACAAAATTTTGAAAAAAATCGAATATCTCGACTCACAAAAGTAGTACAGCTTTTTGAGTAGCACGGTTCGAAAGAGGACGTTTTTTCCAATTAAAAAATGGCCATTTATTTTTTTGAGAATTTTCGAAAGAGGACGTTTTTTCTAATTAAAAAATAGCCATTTATTTTTTTGAGAATTTTCATGTATCTTTGCCCAAAATTCGATTTTTCAAAATTGAATACCTCGACTCACAAAATTTTGAAAAAAACCGAATATCTCGACTCACAAAAGTAGTACAGCTTTTTGAGTAGCACGGTTCGAAAGAGGACGTTTTTTCCAATTAAAAAATGGCCATTTATTTTTTTGAGGATTTTCATGTATTTTTGGCCAAAATTCGATTTTTCAAAATTGAATACCTCGACTCACAAAATTTTGAAAAAAACCGAATATCTCGACTCACAAAAGTAGTACAGCTTTTTGAGTAGCACGGTTCGAAAGAGGACGTTTTTTCCAATTAAAAAATGGCCATTTATTTTTGGCCAAAATTCGATTTTTCAAAATTGAATACCTCGACTCACAAAATTTTGAAAAAAACCGAATATCTCGACTCACAAAAGTAGTACAGTTTTTTGAGTAGCACGGTTCGAAAGAGGACGTTTTTCCCAATTAAAAAATGGCCATGTATTTTTTTGAGGATTTTCATGTATTTTTGGCCAAAATTCGATTTTTCAAAATTGAATACCTCGACTCACAAAATTTTGAAAAAAACCGAATATCTCGACTCACAAAAGTAGTACAGCTTTTTGAGTAGCACGGTTCGAAAGAGGACGTTTTTTCTAATTAAAAAATAGCCATTTATTTTTTGAGAATTTTCATGTATTTTTGGCCAAAATTCGATTTTTCAAAATTGAATACCTCGACTCACAAAATTTTGAAAAAAACCGAATATCTCGACTCACAAAAGTAGTACAGCTTTTGAGTAGCACGGTTCGAAAGAGGACGTTTTTTCCAATTAAAAAATGGCCATTTATTTTTTTGAGGATTTTCTGTATTTTTGGCCAAAATTCGATTTTTCAAATTGAATACCTCGACTCACAAAATTTTGAAAAAAACCGAATATCTCGACTCACAAAAGTAGTACAGCTTTTTGAGTAGCACGGTTCGAAAGAGGACGTTTTTTCCAATTAAAAAATGGCCATTTATTTTTTTGAGAATTTTCGAAAGAGGACGTTTTTTCTAATTAAAAAATAGCCATTTATTTTTTTGAGAATTTTCATGTATCTTTGGCCAAAATTCGATTTTTCAAAATTGAATACCTCGACTCACAAAATTTTGAAAAAAACCGAATATCTCGACTCACAAAAGTAGTACAGCTTTTTGAGTAGCACGGTTCGAAAGAGGACGTTTTTTCCAATTAAAAAATGGCCATTTATTTTTTTGAGGATTTTTATGTATTTTTGGCCAAAATTCGATTTTTCAAAATTGAATACCTCGACTCACAAAATTTTGAAAAAAACCGAATATCTCGACTCACAAAAGTAGTACAGCTTTTTGAGTAGCACGGTTCGAAAGAGGACGTTTTTTCCAATTAAAAAATGGCCATTTATTTTTTTGAGAATTTTCATGTATTTTTGGCCGAAATTCGATTTTTCAAAATTGAATACCTCGACTCACAAAATTTTGAAAAAAATCGAATATCTCGACTCACAGAAGTAGTACAGCTTTTTGAGTAGCACTGTTCGAAAGAGGACGTTTTTTCCAATTAAAAAATGGCCATTTATTTTTTTGAGAATTTTCATGTATTTTTGGCCAAAATTCGATTTTTCAAAATTGAATACCTCGACTCACAAAATTTTGATAAAAACCGAATATCTCGACTCACAAAAGTAGTACAGCTTTTTGAGTAGCACGGTTCGAAAGACGACGTTTTTTCTAATTAAAAAATAGCCTTTTAATTTTTTTGAGAATTTTTATGTATTTTTTGCCAAAATTCGATTTTTCAAAATTGAATACCTCGACTCACAAAATTTTGAAAAAAACCGAATATCTCGACTCACAAAAGTAGTACAGCTTTTTGAGTAGCACGGTTCGAAAGAGGACGTTTTTTCCAATTAAAAAATGGCCATTTATTTTTTTGAGAATTTTCATGTATTTTTGGCCAAAATTCGATTTTTCAAAATTGAATACCTCGACTCACAAAATTTTGAAAAAAACCGAATATCTCGACTCACAAAAGTAGTGCAGCTTTTTGAGTAGCACGGTTCGAAAGAGGACGTTTTTTCCAATTAAAAAATGGCCATTTATTTTTTTTGAGAATTTTCATGTATTTTTGGCCAAAATTCGATTTTTCAAAATTGAATACCTTGACTCACAAAATTTTGAAAAAAACCGAATATCTCGACTCACAAAAGTAGTACAGCTTTTTGAGTAGCACGGTTCGAAAGAGGACGTTTTTTCTAATTAAAAAATAGCCATTTATTTTTTTGAGAATTTTCATGTATTTTTGGCCAAAATTCGATTTATCGAAATTGAATACCTCAACTCACAAAATTTTGAAAAAAACCGAATATCTCGACTCACAAAAGTAGCACAGCTTTTTGAGTAGCACGGTTCGAAAGAGGACGTTTTTTCCAATTAAAAAATGGCCATTTATTTTTTTGAGAATTTTCATGTATTTTTGGCCAAAATTCGATTTTTCAAAATTGAATACCTCGACTCACAAAATTTTGAAAAAAATCGAATATCTCGAGTCACAAAAGTAGTATAGCTTTTTGAGTAGCACGGTTCGAAAGAGGACGTTTTTTCCAATTAAAAAATGGCCATTTATTTTTTTGAGAATTTTCATGTATTTTTGGCCAAAATTCGATTTTTCAAAATTGAATACCTCGACTCACGAAATTTTGAAAAAAATCGAATATCTCGACTCACAAAAGTAGTACAGCTTTTTGAGTAGCACTGTTCGAAAGAGGACGTTTTTTCCAATTAAAAATGGCCATTTATTTTTTTGAGAATTTTCATGTATTTTTGGCCAAAATTCGATTTTTCAAAATTGAATACCTCGACTCACAAAATTTTGAAAAAAACCGAATATCTCGACTCACAAAAGTAGTACAGCTTTTTGAGTAGCACGGTTCGAAAGAGGACGTTTTTTCCAATTAAAAAATGGCCATTTATTTTTTTGAGAATTTTCATGTATTTTTGGCCAAAATTCGATTTTTCAAAATTGAATACCTTGACTCACAAAATTTTGCAAAAAAACCGAATATCTCGACTCACAAAAGTAGTACAGCTTTTTGAGTAGCACGGTTCGAAAGAGGACGTTTTTTCTAATTAAAAAATAGCCATTTATTTTTTTGAGAATTTTCATGTATTTTTGGCCAAAATTCGATTTTTCAAAATTGAATACCTCGACTCACAAAATTTTGAAAAAAACCGAATATCTCGACTCACAAAAGTAGTACAGCTTTTTGAGTAGCACGGTTCGAAAGAGGACGTTTTTTCCAATTAAAAAATGGCCATTTATTTTTTTGAGGATTTTCTGTATTTTTGGCCAAAATTCGATTTTTCAAAATTGAATACCTCGACTCACAAAATTTTGAAAAAAACCGAATATCTCGACTCACAAAAGTAGTACAGCTTTTTGAGTAGCACGGTTCGAAAGAGGACGTTTTTCCAATTAAAAAATGGCCATTTATTTTTTTGAGAATTTTCATGTATTTTTGGCCAAAATTCGATTTTTCAAAATTGAATACCTCGACACACAAAATTTTGAAAAAAATCGAATATCTCGACTCACAAAAGTAGTACAGCTTTTTGAGTAGCACGGTTCGAAAGAGGACGTTTTTTCTAATTAAAAAATAGCCATTTATTTATTTATTTATTTATTTATTACAATACAATTACAAATTATATCCTAATTATATACGAGCGAAGTAACTTGACTATTTGCTCGGTGTAGTGTCACAGACCAGAGTCTCTGGTGGGAATCGAACCCACGACCCTCACGCTAATAGTCTAGCACACTACCCACTAGACTACCAGGGCACCCGAAAGCCATTTATTTTTTTGAGAATTTTCATGTATTTTTTGCCAAAATTCGATTTTTCAAAATTGAATACCTCGACTCACAAAATTTTGAAAAAAAACCGAATATCTCGACTCACAAAAGTAGTACAGCTTTTTGAGTAGCACGGTTCGAAAGAGGACGTTTTTTCCAATTAAAAAATGGCCATTTATTTTTTTTGAGAATTTTCATGTATTTTTGGCCAAAATTCGATTTTTCAAAATTGAATACCTCGACTCACAAAATTTTGAAAAAAACCGAATATCTCGACTCACAAAAGTAGTACAGCTTTTTGAGTAGCACGGTTCGAAAGAGGACGTTTTTTCCAATTAAAAAATGGCCATTTATTTTTTTGAGGATTTTCATGTATTTTTGGCCAAAATTCGATTTTTCAAAATTGAATACCTCGACTCACAAAATTTTGAAAAAAACCGAATATCTCGACTCACAAAAGTAGTACAGCTTTTTGAGTAGCACGGTTCGAAAGACGACGTTTTTTCTAATTAAAAAATAGCCATTTTGAGAATTTTCATGTATTTTTTGCCAAAATTCGATTTTTCAAAATTGAATACCTCGACTCACAAAATTTTGAAAAAAAACCGAATATCTCGACTCACAAAAGTAGTACAGCTTTTTGAGTAGCACGGTTCGAAAGAGGACGTTTTTTCCAATTAAAAAATGGCCATTTATTTTTTTGAGAATTTTCATGTATTTTTGGCCAAAATTCGATTTTTCAAAATTGAATACCTTGACTCACAAAATTTTGAAAAAAACCGAATATCTCGACTCACAAAAGTAGTACAGCTTTTTGAGTAGCACGGTTCGAAAGAGGACGTTTTTTCTAATTAAAAAATAGCCATTTATTTTTTTGAGAATTTTCATGTATTTTTGGCCAAAATTCGATTTTTCAAAATTGAATACCTCGACTCACAAAATTTTGAAAAAAACCGAATATCTCGACTCACAAAAGTAGTACAGCTTTTTTAATTAGCACGGTTCGAAAGAGGACGTTTTTTCCAATTAAAAAATTGCCATTTATTTTTTTGAGAATTTTCATGTATTTTTGGCCAAAATTCGATTTTTCAAAATTGAATACCTCGACTCACAAAATTTTGAAAAAACCGAATATCTCGACTCACAAAAGTAGTACAGCTTTTTGAGTAGCACGGTTCGAAAGACGACGTTTTTTTCTAATTAAAAAATAGCCATTTATTTTTTTGAGAATTTTCATGTATTTTTTGCCAAAATTCGATTTTTCAAAATTGAATACCTCGACTCGCAAAATTTTGAAAAAAACCGAATATCTCGACTCACAAAAGTAGTACAGCTTTTTGAGTAGCACGGTTCGAAAGAGGACGTTTTTTCTAATTAAAAAATAGCCATTTATTTTTTTGAGAATTTTCATGTATTTTTGGCCAAAATTCGCTTTTTCAAAATTGAATACCTCGACTCACAAAATTTTGAAAAAAACCGAATATCTCGACTCACAAAAGTAGTACAGCTTTTTGAGTAGCACGGTTCGAAAGAGGACGTTTTTTCCAATTAAAAAATGGCCATTTATTTTTTTGAGGATTTTCATGTATTTTTGGCCAAAATTCGATTTTTCAAAATTGAATACCTCGACTCACAAAATTTTGAAAAAAACCGAATATCTCGACTCACAAAAGTAGTACAGCTTTTTGAGTAGCACGGTTCGAAAGAGGACGTTTTTTCCAATTAAAAAATGGCCATTTATTTTTTTGAGGATTTTCATGTATTTTTGGCCAAAATTCGATTTTTCAAAATTGAATACCTCGACTCACAAAATTTTGAAAAAAACCGAATATCTCGACTCACAAAAGTAGTACAGCTTTTTGAGTAGCACGGTTCGAAAGACGACGTTTTTTCTAATTAAAAAATAGCCATTTATTTTTTTGAGAATTTTCATGTATTTTTTTGCCAAAATTCGATTTTTCAAAATTGAATACCTCGACTCACAAAATTTTGAAAAAGAACCGAATATCTCGACTCACAAAAGTAGTATAGCTTTTTGAGTAGCACGGTTCGAAAGAGGACGTTTTTTCCAATTAAAAAATGGCCATTTATTTTTTTGAGAATTTTCATGTATTTTTGGCCAAAATTCGATTTTTCAAAATTGAATACCTCGACTCACAAAATTTTGAAAAAAACCAAATATCTCGACTCACAAAAGTAGTACAGCTTTTTGAGTAGCACGGTTCGAAAGAGGACGTTTTTTCCAATTAAAAAATGGCCATTTATTTTTTTGAGAATTTTCATGCATTTTTGGCCAAAATTCGATTTTTCAAAATTGAATACCTCGACTCACAAAATTTTGAAAAAACCGAATATCTCGACTCACAAAAGTAGTACAGCTTTTTGAGTAGCACGGTTCGAAAGACGACGTTTTTTCTAATTAAAAAATAGCCATTTATTTTTTTGAGAATTTTCATGTATTTTTTTGCCAAAATTCGATTTTTCAAAATTGATTACCTCGACTCACAAAATTTTGAAAAAAAACCGAATATCTCGACTCACAAAAGTAGTACAGCTTTTTGAGTAGCACGGTTCGAAAGAGGACGTTTTTTCCAATTAAAAAATGGCCATTTATTTTTTTGAGAATTTTCATGTATTTTTGGCCAAAATTCGATTTTTCAAAATTGAATACCTAGACTCACAAAATTTTGAAAAAAACCGAATATCTCGACTCACAAAAGTAGTACAGCTTTTTGAGTAGCACGGTTCGAAAGAGGACGTTTTTTCTAATTAAAAAATAGCCATTTATTTTTTTGAGAATTTTCATGTATTTTTGGCCAAAATTCGATTTTTCAAAATTGAATACCTCGATTCACAAAATTTTGAAAAAAACCGAAT
This sequence comes from Sarcophaga carnaria, assembly GCA_958299815.1. Taxonomy (NCBI): domain Eukaryota; kingdom Metazoa; phylum Arthropoda; class Insecta; order Diptera; family Sarcophagidae; genus Sarcophaga; species Sarcophaga carnaria. The sequence goes on along the minus strand of CATQJQ010000052.1, from coordinate 9,538 downwards.
ATCTCGACTTACAAAAGTAGTACAGCTTTTTGAGTAGCACGGTTCGAAAGAGGACGTTTTTTCCAATTAAAAAATGGCCATTTATTTTTTTGAGAATTTTCATGTATTTTTGGCCAAAATTCGATTTTTCAAAATTGAATACCTCGACTCACAAAATTTTGAAAAAACCGAATATCTCGACTCACAAAAGTAGTACAGCTTTTTGAGTAGCACGGTTCGAAAGACGACGTTTTTTTCTAATTAAAAAATAGCCATTTATTTTTTTTGAGAATTTTCATGTATTTTTAGCCAAAATTCGATTTTTCAAAATTGAATACCTCGACTCACAAAATTTTGAAAAAAACCAAATATCTCGACTCACAAAAGTAGTACAGCTTTTTGAGTAGCACGGTTCGAAAGAGGACGTTTTTTCTAATTAAAAAATAGCCATTTATTTTTTTGAGAATTTTCATGTATTTTTGGCCAAAATTCGATTTTTCAAAATTGAATACCTCTACTCACAAAATTTTGAAAAAAACCGAATATCTCGACTCACAAAAGTAGTACAGCTTTTTGAGTAGCACGGTTCGAAAGAGGACGTTTTTTCCAATTAAAAAATGGCCATTTATTTTTTTGAGGATTTTCATGTATTTTTGGCCAAAATTCGATTTTTCAAAATTGAATACCTCGACTCACAAAATTTTGAAAAAAACCGAATATCTCGACTCACAAAAGTAGTACAGCTTTTTGAGTAGCACGGTTCGAAAGAGGACGTTTTTTCCAATTAAAAAATGGCCATTTATTTTTTTGAGAATTTTCATGTATTTTTGGCCAAAATTCGATTTTTCAAAATTGAATACCTTGACTCACAAAATTTTGAAAAAAACCGAATATCTCGACTCACAAAAGTAGTACAGCTTTTTGAGTAGCACGGTTCGAAAGAGGACGTTTTTTCTAATTAAAAAATAGCCATTTATTTTTTTGAGAATTTTCATGTATTTTTTTGCCAAAATTCGATTTTTCAAAATTGATTACCTCGACTCACAAAATTTTGAAAAAAAACCGAATATCTCGACTCACAAAAGTAGTACAGCTTTTTGAGTAGCACGGTTCGAAAGAGGACGTTTTTTCCAATTAAAAAATGGCCATTTATTTTTTTGAGAATTTTCATGTATTTTTGGCCAAAATTCGATTTTTCAAAATTGAATACCTTGACTCACAAAATTTTGAAAAAAACCGAATATCTCGACTCACAAAAGTAGTACAGCTTTTTGAGTAGCACGGTTCGAAAGAGGACGTTTTTTTCTAATTAAAAAATAGCCATTTATTTTTTTGAGAATTTTCATGTATTTTTGGCCAAAATTCGATTTTTCAAAATTGAATACCTCGACTCACAAAATTTTGAAAAAAACCGAATATCTCGACTCACAAAAGTAGTACAGCTTTTTGAGTAGCACGGTTCGAAAGAGGACGTTTTTTCCAATTAAAAAATGGCCATTTATTTTTTTGAGAATTTTCATGTATTTTTGGCCAAAATTCGATTTTTCAAAATTGAATACCTCGACTCACAAAATTTTGAAAAAACCGAATATCTCGACTCACAAAAGTAGTACAGCTTTTTGAGTAGCACGGTTCGAAAGACGACGTTTTTTTCTAATTAAAAAATAGCCATTTATTTTTTTGAGAATTTTCATGTATTGTTTGCCATTATTCGATTTTTCAAAATTGAATACCTCGACTCACAAAATTTTGAAAAAAACCAAATATCTCGACTCACAAAAGTAGTACAGCTTTTTGAGTAGCACGGTTCGAAAGAGGACGTTTTTTCTAATTAAAAAATAGCCATTTATTTTTTTGAGAATTTTCATGTATTTTTGGCCAAAATTCGATTTTTCAAAATTGAATACCTCTACTCACAAAATTTTGAAAAAAACCGAATATCTCGACTCACAAAAGTAGTACAGCTTTTGGAGTAGCACGGTTCGAAAGAGGACGTTTTTTCCAATTAAAAAATGGCCATTTATTTTTTTGAGGATTTTCATGTATTTTTGGCCAAAATTCGATTTTTCAAAATTGAATACCTCGACTCACAAAATTTTGAAAAAAACCGAATATCTCGACTCACAAAAGTAGTACAGCTTTTTGAGTAGCACGGTTCGAAAGAGGACGTTTTTTCCAATTAAAAAATGACCATTTATTTTTTTGAGAATTTTCATGTATTTTTGGCCAAAATTCGATTTTTCAAAATTGAATACCTTGACTCACAAAATTTTGAAAAAAACCGAATATCTCGACTCACAAAAGTAGTACAGGTTTTTGAGTAGCACGGTTCGAAAGAGGACGTTTTTTCTAATTAAAAAATAGCCATTTATTTTTTTGAGAATTTTCATGTATTTTTGGCCAAAATTCGATTTTTCAAAATTGAATACCTCGACTCACAAAATTTTGAAAAAAACCGAATATCTCGACTCACAAAAGTAGTACAGCTTTTTGAGTAGCACGGTTCGAAAGAGGACGTTTTTTCCAAATAAAAAATGGCCATTTATTTTTTTGAGGATTTTCATGTATTTTTGGCCAAAATTCGATTTTTCAAAATTGAATACCTCGACTCACAAAATTTTGAAAAAAACCGAATATCTCGACTCACAAAAGTAGTACAGCTTTTTGAGTAGCACGGTTCGAAAGACGACGTTTTTTTCTAATTAAAAAATAGCCATTTATTTTTTTGAGAATTTTCATGTATTTTTTGCCAAAATTCGATTTTTCAAAATTGAATACCTCGACTCACAAAATTTTGAAAAAAACCAAATATCTCGACTCACAAAAGTAGTACAGCTTTTTGAGTAGCACGGTTCGAAAGAGGACGTTTTTTCTAATTAAAAAATAGCCATTTATTTTTTTGAGAATTTTCATGTATTTTTGGCCAAAATTCGATTTTTCAAAATTGAATACCTCGACTCACAAAATTTTGAAAAAAATCGAATATCTCGACTCACAAAAGTAGTACAGCTTTTTGAGTAGCACTGTTCGAAAGAGGACGTTTTTTCCAATTAAAAAATGGCCATTTATTTTTTTCAGAATTTTCATGTATTTTTGGCAAAAATTCGATTTTTCAAAATTGAATACCTCGACTCACAAAATTTTGAAAAAAACCGAATATCTCGACTCACAAAAGTAGTACAGCTTTTTGAGTAGCACGGTTCGAAAGACGACGTTTTTTCTAATTAAAAAATAGCCATTTATTTTTTTGAGAATTTTCATGTATTTTTTGCCAAAATTCGATTTTTCAAAATTGAATACCTCGACTCACAAAATTTTGAAAAAAACCGAATATCTCGACTCACAAAAGTAGTACAGCTTTTTGAGTAGCACGGTTCGAAAGAGGACGTTTTTTCCAATTAAAAAATGGCCATTTATTTTTTTGAGAATTTTCATGTATTTTTGGCCAAAATTCGATTTTTCAAAATTGAATACCTCGACTCACAAAATTTTGAAAAAACCGAATATCTCGACTCACAAAAGTAGTACAGCTTTTTGAGTAGCACGGTTCGAAAGACGACGTTTTTTTCTAATTAAAAAATAGCCATTTATTTTTTTGAGAATTTTCATGTATTTTTTGCCATTATTCGATTTTTCAAAATTGAATACCTCGACTCACAAAATTTTGAAAAAAACCAAATATCTCGACTCACAAAAGTAGTACAGCTTTTTGAGTAGCACGGTTCGAAAGAGGACGTTTTTTCTAATTAAAAAATAGCCATTTATTTTTTTGAGAATTTTCATGTATTTTTGGCCAAAATTCGATTTTTCAAAATTGAATACCTCTACTCACAAAATTTTGAAAAAAACCGAATATCTCGACTCACAAAAGTAGTACAGCTTTTGGAGTAGCACGGTTCGAAAGAGGACGTTTTTTCCAATTAAAAAATGGCCATTTATTTTTTTGAGGATTTTCATGTATTTTTGGCCAAAATTCGATTTTTCAAAATTGAATACCTCGACTCACAAAATTTTGAAAAAAACCGAATATCTCGACTCACAAAAGTAGTACAGCTTTTTGAGTAGCACGGTTCGAAAGAGGACGTTTTTTCCAATTAAAAAATGACCATTTATTTTTTTGAGAATTTTCATGTATTTTTGGCCAAAATTCGATTTTTCAAAATTGAATACCTTGACTCACAAAATTTTGAAAAAAACCGAATATCTCGACTCACAAAAGTAGTACAGGTTTTTGAGTAGCACGGTTCGAAAGAGGACGTTTTTTCTAATTAAAAAATAGCCATTTATTTTTTTGAGAATTTTCATGTATTTTTGGCCAAAATTCGATTTTTCAAAATTGAATACCTCGACTCACAAAATTTTGAAAAAAACCGAATATCTCGACTCACAAAAGTAGTACAGCTTTTTGAGTAGCACGGTTCGAAAGAGGACGTTTTTTCCAAATAAAAAATGGCCATTTATTTTTTTGAGGATTTTCATGTATTTTTGGCCAAAATTCGATTTTTCAAAATTGAATACCTCGACTCACAAAATTTTGAAAAAAACCGAATATCTCGACTCACAAAAGTAGTACAGCTTTTTGAGTAGCACGGTTCGAAAGACGACGTTTTTTTCTAATTAAAAAATAGCCATTTATTTTTTTGAGAATTTTCATGTATTTTTTGCCAAAATTCGATTTTTCAAAATTGAATACCTCGACTCACAAAATTTTGAAAAAAACCAAATATCTCGACTCACAAAAGTAGTACAGCTTTTTGAGTAGCACGGTTCGAAAGAGGACGTTTTTTCTAATTAAAAAATAGCCATTTATTTTTTTGAGAATTTTCATGTATTTTTGGCCAAAATTCGATTTTTCAAAATTGAATACCTCGACTCACAAAATTTTGAAAAAAATCGAATATCTCGACTCACAAAAGTAGTACAGCTTTTTGAGTAGCACTGTTCGAAAGAGGACGTTTTTTCCAATTAAAAAATGGCCATTTATTTTTTTCAGAATTTTCATGTATTTTTGGCAAAAATTCGATTTTTCAAAATTGAATACCTCGACTCACAAAATTTTGAAAAAAACCGAATATCTCGACTCACAAAAGTAGTACAGCTTTTTGAGTAGCACGGTTCGAAAGACGACGTTTTTTCTAATTAAAAAATAGCCATTTATTTTTTTGAGAATTTTCATGTATTTTTTGCCAAAATTCGATTTTTCAAAATTGAATACCTCGACTCACAAAATTTTGAAAAAAACCGAATATCTCGACTCACAAAAGTAGTACAGCTTTTTGAGTAGCACGGTTCGAAAGAGGACGTTTTTTCCAATTAAAAAATGGCCATTTATTTTTTTGAGAATTTTCATGTATTTTTGGCCAAAATTCGATTTTTCAAAATTGAATATCTCGACTCACAAAAGTAGTACAGCTTTTTGAGTAGCACGGTTCGAAAGACGAAGTTTTTTCTAATTAAAAAATATCCATTTATTTTTTTGAGAATTTTCATGTATTTTTTGCCAAAATTCGATTTTTCAAAATTGAATACCTCGACTCACAAAATTTTGAAAAAAACCGAATATCTCGACTCACAAAAGTAGTACAGCTTTTTGAGTAGCACGGTTCGAAAGAGGACGTTTTTTCCAATTAAAAAATGGCCATTTATTTTTTTGAGAATTTTCATGTATTTTTGGCCAAAATTCGATTTTTCAAAATTGAATACCTCGACTCACAAAATTTTGAAAAAAACCGAATATCTCGACTCACAAAAGTAGTACAGCTTTTTTAATTAGCACGGTTCGAAAGAGGACGTTTTTTCCAATTAAAAAATTGCCATTTATTTTTTTGAGAATTTTCATGTATTTTTGGCCAAAATTCGATTTTTCAAAATTGAATACCTTGACTCACAAAATTTTGAAAAAAACCGAATATCTCGACTCACAAAAGTAGTACAGCTTTTTGAGTAGCACGGTTCGAAAGAGGACGTTTTTTCTAATTAAAAAATAGCCATTTATTTTTTTGAGAATTTTCATGTATTTTTGGCCAAAATTCGATTTTTCAAAATTGAATACCTCGACTCACAAAATTTTGAAAAAAACCGAATATCTCGACTCACAAAAGTAGTACAGCTTTTTGAGTAGCACGGTTCGAAAGAGGACGTTTTTTCCACATAAAAAATGGCCATTTATTTTTTTGAGGATTTTCATGTATTTTTGGCCAAAATTCGATTTTTCAAAATTGAATACCTCGACTCACAAAATTTTGAAAAAAACCGAATATCTCGACTCACAAAAGTAGTACAGCTTTTTGAGTAGCACGGTTCGAAAGAGGACGTTTTTTCCAATTAAAAAATGGCCATTTATTTTTTTGAGAATTTTCATGTATTTTTGGCCAAAATTCGATTTTTCAAAATTGAATACCTCGACTCACAAAATTTTGAAAAAAATCGAATATCTCGACTCACAAAAGTAGTACAGCTTTTTGAGTAGCACGGTTCGAAAGAGGACGTTTTTTCTAATTAAAAAATAGCCATTTATTTTTTTTGAGAATTTTCATGTATTTTTGGCCAAAATTCGACTTTTCAAAATTGAATACCCCGACTCACAAAATTTTGAAAAAAACCGTATATCTCGACTCACAAAAGTAGTACAGCTTTTTGAGTAGCACGGTTCGAAAGAGGACGTTTTTTCCAATTAAAAAATGGCCATTTATTTTTTTGAGGATTTTCATTATTTTTGGCCAAAATTCGATTTTTCAAAATTGAATACCTCGACTCACAAAATTTTGAAAAAAACCGAATATCTCGACTCACAAAAGTAGTACAGCTTTTTGAGTAGCACGGTTCGAAAGACGACGTTTTTTCTAATTAAAAAATAGCCATTTATTTTTTTGAGAATTTTCATCTATTTTTTGCCAAAATTCGATTTTCAAAATTGAATACCTCGACTCACAAAATTTTGAAAAAAAACCGAATATCTCGACTCACAAAAGTAGTACAGCTTTTTGAGTAGCACGGTTCGAAGAGGACGTTTTTTCCAATTAAAAAATAGCCATTTATTTTTTTGAGAATTTTCATGTATTTTTGGCCAAAATTCGATTTTTCAAAATTTAATACCTTGACTCACAAAATTATGAAAAAAATCGAATATCTCGACTCACAAAAGTAGTATAGCTTTTTGAGTAGCACGGTTCGAAAGAGGACGTTTTTTTCTAATTAAAAAATAGCCATTTATTTTTTTGAGAATTTTCATGTATTTTTGGCCAAAATTCGACTTTTCAAAATTGAATACCTCGACTCACAAAATTTTGAAAAAAAATCGAATATCTCGACTCACAAAAGTAGTACAGCTTTTTGAGTAGCACGGTTCGAAAGAGGACGTTTTTTCCAATTAAAAAATGGCCATTTATTTTTTTGAGAATTTTCATGTATTTTTGGCCAAAATTCGATTTTTCAAAATTGAATACCTCGACTCACAAAATTTTGAAAAAATCGAATATCTCGACTCACAAAAGTAGTACAGCTTTTTGAGTAGCACGGTTCGAAAGAGGACGTTTTTTCCAATTAAAAAATAGACATTTATTTTTTTGAGAATTTTCATGTATTTTTTGCCAAAATTCGATTTTTCAAAATTGAATACCTCGACTCACAAAATTTTGAAAAAAACCGAATATCTCGACTCACAAAAGTAGTACAGCTTTTTGAGTAGCACGGTTCGAAAGAGGACGTTTTTTCCAATTAAAAAATGGCCATTTATTTTTTTGAGGATTTTCATGTATTTTTGGCCAAAATTCGATTTTTCAAAATTGAATACCTCGACTCACAAAATTTTGAAAAAAACCGAATATCTCGACTCACAAAAGTAGTACAGCTTTTTGAGTAGCACGGTTCGAAAGAGGACGTTTTTTCCAATTAAAAAATGGCCATTTATTTTTTTGAGAATTTTCATGTATTTTTGGCCAAAATTCGATTTATCAAAATTGATTACCTCGACTCACAAAATTTTGAAAAAAATCGAATATCTCGACTCAGAAAAGTAGTACAGCTTTTTGAGTAGCACGGTTCGAAAGAGGACGTTTTTTCCAATTAAAAAATGGCCATTTATTTTTTTGAGAATTTTCATGTATTTTTGGCCAAAATTCGATTTTTCAAAATTGAATACCTCGACTCACAAAATTTTGAAAAAAACCGAATATCTCGACTCACAAAAGTAGTACAGCTTTTTGAGTAGCACGGTTCGAAAGACGACGTTTTTTCTAATTAAAAAATAGCCATTTATTTTTTTGAGAATTTTCATGTATTTTTTGCCAAAATTCGATTTTTCAAAATTGAATACCTCGACTCACAAAATTTTTGAAAAAAACCGAATATCTCGACTCACAAAAGTAGTACAGCTTTTTGAGTAGCACAGTTCGAAAGAGGACGTTTTTTCCAATTAAAAAATGGCCATTTATTTTTTTGAGGATTTTCATGTATTTTTGGCCAAAATTCGATTTTTCAAAATTGAATACCTCGACTCACAAAATTTTGAAAATAACCGAATATCTCGACTCACAAAAGTAGTACAGCTTTTTGAGTAGCACGGTTCGAAAGAGGACGTTTTTTCCAATTAAAAAATGGCCATTTATTTTTTTGAGAATTTTCATGTATTTTTGGCCAAAATTCGATTTTTCAAAATTGAATACCTCGACTCACAAAATTTTTGAAAAAAACCGAATATCTCGACTCACAAAAGTAGTACAGCTTTTTGAGTAGCACAGTTCGAAAGAGGACGTTTTTTCCAATTAAAAAATGGCCATTTATTTTTTTGAGGATTTTCATGTATTTTTGGCCAAAATTCGATTTTTCAAAATTGAATACCTCGACTCACAAAATTTTGAAAAAAACCGAATATCTCGACTCACAAAAGTAGTACAGCTTTTTGAGTAGCACGGTTCGAAAGACGACGTTTTTTCTAATTAAAAAATAGCCATTTATTTTTTTGAGAATTTTCATGTATTTTTTGCCAAAATTCGATTTTTCAAAATTGAATACCTCGACTCAGAAAATTTTGAAAAAACCGAATATCTCGACTCACAAAAGTAGTACAGCTTTTGAGTAGCACGGTTCGAAAGAGGCCGTTTTTTCCCATTAAAAAATGGCCATTTATTTTTTTGAGAATTTTCATGTATTTTTGGCCAAAATTCGATTTTTCAAAATTGAATACCTCGACTCACAAAATTTTGAAAAAAAACCGAATATCTCGACTCACAAAAGTAGTACAGCTTTTTGAGTAGCACGGTTCGAAAGACGACGTTTTTTCTAATTAAAAAATGGCCATTTATTTTTTTGAGAATTTTCATGTATTTTTTGCCAAAATTCGATTTTTCAAAATTGAATACCTCGACTCACAAAATTTTGAAAAAAACCGAATATCTCGACTCACAAAAGTAGTACAGCTTTTTGAGTAGCACGGTTCGAAAGAGGACGTTTTTTCCAATTAAAAAATGGCCATTTATTTTTTTGAGAATTTTCATGTATTTTTGGCCAAAATTCGATTTTTCAAAATTGAATACCTCGACTCACAAAATTTTTGAAAAAA
>CATQJQ010000051.1:0-41310 GCA_958299815.1 Sarcophaga carnaria | reverse complement strand
CTTTTGGGCACCAGTGATGCGCGGGTGACACGGACCGCATCGATGGCCATGGGCAGCGATGCGCAGGTCAGTCGTACAACGTCTATGGTGACTGGCAAAGAGCCGATCTTCTTCCCGCTGCAACACGCCAACATTGTGTCTTCGCCGGCGAGTAGTGCCCGCGCGAGCCGCACGACGTCGATGGTGAGATCGTATGACTACTCCATGCAGGGGCACCCTTCTCAGGCGCCACCGCCGCCGCCGCAGTTGCGCGTCGGCACCGCCGCCGCCGCATCCCCCACGATGAACGGCTCATCGCCCTATTTGTCCTCTAACTTTTTAAACTCCGCGAGTCAGGCGCAGCATCACGCCGTCTCCAAGATCAACAGCAACAACACGTTTGGCGCACATGGAAGCGCGGTGCAACTTCGCGCGACTGACAGCGCCGTGCGCGGGCAGGAGGCGGAGGCTGTCGACGTGAGCTCGTCGAGCTCCATGGCCTTCTTGCAAAGTCACCCGTTCCAGTTCAACGCCTCCCCCCACCACATGATGATGCCCTTGATGGACCCAGCAGAGGAAAACTACTTCGAGGACTCCATGGAGGTGGTGGGGAACGATGATGAGGTGCTGGCGTGCTCACAGGAGCGCCGTGGCGAGATTCCGTCTCCGACCGGCACTTACCATTACGACCCTGCCAGCATCGACGACGACGAGGCGCACGCCAAGACGCCCGGGCACCATCGAAGCCAGCAGCAGCAGCAAAATTACTCGTCACGAGACTACCCCACGCGCGAGGAGAGCACCACCGTGCCCATCTTCACGCCGCTCGCCGTCTATCCGGGTCCGATGCAGTCGCGACGGGCGTCGAACGTAAACAGTACCCCCCACGCCCACCGCAACGAATCCCCCGCGTCGCTCCATTCTGGGAGCCAAGCGAACTCCGACGTGCGCGGCACGTCTTCTTCTTGCTCGCACCCATCGCGGCTGGAGGAGCAACAGCAGCACAACCGCGCACAGGTCTTCAACCCTGCGGACTCCTACGAGGAGCTGCCCACCAGCTTCCAACAACCGGAGGCACCCTTCTGCTCCGGTGGGAGCGATGGAGACGACGGGAATGACGGCACCGCCTTCGCCGACCAGCAAGACGCCGGACCGAACCTGCTGCTCTGCACGCAGCCTCCGCAGCGTCCCTCCGACGGTGGCAGCAACGCAACTGCCGCCGCCACCGTTCCAGGCGGCGGTGCTGCCGGAGATCCAGTGAACCCGATGGGCATCACGGAAGCGGAGCTGACGTCGCTTCTGCAGGCGGCACAAAATCGCGCGCAGGAGAGAAGCGACTCCAAAGTAGAGGAGCTGTGGTGCCCGCCTGGGTCGGAGTTCTCGGTCTACGACGCCGGCATGCGGGAGCACTACCGGATTCCGAGCGAGGAGGTCGCCGTGACGTGTGGTGCGATCAAGTACGTGTCGCTGTACGAGCGCTATGGCAATCAGACCCGGTTTCGCTTCCAACTCTGCAACCGCTACCTGCACAACCGGTGCGTGTGTGGGGCGGAGTGTCAGTACATCCACAGCCACGTCGTGTCGAAGGCCACACGGGTGCACATGAACGAAAATAACATCACCACGTCCGGCGTACGACGCATGAATCCGGACGAGCTCGCGGGCGGCCGGAACACGTTACGGTACCGCACCATGGGACCTGGCATGATCTTTGCCATCTACCCGCCCAACCAGCTGAAGAGTGAGCCGCAGCTCATCCCATCGGAGCTGATTCTGGCAACGGAAGGCGCGCTGCAGACGTACCGCGTCTTGGCCAGCGATTCCGGCAGGGGTGCGCTGAGCTCGGCGTCGTCGGCGCAGCAGCCCATGCGCGCGGCCGGTGGCGGCCCCTCTCACTTAGGAGGCTCGGATGTCGTCCTGGTACGTCCGCGGCACTGCGCGCATTTCCAGTTCAAGCGCATGTGCAACCTCGGCAGCGCCTGCCACTTCATCCACTCGCTAATCCCGTTTGTCCAGGGAATGCTGAACCAGCCACCGTTGCCGACCTCCGTGCAGGTGGGCTGCTTGGAGGATGGCGGCCCGGGCTTCGTGTTACCGGAGTACCGGTCCAACGCGTCAGAGGACATGCGCCGCAGCAGCGCTGTCGGTGGCGCGGCGGGAGGGAACGTGCAGCAGCCTCTGTCCTCCTCCGCTTCCATGGCTTGCGCTCCGATGTCGGTATCACGCATGCCGCCTGCGTGGGCCACCGCCGGTGCCAACCCGTACGGCGGTGCGGACCCCGTCCCCGTGATGCAGCACCCTGCCGACACCATAAACATCCCTCTGTCCAACTACTCCTCCCAAGAGGGTTCGCGTGTGTCGCCGCAGCAGGCAGCGTGGAACGCATCCTATGCCCCACAGGCTCCAACGGGGACCGCCGCCGCGCCGTACACCTTTTTGAAGTCGCCGCCGATGAACGGTGGCCCGGTCTTTGCCTCGGCCGGCGCGGTCTATCAGCCAGCCTTTTTGTCACCGCCGCACATTTCCATTGGCGCGGACGGCACGTACGCGCTGGCGCCACAGCCTCAGCAGCATCCTCAGCAGCCACAACCACCCCAACAGCAACACCAACAGCAACCGCAACAGCATTGGCAGGCGATGAATGGTGCGTATTTGGGTGTCTCGAACTTTGTCCCGCACAACAACACCCGCTGAGGTGCCCGCGGGGACTGCCTGGTCGAGTTTATCGCTTGCGTGCCTTTTAGTGTTGCTTCTCACTTTCTTTTTGCATTTGCGTTTCTGCCGCAGTGACGGAAGCGCCACTGCGTGGGCTGCGGTGGCACAAGCTCGGTGGCATCGTGGCACGAGGAACGGGCCTGTCTACCGTTCATTTCTTCGTGCTTCTTTTTTCATCGCCTGCTGTGATGGGGAGCCGCACGTGTAAATTCGTGCTCCTCTGCAGCAGTCTTAAAATTTATTTTTTGTTATGAATTGCTGTTTTGACTCACGCGTCTGTGTGCGTCTTCTTTCTCTCGCCGCCGTGTGCAATGGGGTGGGCTGCTCAAGGTGTTTGTTGTCGCGGTGCGCTGGCAAAAGCTGTGACGGTGTTGCCTCATGCTGTTTGGCTGTCGAAGGCGATCTTTTTTCTTTCTTTTTGGGCGTGCAGATGTAACTCTGAAAACGAACGGTTGACGTGGTGGAACTGCAGGTGGTGGATTTTTCTTCTTTCCTCTTTCTTTCCCTGCTTTTTTTGCCGCATCGCGGTAAATGCGACCGCCCTGTGTGTGTGTGTGTGTGTGTGTGTGTGTGTGCTTGTGTGTGTGTGTGTGTGTGAGTGCGAGTGTGAGAGGGCGATGCTGTCTACTTGGCATCGTCGTCGTCATCCCCTGTTTATATATGTATATATATATATATAGATATATATATTTGTTGGATGTCCCTCAACCATCTTCACCGGATACGCCAGAGGTGCATTCAATCGCAAATAATGATAACGATAATAACTGGAAAAAATACGCCTTACCACACATTTTGGCACGTCATCCTCTCTTCTGTTCCGCTCATATCCAGCGCTTCGACTGTGCGTGTGCCCAGCTTTCTCTTTCTTTCTGCGGCGCATCTGGTCATCCTCCTCGCTTTTTCTTCACGATCTAAGGTGACGCACCTCTGTTTCTGCCTTGTTCCCTCTCTCCCTCTCTCCCGTCCGCTTCTCTTCATTTGTGCTCCCTGCACGTTGGCGCGTCGCCGCCGTTGCTTCGGGGTGTAGAACAACAGGAACACTTCCGTTCCTTTCTCTCTTCTTTTTTTTTTTCTGGCTTTCATGTCTCCTACGACGCTTGTCTGGTGGCTCCTTTGTTTATAACCTTCTTATTTTTCTATTTTTTCTTCATTCCTCTTTTCGGTTCTTCATCTTTGACTCATCGTCTTCTGCGTAGCGCTTTCTTACGTGCGTTTGCGTGTGCGTGTTGGTGTCTCTGTGTGTCTGTGTGTCTGTGTGTCTGAGTGTCTGTGGGGGTGGGTGGGGATGGGATGATTCTCCTTGCTGAATACGTGTGCGTGTGCCGCATGGGTCCGCGGTGCCCAGTTCATTTGTTCTTTATTCTCACTGATCCTGTAATCGATGTCAAGGTGCACGGCGTTGTTGTCGGCGCCGTCCTGGGTGGGTGGCTCTTCTTTCTCATCTTCTTCTTTTTCCTTTTTTATGTGTATTCCCTGTCCTACTGTCATGTGCCCTGAGCAGAGACGTGCGACGCTGCGTGCCGTCCTTTTTATTGGACCTCCCTTTCTCCTTCAACTGCGTCTTGGTCGGCTCACATGAGCGTCACCCCACGGAGTTGACTTGAAAATAGAAGAAGAATGTGTGCGTGCACAACACGGAATGGCAGAAGTCACCTGTTGATGGAACGCATCTCGCACAATTGTATTGGTGTTGCACCGCAATGATGACAGTCGACACGCCACCGCAATACCTGTGCTTCCAAACACACACACCAAAAAACCTTCGTGCGTGGGAAGCAGTACGGCTCTTCACGCCGTGCCAATCCAAGACACAACTGAGGATAAACTCGAACTCGCGGTGCGACCGAGTAGTTGAAGGCTTTACTGTTGTTGTTGTTGATGTTGGCGCGGACGCATCCCACCTCACAACGGCCATCTCCCCACTTGTGGAGCCTCGTCATTTTAATTGAAACTTCACGTGTCCATCTCACCTCCTCGGCTCCCCTTTCGCTGCTTCACCTCCACCGTGCCAATCGCCAGTCCACACACCGATCGCGACGTGGCAGCAGTGACCACCTCACACTACTTATTTTTTCTCTTCTTTTCCACGCTGCATCGAGCTTGCCTTTTCTGTCCGCATCCCTCCTCCCGTGTCACTTCTTCACGTCCCGCACGCGCCGTCCACGCCGTCCACGCCGCCCACGCCATGCCACCACGCACCGGAGGAATGCGCAAGCCAACGGAGGAGAAGGCACTCTTGGCGGAGCTGAGCAAAATGTTTCACGTCGCCAAGGCCAACCACAAAGAGCACCAGAACGCCCGAAGCGCGCAGCCCGCCACCACAGACGCTTCGGCAAAGGAGAGGAAGACGTCCACGACGAAGCACACAAAAGACACGCGGGCAGGCTCGAAGCGACGCAGTGCCCACGGTGGCTCTATCTGGATGGTGCTGAAAGGCGGCTTTGGCCCGCATGCGGTGCCTCTCGCCTCCCAACAGAAAACGGTGGACGCCCGTGCGCAACAGCGCGCGCAGCTCTCGGAGAGGAAGCGGGTGGCCGCTTTGAAGGCAGCCGAGGCGTACGTGGAGAGTGCGTGGCAACAGGCGAAGGAGAGTGAACTCGTGACAGCCGACGGCATCCCCACGGAGGACGGAGACGCGTACCTGGCGGAGCAGTACGCGATCGCCTCTCGCATGCTGGCCCCACCGGCAGCCGGTAGCTTTCTGCACGACCTGGTGGAGAGCCACAGCGGCAACAGTGGCGGCAGCAGTGACGTCACGGCGGCGACCGTGCAGGCGGAGCCGTCTTTTTTGTTGAATCGTGCGGAGTGGGAAGACGTGTGCACGCGCGAGGCTGCCGTGCTCTTCCGCTATCGCACCAGCGCCACCCCAGCCGGTGAGGCAGACGACTATTTCAAAGCGCAGCAGCAGGCGCGAGCACGGCGCTACGCCTTTGCCACGGCAGAGCCGACCTCCACTGCCGCTATCACCGCAGCGGTCGACGGTGTGCCGACCAAGTGCATTGTGCGCATCCGGGATAGCCAACGTAATAAGCACACCGCAGTGCTGAGCACGGCGAAGGCTTTGAATTACTTCAAGTCTAACATTGGCCAGGTGCTTCGGAAGGAGCTGGCCGGCTCCAAGCTGGCGCGTGGTGGCGCCGAGGACGCCGACGGAAGCGTCGCTGGTGCTGCTGCGGGTGGGACCTCTTCGATGGGAGGCAGCAAATCGACCGGAGCGTCCAACAACAACAGCAGCAGTGCCGCCGCGAATAGTTCCAAGAAGAAGCGCAAACGTTAATGCACACGATGATGCGCGGCTGCTGGTGGTGATGGGACCGTAATGGTTCTTGAGGCGGCATAGGAGTGTGTCAGCCGCGACTCTTTTGTCTGCGGTAGCGTGTGGTTTGGATGCACCGTCTGGTGGTAAAACAGGTTCTCTCAAGTAAGTAATAAGTTGGCGTGCTCGCGCTACGGTGTGGCGGCGGGAGGCGCCTCGCTGCATCACTGTCATCGCTCATCGAAGTCGTCCGAGTCTGTCTGTGCGGCTTTCATCTTCTTCGCTCGTCTCCCAACGCGCAATGTTGTGACTAACGCGTGTGCATCGAAGCTCGTGTTGGCGAGCTGAACTTTTTTTCTGGGCAGTGGAAGAAAAGGATCGACAGCGTCACTGCCGAAGGACCACTGTGCTGAGTAGCATGGAGTGGGAGGAGAGGCACACCGTCTCGACGTATGCTCGTACACCTGCGGTGGATTCCACGACTTCTGTAATCCCAAAGAACACGGCGCAATCAAGACATCAGCTCTGGCAAGTGTAACTGCTCTCACTGTGGTCTCATTGGGTGTTGTGAGGATGTGTGGTTCACGTATGCAGGTAAAGAAGTGCACCGCGACAGAGGTGAATAACCGTGCTCTCTTTCGACTCTACTTCTTTCTTTATATATATCTTTTCTCGCAATCGGGAGCCATTTTAGCGTAAATGTTACTGCGACATCTCGGGAGACGCAGCGCCGTGAAATGGGCTCTTCCACAGGCCAACGCTTCCATTTCACCGACTCTCGATGCCTACGCCACGGTGCACGAAAGAAACGGAGGGGGACAGGCGGGTTGTGGGGTAGCCATCGCTCAGCGGCTCCTAGTCCTTCCCTCACAGCTCCAGTGGACACACGACCGAGTAACCGCAGCACACTGGCCAGCACCTTCATTCCGTCCTCTGACACAACTCCGGAGGTCAGCGACACAGCGAACAGCACCGACACATCTGCACGGACGGACTTCGCTCTCGATCCACCCTTCACACCTGTTCCAGGAGAACCCGTGCAACCGTCCACACTAACTGCACCCGTCGTCTATGCCTGTCGTATGTGCCAGGCTCCTCTTTTCTGCAGCGTCAACTTTACCGCAAGTAGTCACATCGGTCATCACGGCAGTGGCTGGCCTACCTTCGCAACCCCTATTCAACCTGCTGCCGTGCGTACACGGACGGTGCTGCAGAAGGCTGTCGTGAGTGACACTCCCGAGGCGAAGACGTCATCAGCAAGTGAGAAGCGGTCACTCAAGCTTCGATTGCCGGACACCGGAATGGCGCCACGCGGTTTGCCGGTGGAAAATGACTTGGTGCGTCTGCGAGGCAAGCAGATCGCACAGCGAAACACGACGTCGTGGCGTGAGATGTGCCTGCGGGATGAGAACCATCGCGTGGACCCAACCGTGGTACTGGGCTACTGTGGATACTGCCAGACGCCGGTGTGTCAAGTGGCGCACTCCGTCGTGGCTGGCACGCGCTACGTCAGCACCGCCTCACGCATCGAGGCGGCGAGGAATTCAGCGCAAGGGCCGGCGTAGACACGTGTGGTGCTTACGTGCGTCCTTTGTTGTGGTACACTCTCCTACTCGCAGCACCTCTTTGAAACCGGAAGAAAACAAAGAAACAAAAACTCGCCAATGCACACTCGAATGCCATGACTGTCACAGTGTGACAGATGCGGAGGTCCACATCAGTGCACACTGCACGAGCAGATCACAATCCTTTTTTAATGAGGGATGTTCATCATATCTCGCTGTCCGCTCCGTCTCCTTTCTTCTGTCCATGTGGTGGACGCGCACACGCGGAGTTCTCAGTTTCGGGTCGGTGCCTCGACGTTGCCGATGCTGCCTCTCCAACGACGCCGTGTCGCCAAGGCCATCGCTGGCAGTCTGGGCGTGGCGCCGTATTCCAAACTTCTACTCAGCGCACGCCAACACATTTCATCAGCGCCGTCACACCGTCACACTGCCGCCGCCTCCCCACACCGTTTTTCCGGCACGGCATTGAACGAAGAGGCGTGGAAACGCTTCCGTGCGGCATCCCATGAGCTGACGAAAGTCGTGAGGACAACCGCCGCCTCTACACCGCGCCACCCATTCCAGGTCCAGCCATCGGTGGGGGACACGTCCAACACGGACCAATCTGCCAGCACTGCACTCGGAGGCATGGCAGGGGAGGACGATGTAGAGGACGTGGCACTGTGGCAGCTGACGCCGGCGATTGCACGGCAGACCGCCACGGCCAGTGCGAGTGCACTGTTGATGCGCGAGTTGGGTGTGGTGGATCGGGCGGAGTACCGCGCACTCTCCCCTCAATCTGCTGCCACTACGTCGCTCACTTCTCAGCAGACGGCGCACGGGCACGTCTCTCTGTGGACCCCGTACGTCATGCGAGTGTGTCAGACCGGCATTCAGGCACACGCCTCCAGCTTCGTCATTCTAAGCCATTTGCACTCTCCGTTTGCGGCTGCTGGTCTTTCTTCTTCGCAGTCCTCAGAAACAGCCGCGCTCACAGCAAGTGCCGCACCGCACGCGCCACCTCTGGAGTGGTGCGCCGGCCTGCCCTCCCCCACACGCCAACTTCTTCTCGCCCATGAGCTGGCACGCGTAGAGCGTCGACGTGGCACCATCGCGAAAACGTTACATGGAGACGGCGGCGACAACGATCACTTCCATACCGGGACGCAGGCATCTCTCTCCCGTACGTGGTCTCGTCTGCTCTGCGAGGCACGGGCCGTGCTCAGCTGCTGTGCGGCGCCGTGGCTGTTGTATGAAGAGCAGCACGACCGCGCCGTATCAATGCTTTTGACTCCGTCGGAACGCCTAACCTTGTTGGCGGCGCTGCGGCTGGCGGCGGTGTGCCATGCCGAAGATGTCGGGCAGCGCCTCACAAACCTTTTCCTGAGCAGTGTCGACGTCGCTGTAAAGACTAGCCGACATGAGCGCAAGACTCGCTCAGAGGAACAGCAATGGGACGCTTTCACAGCCTGGTATGAAGCCGATGGACACGAGATGTACGAAGCCGCGATGATGTGTGTGGCGCGTCCCTTGACGCACACCACCGTGCTCCTTCCTCACAGCGGAACCGGCGCCTCCGCCGCTGTCCGCTGCCGAACAGGCTTTCCTCTCGCGTACTCGTATCTGGTGCATCGTGGTGTGACGGCGTCCAATATGAGCGGAGGCGTTGGCGCCACAGACGATGAAAACGACAGGATGGCGGATGCTACGAGAACGGCATCGCCCGCCCCTCCGCCGATTCGGTGGTCCAACTCTCTTGCTCAGTCCCCTGGACAGACGATGCAGCTGCTGCGGGTGCTGGCTGACAGCGTGGAGGCGAACGGCGAGCACCTCGACGTGGTCTTGCAGCTCTATCTGCGCTTACTGGAAGAAACGGAGGTGGGCTACACGCAAGAGAGCAGCGAAGCCGTGCGGCGTACGTTTTATGCCCTACTGAAGGCGCTCGCACGGGTGCCGCTGGAGCCCAAAAGCCGCCTCCTGCTTTTGGAGGACGTGTACCGCCGCACGTTGCGTTGCACATCCCTGGAGGTGGTGCAGCACCCGGAGGTGGTGGGAGGCTGCCTGCGCGTGTGCGGCGCCGCCGGTGTGGCCAGCCGGGCCACGTCTCTTTTCAATCGCCTGGCGGCGCCGTCCTCCCGATCTGTCGCATTTCGGGAGCCGCAAGTGAGCGCCGTTTTCCGTTCGTCAGGCACGCCGGCAGCGCTGCTGCAGCGCCTCCTGAGCTTCACCCAGACGCGGACTCCCGCTACCGCCAGCACGGTGCACGCTGCGGTGGCTCGTGCCCTCCTGGACACTACGGCGGAGACTGACTCCGAGCGCGCCAGCAGCACCAGCTCCCTGTTCGCCCTGCTAGACGTGTTGAGCAGCGGCGACCAGGCAGCAGCGCATCACGTGACACGTGCCACGGCGGCCCTGCATGCGGAGCGGACTCTGTTTCTGCGTCTCGCTGTACTCTTGCGGGGAATCGCGGTGGAAGTCGACAGCCAGGGAAACGGTGCTGGCGCGGGCATCGCGTCATCCCTCCGCACACCAGCCGCCGCTGCCATCTTTCGGCAATGGGTGGAAGAATACGGCGTCCACGTCTATAGTGACGCGGATACGCAGAGGGCCGTCCTTGACGCGAATTCTTCCGATGGGAAGAGTGCGGCGAGCTTATTGTCAGCGGTCACGGTTGGCGTGCTGCAGGAGATGGCTCTAAAGCTCCAAAGTGGCATGGCAAAAGAGAGCACGACACAGGCGCTGGAAACGTCGCTGTCTTGTCCGTTGCTCACGGCGATCACGGCGGTGTTGCAGGCCGTGCCTGCCGCGCCGAAACCATCCAGCTGGATCGATCATCTCGCCTCTCCCACGGCAGTCGCCTGCGCATCTGCCGTTTTGGCGCTTCCTCCCGCCCTGCAGTGGCGGCAGTGGCAGGACGACTGGCCGCTGGAGGAGCAACAACGCTTTTTTGACGCCTTCCGAGTGGTGTTGGCAGAGAGCACCTGTGATGGTGCGGCTGCTCCGCCGTGTCTCCGATACCAAGACTGGATGACAGTGGAGCGGTTGTACGCACGCTTTGCAATGGCACAGGCATGGGAGGACCGTGATGACGTGTGGCGATCCCGCGGTGCCGACAAGGCAGCAAAACACGTAGCATCCACAGGGACTTCCTCAGCGTGGGCCGGCCTCTTCTCTTTAACCGCGATGGCGGCAGACCCGCATGGCACGGGTAGCAGCGCAAAGGTGTGTCTGCTGAGCCCTCTGGCAGAGGTGGAGTGGTGGGTATCGCAGCGCCGCACAGAAGACAAGCAGTCCCGCCTGGCGGTACAGGGCCAAGAGTTGCTATCCCTGGCCGCCTTTCGAGGGGTGTCAGTGCCGCCCGCACCAGTGGGATGTCCTTCTCACACGTGGGGTTCGGAGACTGCGGCATCAGCGTCGCTGGCGACAGCACGTGAAGGGGCACACACGATCATCAGATATTGGCTGCAGCGGTGGATCGACGGTGTGGAAGATGCCCAGGTGCTGCCTGCCCACTCCCTCTTCCGGACAGAAGTGCACCGTGCCTTGCAGTTGGCTGCCACCGCGTCGTGGAGGGCGGAACTTCCGGTAGGCGCGGCGCCGGTGGAAGGAACGGCGGCGCCGCCGGCCGATGAGGAGGAGGCGACGGCAGCGCCGAAGCGGAGTGGTGTGGCGTCGGTGCTGGTGCAAGGTCCGGCCTCCCTGGTCTACAACACGGCGTGATGTGCTGGGTGTAGGTTGGCGAAAGTGATTGACAACGCTGAGAGCAAAAAAAAAAAAAAAAAACATGGAAATAGAAGCGCACACCGGTTTGCCAGCGTTCTGTGGCGTACTCTTACTTCGCTGGTTGGTTGCCGGTGCCTCGCGCGCGTATCCTCCGGTTCGTGAGGCAAAAAGAGAACGGGTGGGCTTCAAGGTTTTTATTGTATTATTGCGACGCTGAGATCGAACGGGATATGGAACATGCGGTTCGGAAAGTGCTGGCGTACGGCAAGTCGGCGCCGGCTACCTTTGCCGCCCCTGCGTGATGTGGCGTGCGCTCTTCCTCCAACTTTGCATCGCCTCATCACTCTTGTCTTCTCGTGTCTTCTCTCACCTTACGCCGCTCCTCACGTATGATACCACGGCGTTGTTCCACAGATTGGCGGGCCCGCTCACTGCCTTTTCTTTTCTTTTTCTTCGGCTTCCCCACGCGCACCGGTTCGAACCACCGCCCACGATCCACCGTCTCTCCTCCTTTGAACCGCGTACATCGACTCCTCCGTACGTGGCACCACCACGCGCCTCAAAATATATATATATATATATATATGCGAGCGCATCAAAAGCTCTCTAAACTTGTTTGCATTTTCTTCTTTCTTCTCCTTCTGCTCCCGTGCTTCGTCTTGCGCCTCTCTTGCGACTGGACGGCACGTAGTCGCAGAGACCTCTGTGTCCCGCCTACGCGCGTCACACACACACACACAACGCTGTCTGTTACACGTGAGCAAGCCTTCTTTTGTGACATTCATAACCACTGGAACTTCTCTATGTATATTTGGTTTTTTTTTCTCTCTTCTTAAGTTCGCCTCTTCTGTCACGACAACGTCCGTCCGCTGACACGCCGTCGCCTTTCTTTTGCGTATCGGTCACCCTCTCTCTCTCTCTCTTTCTGGTTTGCCGCGCACTTCGGTCGAGAGTTGACGCGCGTCTGTTGCGTGTATTATTCAACGGCCTCGGTTCTCTCCTCCTTTTTTTTTTTTTTTTTTTTGTCGTTGTTGTAATACGGGATACGAAGATGGTTTCGATTCGGCTGGTGTTTGTCCTCGCCATTTATGGCGTGCTGGTCGCCGCCGCCCTCATTACGCTCACCGTCGTCTTCACCGTGTCGAACAAGCGCATGATGGATAAGCAGGTGTCGAGCCTCGGCAAGGCGTCAATGGCTGGCATCAAGCAGACCGCCGTAGATCTGATTTTCTTCCTGGAAAGCGTCACCTACTACATGACGAACATGATGGCTCGGTTGAATCTGTTGGCACCGCAAGACAACGGCACGCAGAACATGAGCGCCTACGTCGCCTCGTGGGACGTCATGACGATCCCAGAGCTCTCCAACAGCAGCACCGTGATGGGGGCCTTTGAGCTGTGGTACAACGAGTCGGACAACACGTGGGACATGACCGGGTGCAACGGGCAGACTGCCCTGTGCTCCCTCTACGACGCCATCACCAACACCACACAGTTCACCCAGTACAACAGCAGCAACGCGCAGAGCCCGGTAGACTTGGCGGGCAACGGCATCTATCAAGAGCCCGGCACGCCGGCTCTGTATTCACGATACTTGGCGGGGCTGGACATACGCCCCGTCAACAGCACCGGCTGGTGGAGCGACTTGTACGTGGACTTCGCCCAAAACGTTTACACGCACATCTGCAACGGGGTATCGGTAGCGAAGACGTTCGACTACTTCTACTGCGCGGAGTGGTACACCAACACGAGTGTGACGGAGGGCAATGCGACAAGGTGCAAACACGTTTTCGGGCTCACGGTGAGTGGCACATCAACTGGCACATTCGATGAGAGTGGGTTCATCGCCTCGTCTACCGTGTACCTGTGGCCTACCAACTTCATAGATAACACGGGTGACATCTGCGCTCGGCCGAGAGACGTGGCGAAACGCGTCGACGCCTTCTTGCGATCCTGCAAAGCGGAGAACTACAGCGCATGCGAGGACTTCGTGGAACTGGGCAACCCATACGTGTACACCGTGCTCGGCTTCTCCACGAGCAATCGGGTCAGCTTCACGCTGGCCGACAAAGCGCCGCGCTCCTACTTCTACTCCGCGATCGACCGCAGCCAAAACGTCGCGATTGCCATCTCGGTAGCGCTGATTGCGTTGGTGGTGCTCGTGTCCTTCGTGGTGGTTCTCTCCGTCGTCGTTCCGATCACGTTTATCTGCGAGGGCATGAAGCACGCCTCCAACCTCGCTTACGAGCGTCGGATGCCGCAAACCATGAAGTACACCATTTTCACCGAGATGCACCAACTGCTGTCCTCGTACTTGGATCTGCGGCAGGCGGTGAGGGACCTGAAAGCGTTCATGCCCCAAGGCTTGCTGATCACCCCGGATGAGGCGATGGATTCCACGTCGCTGCTGTCGGCCCTCATGGGCAACGGCATCGACGACGACGATGACGACGACGACGCCGACTATAAAGACGACACCAGTGATGGCAACTTTGACAAGTACAACGCAGAGGACAACACAGCCAACGCGTGCTTCGGCGCCACCGAGATCGGAAACCAGCGGATGGAGAAGGCGAGCCGCCATAAGACCAAGAAAGACCCCTCCCGCGTCACCACGGATAGCGGCAACGAGACGCAGGCGTACAACTGGTCAGAGGAGAATGCAGAGGAGCACAACAGCTTTTTGAACGCACACACGCCGAGCACTGCGGCAGCGCCACCGGCCACCACC
Organism: Sarcophaga carnaria; assembly: GCA_958299815.1. NCBI lineage: Eukaryota > Metazoa > Arthropoda > Insecta > Diptera > Sarcophagidae > Sarcophaga > Sarcophaga carnaria. Next base: position 27,359 of record CATQJQ010000051.1, on the reverse strand, counting down.
ACCACCACTCTACGCGGGGAAAATCGCACCGCAAGCAACAACACCAGCGGCCACGAGAAGGGCAACGGCAGCAGCAACAGCAGCAGCAACCCGCTCCGCCGGCGACGCTCCACGACGGCACACTGCAACGACTTTCACCGCTCGCCCGGTGTGGTGTCGGTGGTGCCGGTGGGATATGTGGCCGAGAACGACCGGACGTTCCTGAACGAGTCCGACGTGTCGCCCAGCGTGCACAACTGCACCTCCACGGTGGAAACTTTCGTTGCGTCGGCGGACCGCAACTCGCGCCGGCAGAATAGCGCGCACGTCCGCATTGCGGGCAAGCTGGATGAGACAACCACCCGGGCCCTCAGACCGCCTTCCGTCGCCAACCCCAGTACCGCGCACTGCGACTCCGCTCGCAACGAAGGCGCCTCCCTCTGTCTGAATCAATCCGTCTACCAGCGTGGGGTGAACAAGTTCCGCAACGTCAACTGCAGCCTCTTGGCGATCGGCTTTGCGTTCGAGTTCATCGACGAGCACAGCCTCGAGGCGGAGGTGAACCAGCTTATGAATGTGATGATCCGCGTCATTCTTCGCCACGGCGGCGTCATCGAAATCTTCCGGCCGGACTTGGTGATCGTGTCGTTCGGCGCTCACGCCGCGCTGTCCCAGCACACACAGCGCGCCGCCGCCGTCGCCATCACGATTCACCGCAAACTCACGCCAGAGCAGCGTGCACGTACCCGCATTGTCGTGGACACCGGCTCCCTCTACTGCGGTAGCTGCGGCGCGCACGGTCGCATTTCCCCGGTGCTCTTCGGCAGCCGCTTCGACTTCATCGTGACGTTGATGTACTTTGAGCTCTGCCTTGGCCGGGTGATCGTGACGGACCGCGTCGCGCTGTGCCTGCCGGCGGACTTTGTGGTGCCCTTCGACTACGTGGTGACGCTGCGCGAGCGCACGCACGGCACGCAGCTCTTTCTCTTGCTGGATCTCGCGAAACGAACTAAGAGCGGGATGAAGGAGAGCGCCAACAACTTCCGGCTTGCCTACGCCATGGCAAGTGCCGGGAGGTACACGGAGGCGCTGGAGATAGTGAGCCGCGGCCGCCACTTCGACCACGAGCTCGCCTCCTACTTCTCCACGACGGTTAAGTACCTGATGTCCATGAACCCGCCCCGGCCGCGGTACTGCCGCTTTCAGCTGCCCTTCTTTGAGCCGCTTGGTGTGAAGGTGAAGTCGAAGGCCCCCCGCTACGCCCACAACCCGCTGAGTCTCAACGAGTTGGAGGCGGAGAAGGAAAAGCACACGTCCATCAGCTTCGGCTTTGGCGGCGGCACCGGGTCCACCACCGCGTCCACCGTCGGGCTGCCGGGTGCCGGCCAGTTTCACGCATTCGTGAACGGCCGCCACACTTCCCAAAGTGCCGATATGGACGAGGTGCTGCGTCGCCGGACCATGAGCCCAACCGCGAAGTTCGATGCCAGCAGCTCCACCGGGCAGAAGGTCCGTCCTTGCACGACGGCCACGACGGAGCGTGCGCCGGGTAGCGGAGCGAAGATGCCGGTGCTCCACGCGGAGGAATGCAGGGCGGCCGGTGTGGCAAGCACCGAGGTGGCAGCGGCGAAGGCCTCTACCTCGCAGGCGTCTTTGTGCAAGCACAACAAGAACTTTTTCCTTCCTGCGGCCGCCTTCTCTCCGATGGAGGGCCGTCGACCGTCGGACGACTACGTCGATGACCGCCTGCCGCTCGTCTTCACGGACCAGAAGGGCGAACGGTGGCACCGCTTCCCCGCCATGATCGGCAGTGGCGCCTTTGCCGAGGTGTACAAGGCCATCTCCGAGAACGGCTCGCTGATGGCGCTGAAGTGTATTCACCTGGCGGCGGCCAACGTGCAGCTGACCGACGTCGTGAGCGAAGTGAACACCGCCTGCAAGCTGTTTAATGACTTCATCGTGAACCATGTAGGGTGGGCACACCTCGGCGCGTATATGGTAATCATCATGGACTACATGCCAGGCGGGAGTTTGTCCGCCGCGATGTCCGCGTTCCCTTCCGGAATGACGTTGCCGGTGGCGCGCCGCTACGCTTCGGACACACTGCGCGGGCTTGCCTACCTCCACCGCAGCGGTGTCGTGCACGCGGACATGAAGCCGCAAAACATCTTGCTAGCCGCCGACGGTGGCTGTCGCCTAAGCGACTTCGGTTCTAGCGTCACGAAGGCAAATGCGGTATCGTGCAGTGGCGACGTCTTCCACTTGCGCGGCACCCCAGCGTACATGAGCCCCGAGGTGGCCCGCGGGGGCCCGCCCAGTATGAAGAGCGACATGTGGAGTGTCGGCATCACGCTCTACGAGATTCTCACCGGGAAGCAGCCTTGGCGCATGCAGAAGAAGAACAATGCGAGCTCCGTGGCCACCTTTGAGGCGTCAGCCACCTCCGCTTTCGGCGGTGTCTTCTCCATGATGAGAGTCACAGGCGAGCTAGATGCACCGGGATACACGGACGAGGACAGTGCACCGGATCTGACGTTGAGTCCATGGATAGGCCCTGCGAAATCACAGCACAAATCGATCCTCACCCCGCTGAATCCCGCCATCATCGCCGCCTCCCCGCCCGCCACGGCAGCACCACCAGCCGACGCTGCAGCAGCAACAGCGGCAGAGGCGGTGGAGTGGGTGCCGGCGCGGGGGATATCGGATGTGCGGTTCGTACAAGGTATCGTGAACGGCTCCATTCAGGTACACGTGGAGGAGAGCGCGTTGCCGTCTCGCGAGGCATACCGCCTCATCATGGCGTGCCTGCAGGAGGATCCGCAAAGCCGGCCCTCGGCGTGGGACGTGATTGATCATCCCTTCTTTTTTTATTAGCGCACGCGCGTCTACACGGTCACCGCTTCTTCGGTTTGTTTCTCTCTCTCTCTCGCCTTCGCCTCTTTCTCTGATGCTCTTCTCTTCCGTCGTGGGTGGGCTCTATTGCATCCTATCTGCCGCTTGGAACGCCGCCTTCTTTCTTTCTTTCTTCGTTGCCGTGTTATCTCGTGCGTTACGTTGCCCACGCACCTCGTCTCCCCTCCATGGAGACGCGATATACGCCTTCTTCTCTTCTTTTCTTTTCTTTTCTCGTTGACATCGCCGCGCGGCTCCAGCGAGGCGGTGTGGCCACACACGTCTTCTTCCATATCCAACGAGGCACGGATGCGGGCGAGATCTCTCCTCTTTTTTTTTCTCTTTCTTCCCTCGCTCTCCTCTCGTGTCGCTTCGCTCTTTTGGGACCTCGGCTCGCATTTGTTGCACGTGTTTCGCCACGGCGTCGTTGCATCCTCCTTTTTTCTCTTTTTTTTTCTATTTATCAGTGCCGCTTCCGTGTCTTTGTCGGGGCACGTGCATGTACATACGCTGTTCTCTCTTCGGTAAGGGTATCTTCTTTACTTGCGCTTGTCTTTGTCCGAAGATGAAGCCCATGCAGGCCCTACATCGCGGAAAACGAAGAGCGCTTGCAGCGGTGCCTGGGCTGTATAACGCTGACAGGTCCTGATTCTGTTCACCGCCTCCGTGCTTCGCATGCTGAGCTACGGCGGTGCCACGCAGAAGGCATCGTGCATGGGGGCCTTACCGCATCTGGAGTGGCAGTACTGAGAAAGCAAAGTTTCATGGTTCGCATCAGAGTGATGCTCCGCTCACTGGCGCATCTAGTACCTCTCTCACCTCTGCTCTTTCCTATCCGCTACCGCGCTTCTGTACCCTGGGAAAGCTGAAAGCATTCTGGTTGACCCCTCACCCTCACTCGCACTCTGCATCCGCACACGCCGGTTGCACCCGCCGACCCGTTCGCTCTTCACCACCGCACAAAAACAACGCCTTCGACGCCATGCTGAAGAAGTCGCTGAAGATTAAAGGCGTGGAGGGCCGCACCGCCTTGATCGAGTTCGCCGTCAACAAACGTGTGAAGTACCTCGAGTATTTGAAGGAGCTGCACAGCGAGGAGGGAGCGCTCTGGATGAACACGATTCAACTGAACCTCGCGGAGATCGGACGGTACTTCAACATCGCTGACGCGTGTCTGCCGCAGGACCGCGAAGGCGGCGGCAAGGACGGACTCGTTCATCTGCCGGCCGAACCTCTAACGGCTTTGGATGGCAGAGAAGCCGCGTCGTCAGCACCGGCAGTGGCCGCCACCTCGTCTGAAAACTTCTCCGGTGACCGCACCGCCTTCTCACCGACCGCCGCGACCACCGAGGCCGTCACGGTGTCGATCGCAAATGCACCGGCGGCCATGCAAATGCGCAGCGGCTCGGCCACGGACTGGGCTCGCTACTACCTGCCCTGCTACGCTGCCCTCGCCATCTCCCTCTCTGAGACGTTGCTGGTGCCGATTGGCGGGGAGGACTTCGTGGAGTGCTTCTACGGCTTAATGCTGGAGCTGGAGGTGGTGTACGCGGGTGGACCCGCCACGAAGGCGTTGGCGCAGCGCAATTTGAAGAGCTTTCGCCAGCGCCTCTCTCCTGGCTTGAAGTCGTGGCTGCAGACGTCGCACGATGGGGACTTTGGCGAGGCTGCGGCGTGTGCCTCGCCGCCCACCTCCGCCGGCGACATCGATGTACAGATCAAGTACCTCTTCTTGAACCAGCGTCACCTCGAGTACAGCGCGTCCTCGCCGTGCTACGATGCGGTGCTGCCGGCGCTGTGCTCCGTCTTGATGTTTGCGTATCGCCGCCTCTGCGACTACGAGCTGATGCGTGACGAGGAGTGTGTGAAGCGCATTCTGTCTATCGACAAACGACTGGAGCGGCTCTTCTTCAAGCACGTGAGCCACGAGCTGGATAAGATTGCCAACTACAAACTGCTGCGAGAAGCGTATATCTTGTCGACAAGTGCGCTCTTCGCAGAGCTGGACGGCGTCGCCCGTGGCGCTGGCACCGGGGCCCTTGGACCGGGAGACAACTTCGTCTCAGACCTGTTGAACCAGCAGCAGGAGCGCCGCAACGTTTCGAGTCCCTCTGCGTCCGGCGGCAAAAAGGCGTTTGACTCCTCATCAGAGGACGATGAAGACGGCGTGGGCTGGTCCGGTAACGAGGACGAGCTGTGAATGGGGTGTGCTACACATTTCTTTTTTTTTTGTGGGTCTGTGCGTGCGAACCGTCTCTTCTCTTCGTTATGGCCGTGTTTGCTTCTACCGAATGGTATGCTTTCGTTTTCTCTCTTCCTCTGTGTGTACGTGTGTCTTTCACGCTTCAACTGCTCATACATGGTCAACAGTCTTGCACCGCTGCCCACCCCGGAAGGGCGCCTACGTCATGCAGGCCGACTACACCGTGGTCTGCGTTGTGCGTCGGTAGCGGCCCTCGCTCCCGTTCAATGTGAAGGGGATGTGCCACCTCTCGTGAAGCATGTTGACTTCATATTCATTCACTCCGCTGTGCTCTCTCGTTGTGTATCTTTTGAATTTATGTGCGGTGACCTGAACTAACCTGTGCGCTTGTCTTCTCTCTGGTGCGGAAGAACTCCACTGTTTCAACGGTGTTACGTAGCAAGGAAACTTGCTGGCCTTCTCTCTCCTTAGTCGGAGCATTTTATTCGATACCCCGACACACTTCCCCAATGCCAGCCCCAGTCGTGTGTGCGGTGCAGGTGCCATTCTACCACGATGCTGCCATCACTACACGTCATGGCACCTTCCACGACAGCCCAGCGGAAGCGGAGGGCAACATGCCCGTTGCACCATCTCTCGTGACACTGGTGCAGTTGGAGCTGCTGTCCTTTGGCGAGCGCTTCTTCTGGCTGCACGTGTCGGAGTCCTCCCCGCTAGACGGCCCGCCGGTGCCACGCCTCGGCTCGTGCAGCGTCTCTGTCGGTATGTCGCTGAGTGGCACGGAGCGACACACGAGCGTGTCCACCTCGCAGTTGATGGAGTTTGAGGCGGCCCGGCCGCAAGACATGTCTGCTGGCACGAACACAAGCGTGCAATCCGTCTTCGCCAGCAGTCTGAGTCAGAAGTTGGTCCGCGGTGTGGCGAAGCGGTTCCTGTCGCAGGTGACCATCTACGTCCACTGTGCGATTGAGGGACCGCGCTGCGTGTCTTTGCTCGGCACCGATGGCGGGAGCGGGTTTGACATGACGTTTCAGTTTGGAGCATTAGTGTACCGCGAGGCGTTGCGCTTGATCTCCCAGCGCCTGGAGGTGGCGATGCGTGGAGAATGAGGCTGCCTTGCGGGAGATCATGTGAAAACGGAATGAACAGCACTTTGATGCACGCTCGCGGCATTAAAACAGGCACGCGCACGTTTACACATAGCCGAAGCACGTATGGAAGCACCATTCCAGTTGTCTCTTTTCTTCTTCTCTTCTAATGTGATGCCACCCCTGTGCGGCGCCGATGGAATGATGATGGAACGAAAAATAAAAGCACTGTTAAGCTGTTCGCCTTCCCAAACCACAACTGTGCCCCTCTCTCTCTGTCCTCCTCTTTCCGCCGCCCACAGTTAACTTCGCTACTCTCAGCTATCCGCTCAACATTCCATACGTGCATTCATTACACTAGTAACCCCTCTTTTTTTTTGTTTTGCTTTGCTTTCCTCCGTACATTTCCACACCACACCGCTCCACCCGTCACCATGACTCCTGTCTACACCAAGGCTGAGGTGGCTCAACACAACACGAAAGAGAGTGGCTGGTTCATCATCAACAACTCCGTCTACGACGTCAGCAAGTTCTACGATGACCACCCCGGCGGCCGCGACGTCCTCCTCGCCCACATCGGCACCGACGCCACCGAGGACTTCGAGGCGGTGCACCACAGCAATGGCGCCATGCGCAAGCTCGAGGACTTGAAGGTGGGTGAGCTGCCCGAGGAGGAGAAGCGCCACTTCATCTCCATGAAGGACGTCGCCACGAAGAAGTCAGCCGACGCTTGCTGGTTCGTGATCAACAACAAGGTGTACGACGTCACCAAGTTCCTCGACCTGCACCCGGGCGGCCGCGACGTGCTGCTCTACAGCGCCGGCCAGGACGCTACGCAGGCCTTCACGGATAACGGCCACAGCGACATTGCGTACAAGATGATGACGAAGTACGAGATCGGCGACATCCCGCTGGACGAGCGGAAGAAGTTCATGAACCGCAAGACGACGGGCGACCATCACGCGCCGGCGGCGGCGCAGAAGGTGCACTCGAAGAGCGAGGATGAGTCCCTGCTCGGTCGCATCCAGGAACAGCTGCAGCTGTTCATCATTCTCGCCCTGTTCGTCATGGCTGGCGTGTTCCTCCTCAGCTAAGATGAACAACAATCCTTCGACAGCAACGGCGACGCGACAGCACGTGGACTTGCAACGCACGGACCACTTCAAGCGACCAGCGTCACAGAGAACGAACGCCTGACCGTATGACACGCAAAGCTCTTCTCCGTTGTAACGGTACGTGTGCGGTCTGTAAACGGTGTCTGCCACGTGTCTGTGTTTCTTTCGCTACCTGAAATCTAAAAAAAAAAACAGGAAAATTCACGTGTTAAGTGTTCCAATTGTAGCAGCGTGTAACGGACAGCGTGCCGTTGGGAACTCGACGGGGTGCGTCCCGTGCATCATCCGCTTGTCCGTGTACGCAGCTGCTGCTACGCTATCTCTAATGCTTGCTTGATGCTCTCTCTTCCCTTTTCATGACGTACCCGTCCTGTTTTCCTTAAAAAAAAAAAAAAAAGAGAAGTGGACTCCGGTCTCTTCGTAAAGGAAACAAAAGAAAACCATCTACGGTGTGCGCACGCTGCCGTCTTTATTTCGCTTTCTCTCTCCTTTTTAAAAGCTAACTAGTGGATAGCGCGAGTCTTGCGCGACTGTATTCGGGTCGGTGGCGGTGTGCACGAAAACTTAGGGAACATGCGGTCGTCATCACTCTTCTCGTTTGTTTAAACTCTTTTTTCTCTTTTCCTTTTCGCTTATGTATCCTCAGATAGTCTGAGGTGCAACCTTCTACGGACCTTTCCGGGAGGGTGTGCACGGACGGTAGCTCTCCCGCTGTGTAGTACGTTCCTTCCATTGACGTCCGCCGCATCAAAAGAACTTTATTTGTAAGTGTAGAGAGCTGTGCGTGTAACAACAACAGAAAAAAAGAGATGATACCAAAGGAAATGACGTCAGCTTTGCTTTAATGTTAGTTTCTGTTTTTTGTTTTTCAGTGTGGGTCAGACCTCCGCGATGGTGTGCCCGAGCCATGCCGGAGGCTCCGTTCTCAACGGCTCCCATGCACCCAAAAAGAAAACCCAAATTGGAGGAGGACGTGTCGTGCAAGGCCGTTGTCGTTGGTGTGCGTGCACAGGGTTGTCTTCTCTTTGACTTCCCTCTCCTTACTTTTCTTTTTTTTCTGGTTTTCGCTGTGTTTGACGTGGTGCTCAAACGTCGTGCCGAGTTTGAACTGTTACGAAGGCTGATGCGAGTCTGTTTTCCCTCTACTCTTACGTTTGCCGTCGTTCCAAGTTGTGCCGTCGATGCCGCCCCGAGGCTGTACCCGCGCTCTCTGGCGATCCACGCCATTCCGTTCCTGATTTGCCTGCGACACTCGCATCGAAATTGCCAAACAAACGTGACTCTACAACCACAACCAAAAAAAGGAGGGGCCCATACGTTGCTGGAGGAGTCCTAGCATGTTTTCTCTGTTGTTGTACCGCGTACTCGAGAGAGCAACCCCTCGCATGTTGGTGCACGAAATGGGACGTCGCTTCCACAAGAGGAGGGGGCGTCGGCTGTCACGAATGTGTAAGCAAGTGAGACGGCGACACAGCAATTAACGTTGTTATCCATGCACTCGAGCGATACTCGGCACTTTCTCGTTGCCGTGCCGAGATGTGCTTCCGAAACACCCATGGCACCCTCCCAGCCTTCGCTCTTTCCCATTTTCTTTCCTCTGTTTCGATGGTCATCCGCTCCGCAGCCCGCCGCCGCTCTCTCTCTCTCTCTCTCTTACTTACTAATAAGCACACCCAACAGCAACCGAAGGCCCATCTGTCGCACTTCAGCTTTTCTTTCCGCTTCCCTTTCACGCCGCCGCGATGGCTGCCCGCAACTCCAACAAAGACGTCGCCGTGCATACGCGCGACTCGAGTAGCCACGACGTCCTGTAAGCCATGGACGAGGCTGGTGCGGACGTGTTCATGCGTTACGGCCTCCCCAAGAACGTCGCGGACGAGTACTCGCGCCACGCGCACTTCCACCTCGCTGCCATCGTCTTCGCCAGCCTCGCGGTGCTGCTGTTCATTGGCTCGCTCATCAAAACCGGCATCATGCGGCGGAAGGACCACCATGAACACGAAGACGGCAACTGCCCCGGCGCTCTACGCTGCCTTGCATACCTTTGGGTTGTTGAAGTCGTGAATGCCCTTCGTGTCACTGCTGGTGCCCGTCAGCTTGTCTGTGGCGCAGCCGCACACGGTGCTTATGTGCGACCACGGCGACTCCCTCTTCTGGGACTGCCGCATCACAATCGTGATTCTGCTGGGCTGTGCCGCGTACGCGTTTGTGGCGCCGATCGTGCTGACGGACGAAAAGTCGAAGATGTCGCCTGCCCTCTGCCATCTCTCAGCGATTCGCTTTGGACGTGTCTTTGGCCTTGTGGTCGCGCTCCTTGTAGATTCGTGTGCGTACTGAGGCAGCGTGGAAAATGCGGGTGCGGATGCGCGTTCGCATGCCGAGGTGCAGATGTCGCCGTTCAACATCAATCCGCAAGACCGTCTTGTACACGTTTGCACCGCCTGCGTGCTCGCTCGCTCTCTCTCTCTCTCTCCTGTGATTCCCAACGGGCTTGCACTGCACGGTTCCGACGGTGACGGTGCGCGTCTGCTTTCATCACCAACAAACGCACCGCCTCGTTTTATTATTATTATTTCAGATTTCCGCTGCTTACATCGCAAAAGGCAGCCGCCGTGTTTCTTCATCTTAGCGTACCCCTACTGCATGCTCTTTACTTCTGTTGCGCTGGTCTCCCTTCAGCTGCGAGAAGGCCCAGGCCCGATCGTGCGCCAACGTGGACGCCCTTTCGCTCCCTTTTCTCACACACCACTACCACAGCGCGCTACGTGTGTACACGCTTTCCTCTCTCTTCGCGGTTGGAGTGCTGGCCCTCACGAGCAACTCGAACACTACGAGTGCCTTTTCTGCATCACGGATTCTCGCTTCACTTTCTCGGGTGCGTGTGTGTGTGTGCTTCGCGTGCTCTCGAGTGTATCGTAGGTATGAAATGTCGAAATCGAGGCGGGCGTGTCTCCGTCTGGGTTCTGTGTGCGTGCACAACCGTTTCGACGCGCACGGACACTCGTGTACGCTCAAGTCGTGCGTGCCTCTCTCGACTTCGGTACCAACGAGACTCCTCAAACGCGCGCACTTGAGCACGTGTAAGCCGCCCTTTAGCGGACACGTACGCGCTTGCCTTTGTAGGCATCGGTAGAAACACCCGATTAGCATTCCAAATGGCTTGGGTGATGTTGTGGACGCCTGGCTGGCACGTGCTCCTCGACTTCTTTTCATGCTGATGGTACACGTCGAACGTTCGAGATAGTCCTGAAAAAAAAAAATGTGAGAGAGATCGCAAAGTTGGCTGCGACATCCGTGGTTTGGTCGTCTGTGAAGCGTCGGCTGGTAGCTCGATAAGTCTCCGCCATCGATGGAATCCTTCAATCGCTCAACCGTGTAACAGACTCGATGTGCACGCGGTGCCCGCTTAAGCAGCTTCTGCTCTGGAATGGACACGCGAAGCCGGTGTCACCAGTCAGTAGAGCAGATCCTTCTCCTCCTCTCCCTCCTCTCTACAGTAGGGTGACAATCTTCACTTGTTACCACGCGAGTGCATGTGTGCATTTGGTGATTCTCTGTGCGGCACTCTTCACAGATGTATTCTTCCAACAACGCAGAGATGTTTGGCCGGCCCCCACCCAACACAAAGGCGGCGCTCTACGCACAGAACTCCGCCTATGCGAACGTCGACGACGAAGCTGTGCAGGAGTCGTGCGGGAAAGACTTCAACGCGCAGACGGCGGCGGCAGCGACGCACCAGCAGCAGCGAGGTGAGAGCGAAAGCTGCCGCACACACCTCCGAATCGCGGCGCTGTGTTTCATAACCATTGCCCTGCTGACTTCCATCGGCTCCATTGTCACCCCCGTTATCGTGTGGAAGAAATTGAGCGACCCGAGCGTGATGATACTCAGCTTCATTGTCACAGCCATTTGCTACGCGGTAACGATGATCGAGGCGTGTATCTGTCTGCTGGCCATGCTGACGTGCCTGCTGCTGGTTATCCTTCAACCGAAAACAGTGCTCATCCGCGAGCCGTACCGAGACGCTTTCATCTGCCTCTGCTTCTCCGTTTGTGTCCTCATCGGCTTGTCGGTCTATTCCTTTGTGATTCCGATCAAGTATCAAAGCCCCAGTGACCCGAAGCTGCCCGCGACGCTGTGTGTGATTCCAGGCGTGCGTGCTCTGGCGTTGTTGGGCTTCTTCAGCGTCCTCATCATCAACTCACGAGTGTAATTCGCCGGCGTGGTCAGGCCATCCTATTCGACTCGATTCTGTGCTTTTTCTTCTGGTTTTGTTTTATCTGCCACGCGTCGTCGTCTTCTTCTTCTCACCTTTTCAATTTTCTTTTTCCTTGTAGACCCGAGAGATTCATTGATGCGTAATCACGCGCGTGCCACGGCTATCCAACGGCATCGTCGGCGCTCTTTACTGCCCGTTTTTGTGTGCTTATGCACTTCACCGAGACACATGTCATTTACTGTCCAAGATGCGCCGCATCCTCACCGTCCTGTGTCCTGTCCCTCAGCTCGCACCTCTGTGTGACTCCTGAGCGAGGAGCGCTGACGGGTTGACATGTTAAGAAGACATCCTTTTTTCTTTTATTTTATTATTACTCTCGTTGTTGCCTCTTTCTCTCTTTTTGTTTTCTTTTTAAAGAGAGCTCACTACATCTGGTCGTCTTCTTGCTCGCCTTGTTTTCTCTGTCCAACCCACTCGTGGCCTCATCGCCTCGCCTGAACGGCAGACTATGAAACGGTGGTTGCTGCTTCGCACGTTGAGGATGCATAGTATCTTAATTAATAAAAAAGAAGATCGAAATGAAAGGAAGCAGGTTTTGGAGCGCCGTGCACAGGTCGAGTAGGATCTCCGCAAAAAAGGGCAGCCGAGCCACCCTCAGCGGAGAGAAGACGGCTATGACGATAATCGAGGGACGGACCAGTAAGCCGAGATGCTGCTCACGCTTCGTTCTCCTCCTCCTACCGTATTCCCTGGCGATGACACCGAACAGCATCCGAGCGTGCCAGACGCTCTCACGCTTAACGCTCTCTTCTCCGTGTGCTCTCGCCGTGTTTCTGTCTCTTTTCCTTCCATCTCCGACGCAGTGATGTTTGGCGCCGCTCCGGCCACCAAGAACGCCACGCTCTTCGCATCGGACTCCACCTTTGCGGGGTACGACGGTGAAGTCGTTCAGGAGCCATACGCGACTGAGTTCGCCGTGCGCGCGAAGAAAGATTCCGAGCGGAGGAGACATTGTCGAATCACAAGCAAGGCGCAGAGGAGTTCGCGGCACACGCCTGCGAATCGCGCTGATCGGCTCCTTCGGTGACTTCGTCGCCAGCTCACGACTGGAACGTGTATAAGATCGTGACACTCCTTTCTTTTTCTTTTTTATTCTTTCTTCTTTTACACAGGTATCATCAATTTCTGCCGCACTACGTACGCTACACTCGCAATTGACGGTGCCTGGCCCCCTCCTCTACGCACGCTCCTTACGGCAGACCCGCCGCACTCTCCGTCAGCACCCCGATTCAAGTGTACACGAGCGCCATTCTTTGTTCCTCCTCTGCCTTCCACTCTCTTCTTCAGCTTACACCTTCTTTTTTAGTTGTGCACGCTTACATTCTCTTGCATTCTTCTGCCGCACCGCTCTCGCGTCTTCTCCCCGCGCGTGCCGCTGATGTTGTGGGTGTCGTTGCTGCTGTTTCTTGCCATTGCTTTCATTTTTGTATATCGGTGACTGCCGACTTCCTGGCTTGTAAGTCAGTGCCCCAGTCCCATCATCGGCCATGCTTCGTCTTCGTGCTTTTCCACCCAGGTTTGAGTCTTCTTCATCCAGCCGGAACCAAGGCACAAGCCGATGCATCTATATATATAGAGAGAGAGAGAGATGGGGGTGTACTTTAACTTCAAGATATTGCTCCACGAATTTCACCTCTCTTGCACCAGTGTTTGCTTGCACGTTCGCTGCCGTTGTGCGGTACCGCCATCTAAAGCGCACCTCCGTGCCTTCCCTCATGACGCATCGTGAGAGCAGAGCATGTCCGCACGGCGGCGTACGCTTTTGGACCTCCGCCGCTGCGTGGCGTCCGTTGGTTTGCTGAACAGGAAGTATAGCGTGCGAGCTGTCGTGCAAGACGGCAAAGCGTTTTCAGGGCAAGAGAGCCTCGCGTGCTTCGCGCTTCACGGGCCGACGGGGCAGAAATGCAGCACCGCTCTCCACTGTGGTAGCTCTTTTGTTTGCATCGTTTTGTATTCGTGTCATTCGTGTCGTTTTCAGTGGCCTGCGCGAACATTCCCCGTGCGTATTTGACGCCTGCACATAACAGAGCGCCCGTACGCGTTGCAGCGCTGCCTCTCACGCGCCGTCGGACTCGCACGTGGGTCTTCCCTCTTTGCATCCCCACCACTTCACTTCTTTTCCCGTGACCGGTGTACCACGCGCAGCGCTTCGAAGTACTATACGTAGCAAAACGTGGACTCAGAAGAATTTGTCTGTGGGAGGCCGCCGCCGCCGCTTTTCTTGTCCCGGTGCGTGCGTGCCTTTCTCCTTCCAAATCGCTGTTGGCTTGTCGCCGCCGCACTTCTCTTCAAAGGGCGTACGGCCAGCTGTGCCACCAGAGAGCCCATCCTCCCGGCTTTCCCACCACTCCTTCGCGTACTTCGCTCTCTTTTTTTTTTTTTTAAATGAAAGTTATTTGTAGTTTGCTCTTATGCTTTACTGTTTGGTTTGCTGTCTTCGCTTTGAGAAGAGACGGAGCTGATTCGCTGGCACGTAAACGTTTTACACTCTGCCTCGTATGCTCTCTGGCGTTCGACATGCTAACGTCCTTTTTGTTTGTGGTTTTACAGCCGTCCGATATGTTTACCTTTGACTCGCCCTCGCTCTCTCTCTCTTGTTGGTGCCGATGGCGTTTCATCGTTGCTTTCTTTCGCACTGCATTCCAGGGCTCCGTGTAGGGTCTCACGACAACGCTTCTATTGAAGCGAATACATTTCTGCTCGTGCCGCGCGATGGATGACGTGTCTTCTGTCTGCTGCCTCGTTTGAAAGGCATCCGGTACAGCCAGCACAGTGTCTCGCCCCTTTCTCGGCTCTTGGGGCAATGACAGAGTGAGGAGGGGGCGGTGTGACGGCCACCGCACAGGCGGCAGCGTATAGCGCCAGTGTGGTGCGTTGTTTTTCTGGGTTGGATTGCAGCAGCTTTGTCGTTTTGCCCACAAGAGATCGTCACGTTCACGCTCTATCTGTTCTATCCGCTCCTCCTTTCTTTTTTTAAGAGCTTAATGAAGAGGCGTTTCCTTCTCTCTCGTGCAATGCCTTCTGTGACTTCGTAAACAGTTGCGACAAGCCAGCCAGCATGGAAACAAAAACCTCTGCTATCGCTCAACAGATCCACTCGGTGTTGCGCAGCAGCTGCGAAGGGCGTCGCGATTTGCCTTCCCACGACTTAGGTGCATGTTCTGCGGCATCGAGCAGTGCCTCATCCACATCTAGTGGTCACTGATCCGTGTACGTAGCAAATGTACTCCTTACTGAGCAGATGCGTGAGAACGTTTAGAGGGTTGCGCGCTCACACCTGGATCCAGTACTGTGTCTCCCGGGTGTCCTCTCCCTGTCTCCGTTACGCTATTGTCATGACATCACGTGCCCGCCACGGCCGCTCAGCTCACTCTCTTTCCCAACACACATCAACGCATGCGTACAAACGCACCCTGCCCATGTCCCACGAGGTGCAAATGAACAAGGAGGAGACGCCTTCGGCGCGTCAGGCCACCAACAACAACTCCGAGCTGGAGGCTGCCCGCAACCCGTACGACGGATACAAGGATGGGCTGCAAAATGACACGCCGGCGAACAACGAACCGGTGGACAGCGACCTGCGGCGGGAGAAGTACCGCGCTGCCGCGATTGCGCTGACGGCCATTGCGATGCTCTTTGCGATCGGCTCCATCGTGCTGGTACCGGTGGTGTGGCATAAGCTGGATGAGGCCGACGGGGAGGCGCTGGCCTACATTCTCGTCTTCGTTTGCTACATGGCGACCATCATCGAGGCCGGTCTCTGCTTTGTGGCGATGCTTACCTGCCTTTGCATGGCCATTGTCCGGCCAACGGAGCTGCTCTTCCATGATAGGCGCAGCAGCAACCTGGCCTGCCTGTGCGTGTCCGTGTTCTTTCTCTTCTTACTGGCCGTCTACTCCTTCGCGGTGGCCATTGTGCTCGCCGACTACAAAGGCCTCGCCTTGTCCGCTGGGCTGTGCGTCATCCCTGCGATTCGCGCGGTGGCGTTGATCGCTTTCTTTGCCGTGCTGGTGGCCAACGCGCAACTGTAAGCACCACAGAGGGCAGGTGCCATACGAAGGGAACATGTATATCCGTTCGTTCTCGTCTTCTTTTTTTTTCCTTTCACTTTCTTTTCCGTCACTGTGCGTCGAAGGCGTCCTGTCAGGCACGCCTCTGGCATTACTACAGCAGAAAACGATGCCGAGGTCTTCGCCTCCTTCTCGTCATGGACGCTGCCACGCTGTGTTTCGTTGGCTCCGTCTTGCTCTCCTTCTTTCTCTTTTAATTTCATCTTTCTTCGTTGCTTTGCAAGCGTCTTTTTGTTTCGTTTTCTCTTCCTCTTCCCTCCCTCTCCTTCGGACTCGTAGTGCGACGCACCTGTTTTCAAGTCAGATGAACAAGCGTCGTGGCCTTTCGGTGCGGCTCTCCTCGCGCTTCATCCACACGTCAAGGCTTCTAAAGCTGCTGCGTCGTTCATTTTCTGTTTTCTTAACGCGACCTCTACACGTTGCACCGTGAGGTCTTCCTTCCTCATTGGTCTCCGGTGCTCGACCAGCGGTGCGGTTGCAGAGTAGACCACCTGTGTTTACTGCGTTCTCTTCCAGCGGGCGAAAGGTAGCGCTGCCGCGAGACACACATGATGTACCACACCGTATTCTTTTCCGTGTGTGTGTGTCTGTGTGTGTGTGCTGGCAGGGCTTCTCTCTGCCTCGCCCTCAGGGGATGAGAAGGTCTCTTCCTTCAACTTCCCTGCTGCGTCGATCCGTCATCGTACTACATCGCTGTTTTCCTCGTTTTTTCGCTGCATCGTTGGAAAGGAAAATCCAGAGCACACTCACGAAACCTCTCATGCACTCGTTTGTGCTTGAAAGCTCAGATGCAGGCTCTTTGTCGTTCCTGTTCTTCTGCGCGATACTGCTTTGATGTAAGACTGCACTGCGTATGACACGAATCATCTATTCGCTTCAAATACGACCGAGAGAGAGAAACATGTGTGACTCCAATGCTCGTAGTGGAAGCGTTGCGCGCGTATCAACGGCACGTGTGTCCTTCGGGCCATTGTCGGTGTCGCGGAAGAGCTGCCGTGCTGATGGGCACTCCTGCTTGTGATGTTGTGTGTGACACGTACACACTCTTCTATTATCCATCGCTGTTCGTTACTGCTACGTTCGCTGGCTGCTGTAACGAGGCGAATGCTGTCGCTGCCTTTCCCTTGCTCCCTTTTTGTTCGCTCTCACGCTCCACAAGAATTTTAGAGTGCCACTGTCCTCGCACAGCATGCGCATCTCTGGTGGTGGGCTGCTGCAGGCGGTGCGCGAGAGAATGCGGCGCTGCGGTGTCCAGGCCCTCATCGTGCCCAGCAGCGACGCGCACAACAGCGAGTACGTCGCCTCTCATCTCCAGGCACGCGCCTTCCTTTCGCACTTTCACGGCAGCGCGGGAACCGCCTTGATCACGATGGACAAAGCCTTTGTGTGGACAGACGGCCGCTACTGGGTCGCCGCGGCGGCGGAGCTGTACTCGGAGTTCGATCTGATGAAGCAGGGCAAGCTGGAGGTGCCGTCGATCGAAGAGTGGATCACCGACCATCTCGGGGCGACGGCGGCCATTGGACTGTGCCCCTACCTCGTCATCGTCGCGGAATGGGAGCGGCTGAGCAAGATGATCAACTTGCACCCGGTGGAGAACATTGTGCAGGAGATGCTGCCACCCGAGAAGGATGTCAAACCACTATACGTGCGACCCTCCCAGTACAGCGGGGCCACCTGCGAAGAGCGCCGTGCCGCCCTCGTGGCAGAGTTAGAGAAGAGGAAGTGCGACCTGTTAATCCTTTCCGCGCTAGACGAGGTGGCGTGGCTGACGAACCTGCGCGGCGCTGATGTCGACTACAACCCAGTTTTCTACGCGTACGCCATCGTCGACAAGGAGAACGCGAAGCTGCGGCTGTACGTGAACCTGGCAAAAGTAACGGGGGAGGTGCGCACCGCCTGCGAACGCTACATCGACTTCTTGCCTTACGAACAGCTCGCGTCGGACCTGGCAAAGCTGCCAAAGGGCCGCAGGGCCCTGGTGGATGAGCGACAGACCAGCGAGGCGGTGTACCGCATGCTGCAGCAGGCCGGCGTGGAGACGGTGCGGGTGGCGTGCGGCCCGGCGCAGAAACTGAAGGGCGTGAAGAACGAGACGGAGTTGAAGGGCTTCCGCGACTGCCACGTGCGAGACGGCGTGGCGCTGACCCGATATCTTGCCTGGCTGTGCGACGAAATCGCCAACAAGAACGTGACGGACCTGAACGAGTTCGATGCGGCGACGAAGCTCGAGAACTTCCGCTCGCAGGGCGATTTGTTTGTGCAGCTGAGCTTCAACTCCATTTCCTCCACCGGTGCCAACGCCGCCATGTGCCACTACAGCCCACCCGCCACCGGCTCTGCTAACATCAAAAAGGACCAGATCTATCTCATCGACAGCGGCGCGCAGTACTGGGACGGCACGACGGACGTTACGCGCACGGTCTGCTTCGCCCCGCCGGCCGAAGAGGTGCGAGAAGCGTACACGCTGGTGCTGAAGGGGCACATCGCACTGAACAGTATTGTCTTTCCTAAGGGCACCAGCGGCGTGAGGCTGGACGCCATTGCGCGTGTGGCGCTGTGGAAGGAGGGCCTCGACTATGCCCACGGCACCGGCCACGGCGTCGGCTCCTTCTTAAGCGTACACGAAGGCCCGCACGGCATCGGCATCCGCGCTAACCCCACGGATGCGAAGATCGAGCTGCACTGCATCGTGTCGAATGAGCCCGGCTACTACAAGGACGGCCACTACGGCATCCGTATTGAGAACTTGGAGGAGGTGGTGGCGTGCCCGACCAAGCACAGCCCGGAGGGATTTTGCACCCTCTCCTCGCTCACACTGGTGCCGCTGTGCCGCAACCTGATCCGCGTGGATATCCTGACCGAGTCGGAACGACAGTGGGTGAACGACTACCACGCCAAGGTGCAGTCCACCCTGCTGCCGTTGCTGCAAAAGCTGGACGACCAGTCGGCGATCGCGTACCTCCAGTACCACACTCAGCGTATCTGATCGATGCAAAATCTCGGACGACGTTTTCCGCAACCCCGCCCCTTTTTTTCTGAGCTCGTCGCCAGCTGGGCGGTCGCTTACGTGTTACTCACTCATTTGCCTTTGCGCTGACTAAAATGTCTCTTCACGGTAGGGCACCCCCGCCCCTTCAACCTGCCTCTCAGACGGCGTTTGATTCATGTCCCTGAAGGAAAGAACCTCCGTTTCTGCGCCATCACTGTGAGAAAGACCGACCCTTCGCTGCTCTACTGTTTCTCTCTCGTGACCTGCCCCTTACATAACTCCACACAGATTCTCCCGTTCAATCACTTCATTCACTTCCATTCCCACCTCTCAAGCACCATGGCTAAAGGTAAGCGCTCCGCCGACGCGAAGGGCAGCCAGAAGCGCCAGAAGAAGGTGCTGCGCGACAACATCCGCGGCATCACCCGCGGCTCCATCCGCCGCATGGCCCGTCGCGGTGGCGTGAAGCGCATCTCGAGCGAAATCTACGAGGAGGTGCGCCGCGTGCTGAAGGCGTACGTGGAGGACATCGTACGCTCGAGCACCGCCTACACCGAGTACGCGCGCAAGAAGACGGTGACGGCCGCCGACGTCGTGAACGCGCTGCGCAAGCGCGGCCACATCCTGTACGGCTACGCGTAAACGTGAAGAGACGTGTTTGCCTTTCACAGTGACGCTTTGGCTATGGAGCACGTCTTTTTGTGCCGCTGCGCGGGTGTCATAGATTCCTTTGATTCCTTCATGCTTTCCCCCTCCCCTTCTCTCTCTTTTTCATCTGTTGTGAGCACCTATAGAACATGTGACAAATATCCAGAACCGAGACGAACCTCCCGTGTTGCCGCTGGTGTTGGGCGAAATGGGCTGCGCTTCTTATGAACGCACCTGCACGGTTACCGCTTGGGGCGGTCGCACTCTGTACTCTCCTTTGCATGCTGCTGTTTGTTGATGGCCCCTTTTCTCTCATCTCATTTGAAATTCGAACGTGCCCTGTTCTCATTTCTGCTTCACCGGTCCTAGATGATACATCCACAGAAACCTTCGCACACGTTCAGAGAGGTGTCGCACACGCGCCACCATGAGCACCAAAACTTCCGACCCTGCTCGACACCATCTTGATGATGGATACAACAACGAACCGGGCCACATTAGCCACCACGAACTTTTCTGTCGCGGATGCCACTGCCGCGACAGCGCATGCGCTTGAGCTAGCAAGCTTGGAGGCGCTGGTGGCGAAGTATTACAACGACGTGCCGGACACGGACTTTGCGTTGCTTGAGGTGGACGCATTCAAGCGAGTCATCCGCGGGTGTGCCTGCAGCGTCGCCTCAAGCTCTGCCAGTTTTGGTGCACGGTGCGGTGGGCGTCATGGGGCAGTGCAGAAAACGGACTTCCCAGCGGCTGGGTGTGTGTGTGTGTGTGTGTGTGTGTGTGTGTGTGTGTGTGTGTGTGTGTGTGTGGCGTGTGTGCGTGTCTCAACTGTGTGACAATGGGACTCTGTGTTTTGCTGTGGTGGTATCAGTTGCGATCCAATGAAAGGGTGTTGTTATGAGATGGGATTGTTGCGGTGTTTGCGTTTACGTGGTATCAGAGTGCCGCTCCGCAGATCGGCATGTGGGTGGATCGCATCTCACGCAGATGCGCTCGATCTGACACGCCACTAATATGCGAACGGACATTCTTTAACGCCTCCCATCCGCATTGTGGAAGAAGCAGAAACTGTTTAAGGCAAAGACATGGAGGACAGGATCGAAGCCTTCGACGAAGTGCATTGTCAAGGTGATCCAGAAGTGGTTGCTGCGTTTCGCGCACCCGCGCTCCTATCGGATGTAAAAACTGCCGTGATGAAAGTTGAGGTCAGGCGGCGTGCGGGTGGTGCCGTCAGCGCTGTATCACGTCGGTGTAAAGTTGTCGTTGGCGCACAACGGATCGTTATTCGCCATTCACTCGAGGAGTATGGCGTGCATTGACGTTCATATCCATCAGTTAGGGACAGGGGAAAGCAGAATGCAGTGTAGATGCTCGCGCCGTACGCAAGCGGAATTCGGGTATGTACCCAGGAGTAAAGTTTAGATTCCAAACGGGATTGCCAGAATGGGCAGTAACTGCGACAGCGTTCACTTCTTGCCCGATCACAACTGAGTTTTCCGCGATATCAAGGTCTCGTTGAACAGGCACAGAGACTTTTCCTCCGTTTGCTCTCGCTTTCGGCTTGCCCGTGTGCTGGCAAGCTGAAGTGCAAGATGATTGACCGCCTATAAAGGAATAAGGAACGTTTTGTACCATGCAAGCCTGCACCGAACTCCTCTCGAGGAGGTGAGGAGGCAGCTCCTGCCTTTTGAACTGCGTCGACCCACCGCAGCTGCTACTGAGCGTGTCGTCAGCGCGACCATGGTTCCTCTCTACATCACTGCAAAACAGCATGCGACGAGCATAAACGTGTCCACGCATTGTAATGGCAGTTCGTCTGCACGTGTCTTGGTAAGCGGGCACAAGCAGATGACGCAGCGCAAGTCTCCTCAGAGCGACGGCAACCAGGATCTGCTCATAGCACCACAGAACCTACAGCTTTACGTGGGGAAAGATTGTGTGCTCTTGGCTCCTCCATTGAGTGAGTATCACACCCTGATACCACAATGAGGTGATCGAGCATGCTTGGATTCTTGAAGTGCAATAAAGCGTGGCCTTCCAGGCTTCCAGACGTCCTTGTGCCTTTTGGCAGTCCCGTCTCTGCTGTCTTTTCCCATCACCTGCACAGCGTTCAGCGAAGATAAGCTCGGTCGTCACCGAGTTACATCCTTGTCAGCCGAGATTGGTGTGCTCACGCCTGAAGAAGCATATTTCTATGCTATTCTCTGCTCCACCTGTCTTCGCCTCTCCTTATGTCTCTTTGCTGCTCCCCATGCCGCAATGCCGCCGCACTGAAAGCCCGCGTCTCTGTTTTCCCCTTTTGTCAATGCAGACACGCTTTTTTGTTTCCTTTCTTTTTTGTCAAATGGCCTCCTGCTATTGACATACGATCACCGTGCAGATGATACGGCAGCTGGTCGCCAACACAATGCCTGCATGAAGAGAAGCGAAATCAATGAGAGCAACACAAGCGAAACAGAGTGTGAGGTCAGCGTGCACGGACGTGTCGAGTGCGGTGCTTGAAGCCTCTGGCGCTGCTTCCAGTCAACTGGAGAGATGAGCTGCACTGCATTCGAACCACTCTCGACCAGACCTCTCTCGGCATGTCAAGTGTGGAGGTTTGATGCCTTCCGTTCTCCATCAAACATCTTCTGAGCTTCGTGCATCGGGAGGTGCTTTTGTCGTGCCAACAGAGAGAGCGAGCAGAGCGCTTCTTCACATGCTTTTCTGTGCAGCAGTGCTTCATGGAGTCCTGCTCAGCTCGTCATGTGCGGATGCTTTGAACTCTGCGTGTCCCATCCATCGTCTTCTTGTCTTTTCCCCTCTTCTCTCTCTTCTCCCCTCTCTTCTCATTCTTCTAACACATTTGCTGAGCTGTCATCTGCAGAAGCTGAGTTCGTTGAGGGCACACCAAAGTGCGCTCACAGATTTCCAGCCGGTGGTGCACTCAGCGGCTGAGTTGCGTGTGTGCGTCTCCGCGCGTGTGTGGGTGGCTGCTCGCGACGCTCACTTACGTGTATTCGGCGTCTGCTTGATGTTTGTTCCCGGTGGCTGCCTCGACTCCTCGTGATGGTCGCTGCCGACGCGTTATGCGCGTCACTGGAGCCCGAGGGACAGTGTCTGCGTGTGTGTTGCAAGAGGGGACTGCGTTACTGCGGCTGTGCGCGTGCAGATCCGTTCCTTTTCTGACGCGTTGTTTTCTCCCTGTGTGCGTGTGTGCGTGATGAGAATCCAAGCTTAGGACACCTTTGGATGCGGCGCGTGCCGCAGGTGAAAATACCGAGTTTGTTACATATCGATTCGTACTCTGACAGCGCACGTGTGGGTGCGAATGGAGTGTCTGTAGTGTGTGTTGTATTGGATGAGTGAGTGAGTGAGTGTGGGTGTTGCCCAATGGCCCCGTCACCTCGGAGGCGCTCGTGCCGCTTGTCGGTGCATGGTGGGCGTACGGCTTCGAGCTACACACGGCGGCGCCGGGTGTGTGGGAGGCGACATCGTGCGCCACTCCTGCCTGCGCGTCGCCACCTCAGAAGGGGGCCACAGGGCAAGGGGTGCGAGCGCGGTGTGACGCTCGGCGCGGCTCGTCCGTGTCTGACGCTCCGCCGCGCGCCGCGGTTCCCGTTACGCATATCCTGTGTGCGCTCGAGTCCCATCGGGGCCATGACGAGTCCGCAACCAACCATGCGTTACACATCTCTGATGCGATCGGAGAAGTACCGAAGACGGTGAGGGTGAAGGTGAGGGAGAAGTGACGTTGCCACGCGCTGACTTACTAGTGCGCATGCCGCCAAACACACAGGCATCGTGCATGAAGCTGCGGCGCCAGATCCCTGCAGCGATTGCGAGGAGACGACGACAGGGGAGTCGAGGGGCGTGCTGAGGAGGGAGGAGGGCGTGTGCGGAGGATGACAGACAATTCGACAACAAAGCACAGTTTGACCTGATGCATCGCTGAACGACAACGTCCTACATGAGCAATCTTGGCTGACGTACACGCACTCGCACTCGCAGCGGCAGTCTGGCACCGACACAGTACGATTAAACACGGACGCGTCTCGGCGTACTTTCAGTGCTGGCGCTGTCCGCCAGTGTCGTACGAGAAAGAGCAGCAATGACGGCCGCACCAGATACGCAGATGATGCGCCGACAGTAACAACGATGATGATGATGAAGTGCTGTCAGGTAAAGTGGCGGTGGTGTGTCCCGTCCGCGCCACTGGTTCATACGGCACGAGAGACACGGAGAGCGCGGTGGGGTGTGGTGGAAGGAGAGGATTGAAGGAAAAGGAGGTTTGCACACACACTTGAAGCACACGCGCACCACGGCAGGCACGCAGGATGCACAAGACTGATTCAGGCATGCATCCACGCATGCGCCAGGAGCTCTGACTGAGATACTATCATGCACCACTCTGAGGTGTGCTGCGGTGGCCGCGCGTGTGCACGTAACTCGGTACGTGCGTGACAATAAGGCGGATGATGAGGCGGAGGAGAGTGAACAAGGAGGCGTTGACGCGCTGCCACATGATGATTGACTGTAACATCACAGACTTTGAGTTCTCATGATACCATTTATTGTCGCCCCAGTCTGACGACAGCGCGCGTGGCAGGCACGGCAAGCAGACCAACCGCCAGTGCCTGCATTTTGTGAAGGAGTGGATGAGAGCATCGACTCAAGCTTTTAAAGATGGCTATTGTCGCCACAGTAGCAGCATCAGCAGCTACAGCTGGCACTGCGATACAGGGACAGCAGCGTTGACATGATCGAAACCCAGGCTGATGTAAAGCCGTCGCAGATGGACTTTGAGTGGCACACGCCGTGAAACCAAACCCGCCTCGTCTGAATCACGCTGCTTCTGCCAACGGTGTGCTGTTGGTGTCGCCGCCATGCGAGGGAGTGAGTGAGTGAGTGTTGCCCTCTGTCTCCGTCACCTCGTTTGTGATGCAGCCGGCGCTGGACGACGAGGGAGCGTGGCG
The DNA here is from genome assembly GCA_958299815.1 of Sarcophaga carnaria. Taxonomy (NCBI): domain Eukaryota; kingdom Metazoa; phylum Arthropoda; class Insecta; order Diptera; family Sarcophagidae; genus Sarcophaga; species Sarcophaga carnaria. The sequence goes on along the minus strand of CATQJQ010000051.1, from coordinate 3,138 downwards.
AGCATTTCTTTGATTGAGAGGCGTGCAAGCAGCGTGGCTGCAATGACCGCGCATGAGAGACACGTGGCGATGATCGAGACTTTGACACGCACCAGGGAAGACTGAGCTTTTCTGCTGGACATCATCGACACCGACGCGGCGCGCAACCCAGAGTCCACCAACGGCGCAATCACTGCTGGCAATGCGGCGACACGTTGTCAGGGTCATGGCCGTGCTGCGCTGCGAGAAGGCATCACGTGCAATGCAAAGGAGGGAAGGAAGGTTTGGGCAATGACGTGCAGGATGGAGAGAGGTGCCGTGCGAGTCCATGACAGGTGTGGCTTTGCACGAGTAGTTGTGAGTGGATCGTGAGAAGGGGTGGGTGGCGGTGCACTGGCAACTTTCAGCCGGTGTGCAGTGCACGAATGGACGACGCGTGTAACATCGACGTGTCAGCTGCACTGCAGACTGCGCGCTGTGACAGCTTTTGTATGTCAAACCTCGCCGCCACGCTGTGGAAGACCATACTGAGGCTCACGCAATCCATCTTCAGCGGACGAGCCTGAATCTGTGCGGGATCACATCAGAGCCGCCCCAGCAACTCCAGCTACGCCGCTTGAAGGCTGGTGTGCTGCGCGTGCTCGTTAGTGCCGCCTCCTGCAATCCGCTGATGCACCACAGCGAGGACAGATCAAAAGGGAGCCAGCGACAGGTGTGCCTGTCCAGGATCGTGAGCGAGACCACCCGCGGGCTTCCTCAGTTGCACGCTCCACGTTGCGTAACTCCTCCTGTGCTGTGGTGTCTCCCGTGTGTGCATTGAGTTGGCCTCTCTTTGTCGTCGTTGCCGCTTGAAGAGGTGCAACCCCATCCACTTTGAACACGCTTCTATCGCTCCACACCATCGCCGCCTGTTGTCCCATGAGTCGCATCAGCCGACACGGATCGTCTACGCTGTGCTCGTGCTCGGATCGTGTCTCACCGCAAGCGCTGGTGTCCTCTCCCACGCTGTCGTCTCAACAGCTTTTTTTCAGCGCGAGACGGTTCAGCGCTGGTGGCTTTTGCGTGTTTTCATATGGGCGTGGGGGTCGCTGTGAGTCTGGTGCGGTGCTGGTGCGGTGTTGCTGGCTCTTCGGCTAGCAGGTGCGTTCTTTTGGGTTGTTCGGCTTCCTCTTCTTTTTCTTAGGGTTGGTGCTACGATTGCCACTAATGAAACCCTCTTTGATAAGAGCCAGGCAGAGTTATACGGGAAGCCCATGTCTTACATCAAATTTAGACCCAGCTCTCGCAATTCTTTCCTTCAAAGAAGCGATTTTCTTATAGCTGAGTCTTTGGTAGGTGGCTTAGCTCTAATGCTCACAGCTCTTGGAAATCCTGCCTCGAAGGTTATGTGTTCTGCGTTTGTTGGACTTGCAAACGGTGTCGACATTGTTTGGCGCTCTCTCCTCTGGGTGTGGAAGCCGGACTGGTGGGGCTAGTGACTTCTGTTTTGTTTTGGATTATAGAGAGCTGATCTTGATGACGTCTTTTACCTTGCTGCAAAAGCAAAGCCTGTCACCTCACCACGGTGCTTCCATCCAGTGCCACAGGATGTAGAGAGCCAAGAGCCTGCGCACTCTTCTTTGAGGGCAGGCTCCCCTAAAAGGGCGTATTTTATTATACTCAATGATACACTGAGAGCGTTGAATGGTGTGAGAACTCACACAGCTGCTTCTCCTTCCTTTCCCTCAATTCCTCTTCAATAGCTACCTCAGGGCTTGCATGCGGTGCAACACCGAATGAAGGAAACTACTTGAATGCTTCTCGTTGTGAACCACACGGCTGTTGTCTACGGTGATGCTGCTCTTATGCGTGGTTCCGGTCCCACGCCACTCACTCTGGACACGTGTAGAGTGAAGCGAGAAGGACGGCGTTGTCGTTCTTACCGGTCCAGGTATCCGCTTCATATTTGTTTATCCGTGATTATCAGTGCATTTATATCGTGTATAACGTTACAGTAGCCAACTGGGAACTTTGATGGAATCCAGAGCACGCAATGATCCTTATTCCCAGTCATGGAATCTCCAACATAATTGGGATGTTCTTTACCTCATCTCAGAAAGCCACATCAAGAGCCTGCGAAGCACAGACACCATGCAACAGGCAAGCACCGTGCTGACGGACTTCATCAACTTTCGCTTTGATTCGTACACTGGCCCAACACGTTGCTCACTTTGGAAGACCATGTCCGTCCCGCCAGTGTTCCCGACAAGCAGGCAGTGCACCAACACATCTGCAATAAGTTGAGAGCTGACGATCCCCGTTCTTCCACCTTTACAGCAGCCTTCGATACCGATATGACGGAGATTCAGCAGAAGGCTGTCTACCTTGATCAGGTGGCCAGACTGGGGAACGAAGCTCAAAACGCTCCACACGCAACTGCAAGAGCAGAAAACTCGCATTGCATCCGTACAGGGTGTGACTGTGTCAGACTCAAAGCCGGATCCCTCAGCCCCGCGTCGCATTTACCCAACCTCAGCAGTGGATGAACACAACACGCACCGAAACGACAGAAAGCCAGCAGTAGCTCTCCCGCAGAGCTGATGGCACTGTAGCAGGCCATAGCCACCACAGCTTTCACCACCGTTGCAGCGTCTCCTGTCAGCTCCGAAGAGCTTAGCCTGGGTGCGGTATTGGAGCTCGCCGAGACCATCATGGAAAATAGGACGTCGAAGCTAACGAATGATTTCACGGCTTGCATTCGTACCATGGGCACTCTGTGCGATTGACATGCGTCATGAAAACACTATCAGTGGTTTCCTGCACAAGGCACTTCACGTTACTCCCAGCATCTGCAAGCTCCAAATGCGTGACATGGCATTCAAGGCATTCAGGTGATCTGTAAGGGACTGTGTTTCTCGTTGGGACTCGGCTGAGGGCTCTCTCCGTGCCTTCATCAAGGTGGACGTGAGAAAGACGCTGATCAATACTCTCTGCAGCATGATCATGGCTTCGAAGCAGCAGAAAGAATTGCACCTCAATTGCTAAGCCAGTCGAGTCAACTCGCATCAGAATCCATCGACATCACACTCCAGTGCTCGTTTTAGATAATGTATCAGAACACATGTGTGCTGAGCAAGGGCATAGCCAGAGCAATCTGGGTCTCTTCCACCGTAGAGACAG
>CATQJQ010000050.1:0-27545 GCA_958299815.1 Sarcophaga carnaria | reverse complement strand
CAAATCAAATCAAATCAAATCAAATCAAATCAAATCAAATCAAATCAAATCAAATCAAATCAAATCAAATCAAATCAAATCAAATCAAATCAAATCAAATCAAATCAAATCAAATCAAATCAAATCAAATCAAATCAAATCAAATCAAATCAAATCAAATCAAATCAAATCAAATCAAATCAAATCAAATCAAATCAAATCAAATCAAATCAAATCAAATCAAATCAAATCAAATCAAATCAAATCAAATCAAATCAAATCAAATCAAATCAAATCAAATCAAATCAAATCAAATCAAATCAAATCAAATCAAATCAAATCAAATCAAATCAAATCAAATCAAATCAAATCAAATCAAATCAAATCAAATCAAATCAAATCAAATCAAATCAAATCAAATCAAATCAAATCAAATCAAATCAAATCAAATCAAATCAAATCAAATCAAATCAAATCAAATCAAATCAAATCAAATCAAATCAAATCAAATCAAATCAAATCAAATCAAATCAAATCAAATCAAATCAAATCAAATCAAATCAAATCAAATCAAATCAAATCAAATCAAATCAAATCAAATCAAATCAAATCAAATCAAATCAAATCAAATCAAATCAAATCAAATCAAATCAAATCAAATCAAATCAAATCAAATCAAATCAAATCAAATCAAATCAAATCAAATCAAATCAAATCAAATCAAATCAAATCAAATCAAATCAAATCAAATCAAATCAAATCAAATCAAATCAAATCAAATCAAATCAAATCAAATCAAATCAAATCAAATCAAATCAAATCAAATCAAATCAAATCAAATCAAATCAAATCAAATCAAATCAAATCAAATCAAATCAAATCAAATCAAATCAAATCAAATCAAATCAAATCAAATCAAATCAAATCAAATCAAATCAAATCAAATCAAATCAAATCAAATCAAATCAAATCAAATCAAATCAAATCAAATCAAATCAAATCAAATCAAATCAAATCAAATCAAATCAAATCAAATCAAATCAAATCAAATCAAATCAAATCAAATCAAATCAAATCAAATCAAATCAAATCAAATCAAATCAAATCAAATCAAATCAAATCAAATCAAATCAAATCAAATCAAATCAAATCAAATCAAATCAAATCAAATCAAATCAAATCAAATCAAATCAAATCAAATCAAATCAAATCAAATCAAATCAAATCAAATCAAATCAAATCAAATCAAATCAAATCAAATCAAATCAAATCAAATCAAATCAAATCAAATCAAATCAAATCAAATCAAATCAAATCAAATCAAATCAAATCAAATCAAATCAAATCAAATCAAATCAAATCAAATCAAATCAAATCAAATCAAATCAAATCAAATCAAATCAAATCAAATCAAATCAAATCAAATCAAATCAAATCAAATCAAATCAAATCAAATCAAATCAAATCAAATCAAATCAAATCAAATCAAATCAAATCAAATCAAATCAAATCAAATCAAATCAAATCAAATCAAATCAAATCAAATCAAATCAAATCAAATCAAATCAAATCAAATCAAATCAAATCAAATCAAATCAAATCAAATCAAATCAAATCAAATCAAATCAAATCAAATCAAATCAAATCAAATCAAATCAAATCAAATCAAATCAAATCAAATCAAATCAAATCAAATCAAATCAAATCAAATCAAATCAAATCAAATCAAATCAAATCAAATCAAATCAAATCAAATCAAATCAAATCAAATCAAATCAAATCAAATCAAATCAAATCAAATCAAATCAAATCAAATCAAATCAAATCAAATCAAATCAAATCAAATCAAATCAAATCAAATCAAATCAAATCAAATCAAATCAAATCAAATCAAATCAAATCAAATCAAATCAAATCAAATCAAATCAAATCAAATCAAATCAAATCAAATCAAATCAAATCAAATCAAATCAAATCAAATCAAATCAAATCAAATCAAATCAAATCAAATCAAATCAAATCAAATCAAATCAAATCAAATCAAATCAAATCAAATCAAATCAAATCAAATCAAATCAAATCAAATCAAATCAAATCAAATCAAATCAAATCAAATCAAATCAAATCAAATCAAATCAAATCAAATCAAATCAAATCAAATCAAATCAAATCAAATCAAATCAAATCAAATCAAATCAAATCAAATCAAATCAAATCAAATCAAATCAAATCAAATCAAATCAAATCAAATCAAATCAAATCAAATCAAATCAAATCAAATCAAATCAAATCAAATCAAATCAAATCAAATCAAATCAAATCAAATCAAATCAAATCAAATCAAATCAAATCAAATCAAATCAAATCAAATCAAATCAAATCAAATCAAATCAAATCAAATCAAATCAAATCAAATCAAATCAAATCAAATCAAATCAAATCAAATCAAATCAAATCAAATCAAATCAAATCAAATCAAATCAAATCAAATCAAATCAAATCAAATCAAATCAAATCAAATCAAATCAAATCAAATCAAATCAAATCAAATCAAATCAAATCAAATCAAATCAAATCAAATCAAATCAAATCAAATCAAATCAAATCAAATCAAATCAAATCAAATCAAATCAAATCAAATCAAATCAAATCAAATCAAATCAAATCAAATCAAATCAAATCAAATCAAATCAAATCAAATCAAATCAAATCAAATCAAATCAAATCAAATCAAATCAAATCAAATCAAATCAAATCAAATCAAATCAAATCAAATCAAATCAAATCAAATCAAATCAAATCAAATCAAATCAAATCAAATCAAATCAAATCAAATCAAATCAAATCAAATCAAATCAAATCAAATCAAATCAAATCAAATCAAATCAAATCAAATCAAATCAAATCAAATCAAATCAAATCAAATCAAATCAAATCAAATCAAATCAAATCAAATCAAATCAAATCAAATCAAATCAAATCAAATCAAATCAAATCAAATCAAATCAAATCAAATCAAATCAAATCAAATCAAATCAAATCAAATCAAATCAAATCAAATCAAATCAAATCAAATCAAATCAAATCAAATCAAATCAAATCAAATCAAATCAAATCAAATCAAATCAAATCAAATCAAATCAAATCAAATCAAATCAAATCAAATCAAATCAAATCAAATCAAATCAAATCAAATCAAATCAAATCAAATCAAATCAAATCAAATCAAATCAAATCAAATCAAATCAAATCAAATCAAATCAAATCAAATCAAATCAAATCAAATCAAATCAAATCAAATCAAATCAAATCAAATCAAATCAAATCAAATCAAATCAAATCAAATCAAATCAAATCAAATCAAATCAAATCAAATCAAATCAAATCAAATCAAATCAAATCAAATCAAATCAAATCAAATCAAATCAAATCAAATCAAATCAAATCAAATCAAATCAAATCAAATCAAATCAAATCAAATCAAATCAAATCAAATCAAATCAAATCAAATCAAATCAAATCAAATCAAATCAAATCAAATCAAATCAAATCAAATCAAATCAAATCAAATCAAATCAAATCAAATCAAATCAAATCAAATCAAATCAAATCAAATCAAATCAAATCAAATCAAATCAAATCAAATCAAATCAAATCAAATCAAATCAAATCAAATCAAATCAAATCAAATCAAATCAAATCAAATCAAATCAAATCAAATCAAATCAAATCAAATCAAATCAAATCAAATCAAATCAAATCAAATCAAATCAAATCAAATCAAATCAAATCAAATCAAATCAAATCAAATCAAATCAAATCAAATCAAATCAAATCAAATCAAATCAAATCAAATCAAATCAAATCAAATCAAATCAAATCAAATCAAATCAAATCAAATCAAATCAAATCAAATCAAATCAAATCAAATCAAATCAAATCAAATCAAATCAAATCAAATCAAATCAAATCAAATCAAATCAAATCAAATCAAATCAAATCAAATCAAATCAAATCAAATCAAATCAAATCAAATCAAATCAAATCAAATCAAATCAAATCAAATCAAATCAAATCAAATCAAATCAAATCAAATCAAATCAAATCAAATCAAATCAAATCAAATCAAATCAAATCAAATCAAATCAAATCAAATCAAATCAAATCAAATCAAATCAAATCAAATCAAATCAAATCAAATCAAATCAAATCAAATCAAATCAAATCAAATCAAATCAAATCAAATCAAATCAAATCAAATCAAATCAAATCAAATCAAATCAAATCAAATCAAATCAAATCAAATCAAATCAAATCAAATCAAATCAAATCAAATCAAATCAAATCAAATCAAATCAAATCAAATCAAATCAAATCAAATCAAATCAAATCAAATCAAATCAAATCAAATCAAATCAAATCAAATCAAATCAAATCAAATCAAATCAAATCAAATCAAATCAAATCAAATCAAATCAAATCAAATCAAATCAAATCAAATCAAATCAAATCAAATCAAATCAAATCAAATCAAATCAAATCAAATCAAATCAAATCAAATCAAATCAAATCAAATCAAATCAAATCAAATCAAATCAAATCAAATCAAATCAAATCAAATCAAATCAAATCAAATCAAATCAAATCAAATCAAATCAAATCAAATCAAATCAAATCAAATCAAATCAAATCAAATCAAATCAAATCAAATCAAATCAAATCAAATCAAATCAAATCAAATCAAATCAAATCAAATCAAATCAAATCAAATCAAATCAAATCAAATCAAATCAAATCAAATCAAATCAAATCAAATCAAATCAAATCAAATCAAATCAAATCAAATCAAATCAAATCAAATCAAATCAAATCAAATCAAATCAAATCAAATCAAATCAAATCAAATCAAATCAAATCAAATCAAATCAAATCAAATCAAATCAAATCAAATCAAATCAAATCAAATCAAATCAAATCAAATCAAATCAAATCAAATCAAATCAAATCAAATCAAATCAAATCAAATCAAATCAAATCAAATCAAATCAAATCAAATCAAATCAAATCAAATCAAATCAAATCAAATCAAATCAAATCAAATCAAATCAAATCAAATCAAATCAAATCAAATCAAATCAAATCAAATCAAATCAAATCAAATCAAATCAAATCAAATCAAATCAAATCAAATCAAATCAAATCAAATCAAATCAAATCAAATCAAATCAAATCAAATCAAATCAAATCAAATCAAATCAAATCAAATCAAATCAAATCAAATCAAATCAAATCAAATCAAATCAAATCAAATCAAATCAAATCAAATCAAATCAAATCAAATCAAATCAAATCAAATCAAATCAAATCAAATCAAATCAAATCAAATCAAATCAAATCAAATCAAATCAAATCAAATCAAATCAAATCAAATCAAATCAAATCAAATCAAATCAAATCAAATCAAATCAAATCAAATCAAATCAAATCAAATCAAATCAAATCAAATCAAATCAAATCAAATCAAATCAAATCAAATCAAATCAAATCAAATCAAATCAAATCAAATCAAATCAAATCAAATCAAATCAAATCAAATCAAATCAAATCAAATCAAATCAAATCAAATCAAATCAAATCAAATCAAATCAAATCAAATCAAATCAAATCAAATCAAATCAAATCAAATCAAATCAAATCAAATCAAATCAAATCAAATCAAATCAAATCAAATCAAATCAAATCAAATCAAATCAAATCAAATCAAATCAAATCAAATCAAATCAAATCAAATCAAATCAAATCAAATCAAATCAAATCAAATCAAATCAAATCAAATCAAATCAAATCAAATCAAATCAAATCAAATCAAATCAAATCAAATCAAATCAAATCAAATCAAATCAAATCAAATCAAATCAAATCAAATCAAATCAAATCAAATCAAATCAAATCAAATCAAATCAAATCAAATCAAATCAAATCAAATCAAATCAAATCAAATCAAATCAAATCAAATCAAATCAAATCAAATCAAATCAAATCAAATCAAATCAAATCAAATCAAATCAAATCAAATCAAATCAAATCAAATCAAATCAAATCAAATCAAATCAAATCAAATCAAATCAAATCAAATCAAATCAAATCAAATCAAATCAAATCAAATCAAATCAAATCAAATCAAATCAAATCAAATCAAATCAAATCAAATCAAATCAAATCAAATCAAATCAAATCAAATCAAATCAAATCAAATCAAATCAAATCAAATCAAATCAAATCAAATCAAATCAAATCAAATCAAATCAAATCAAATCAAATCAAATCAAATCAAATCAAATCAAATCAAATCAAATCAAATCAAATCAAATCAAATCAAATCAAATCAAATCAAATCAAATCAAATCAAATCAAATCAAATCAAATCAAATCAAATCAAATCAAATCAAATCAAATCAAATCAAATCAAATCAAATCAAATCAAATCAAATCAAATCAAATCAAATCAAATCAAATCAAATCAAATCAAATCAAATCAAATCAAATCAAATCAAATCAAATCAAATCAAATCAAATCAAATCAAATCAAATCAAATCAAATCAAATCAAATCAAATCAAATCAAATCAAATCAAATCAAATCAAATCAAATCAAATCAAATCAAATCAAATCAAATCAAATCAAATCAAATCAAATCAAATCAAATCAAATCAAATCAAATCAAATCAAATCAAATCAAATCAAATCAAATCAAATCAAATCAAATCAAATCAAATCAAATCAAATCAAATCAAATCAAATCAAATCAAATCAAATCAAATCAAATCAAATCAAATCAAATCAAATCAAATCAAATCAAATCAAATCAAATCAAATCAAATCAAATCAAATCAAATCAAATCAAATCAAATCAAATCAAATCAAATCAAATCAAATCAAATCAAATCAAATCAAATCAAATCAAATCAAATCAAATCAAATCAAATCAAATCAAATCAAATCAAATCAAATCAAATCAAATCAAATCAAATCAAATCAAATCAAATCAAATCAAATCAAATCAAATCAAATCAAATCAAATCAAATCAAATCAAATCAAATCAAATCAAATCAAATCAAATCAAATCAAATCAAATCAAATCAAATCAAATCAAATCAAATCAAATCAAATCAAATCAAATCAAATCAAATCAAATCAAATCAAATCAAATCAAATCAAATCAAATCAAATCAAATCAAATCAAATCAAATCAAATCAAATCAAATCAAATCAAATCAAATCAAATCAAATCAAATCAAATCAAATCAAATCAAATCAAATCAAATCAAATCAAATCAAATCAAATCAAATCAAATCAAATCAAATCAAATCAAATCAAATCAAATCAAATCAAATCAAATCAAATCAAATCAAATCAAATCAAATCAAATCAAATCAAATCAAATCAAATCAAATCAAATCAAATCAAATCAAATCAAATCAAATCAAATCAAATCAAATCAAATCAAATCAAATCAAATCAAATCAAATCAAATCAAATCAAATCAAATCAAATCAAATCAAATCAAATCAAATCAAATCAAATCAAATCAAATCAAATCAAATCAAATCAAATCAAATCAAATCAAATCAAATCAAATCAAATCAAATCAAATCAAATCAAATCAAATCAAATCAAATCAAATCAAATCAAATCAAATCAAATCAAATCAAATCAAATCAAATCAAATCAAATCAAATCAAATCAAATCAAATCAAATCAAATCAAATCAAATCAAATCAAATCAAATCAAATCAAATCAAATCAAATCAAATCAAATCAAATCAAATCAAATCAAATCAAATCAAATCAAATCAAATCAAATCAAATCAAATCAAATCAAATCAAATCAAATCAAATCAAATCAAATCAAATCAAATCAAATCAAATCAAATCAAATCAAATCAAATCAAATCAAATCAAATCAAATCAAATCAAATCAAATCAAATCAAATCAAATCAAATCAAATCAAATCAAATCAAATCAAATCAAATCAAATCAAATCAAATCAAATCAAATCAAATCAAATCAAATCAAATCAAATCAAATCAAATCAAATCAAATCAAATCAAATCAAATCAAATCAAATCAAATCAAATCAAATCAAATCAAATCAAATCAAATCAAATCAAATCAAATCAAATCAAATCAAATCAAATCAAATCAAATCAAATCAAATCAAATCAAATCAAATCAAATCAAATCAAATCAAATCAAATCAAATCAAATCAAATCAAATCAAATCAAATCAAATCAAATCAAATCAAATCAAATCAAATCAAATCAAATCAAATCAAATCAAATCAAATCAAATCAAATCAAATCAAATCAAATCAAATCAAATCAAATCAAATCAAATCAAATCAAATCAAATCAAATCAAATCAAATCAAATCAAATCAAATCAAATCAAATCAAATCAAATCAAATCAAATCAAATCAAATCAAATCAAATCAAATCAAATCAAATCAAATCAAATCAAATCAAATCAAATCAAATCAAATCAAATCAAATCAAATCAAATCAAATCAAATCAAATCAAATCAAATCAAATCAAATCAAATCAAATCAAATCAAATCAAATCAAATCAAATCAAATCAAATCAAATCAAATCAAATCAAATCAAATCAAATCAAATCAAATCAAATCAAATCAAATCAAATCAAATCAAATCAAATCAAATCAAATCAAATCAAATCAAATCAAATCAAATCAAATCAAATCAAATCAAATCAAATCAAATCAAATCAAATCAAATCAAATCAAATCAAATCAAATCAAATCAAATCAAATCAAATCAAATCAAATCAAATCAAATCAAATCAAATCAAATCAAATCAAATCAAATCAAATCAAATCAAATCAAATCAAATCAAATCAAATCAAATCAAATCAAATCAAATCAAATCAAATCAAATCAAATCAAATCAAATCAAATCAAATCAAATCAAATCAAATCAAATCAAATCAAATCAAATCAAATCAAATCAAATCAAATCAAATCAAATCAAATCAAATCAAATCAAATCAAATCAAATCAAATCAAATCAAATCAAATCAAATCAAATCAAATCAAATCAAATCAAATCAAATCAAATCAAATCAAATCAAATCAAATCAAATCAAATCAAATCAAATCAAATCAAATCAAATCAAATCAAATCAAATCAAATCAAATCAAATCAAATCAAATCAAATCAAATCAAATCAAATCAAATCAAATCAAATCAAATCAAATCAAATCAAATCAAATCAAATCAAATCAAATCAAATCAAATCAAATCAAATCAAATCAAATCAAATCAAATCAAATCAAATCAAATCAAATCAAATCAAATCAAATCAAATCAAATCAAATCAAATCAAATCAAATCAAATCAAATCAAATCAAATCAAATCAAATCAAATCAAATCAAATCAAATCAAATCAAATCAAATCAAATCAAATCAAATCAAATCAAATCAAATCAAATCAAATCAAATCAAATCAAATCAAATCAAATCAAATCAAATCAAATCAAATCAAATCAAATCAAATCAAATCAAATCAAATCAAATCAAATCAAATCAAATCAAATCAAATCAAATCAAATCAAATCAAATCAAATCAAATCAAATCAAATCAAATCAAATCAAATCAAATCAAATCAAATCAAATCAAATCAAATCAAATCAAATCAAATCAAATCAAATCAAATCAAATCAAATCAAATCAAATCAAATCAAATCAAATCAAATCAAATCAAATCAAATCAAATCAAATCAAATCAAATCAAATCAAATCAAATCAAATCAAATCAAATCAAATCAAATCAAATCAAATCAAATCAAATCAAATCAAATCAAATCAAATCAAATCAAATCAAATCAAATCAAATCAAATCAAATCAAATCAAATCAAATCAAATCAAATCAAATCAAATCAAATCAAATCAAATCAAATCAAATCAAATCAAATCAAATCAAATCAAATCAAATCAAATCAAATCAAATCAAATCAAATCAAATCAAATCAAATCAAATCAAATCAAATCAAATCAAATCAAATCAAATCAAATCAAATCAAATCAAATCAAATCAAATCAAATCAAATCAAATCAAATCAAATCAAATCAAATCAAATCAAATCAAATCAAATCAAATCAAATCAAATCAAATCAAATCAAATCAAATCAAATCAAATCAAATCAAATCAAATCAAATCAAATCAAATCAAATCAAATCAAATCAAATCAAATCAAATCAAATCAAATCAAATCAAATCAAATCAAATCAAATCAAATCAAATCAAATCAAATCAAATCAAATCAAATCAAATCAAATCAAATCAAATCAAATCAAATCAAATCAAATCAAATCAAATCAAATCAAATCAAATCAAATCAAATCAAATCAAATCAAATCAAATCAAATCAAATCAAATCAAATCAAATCAAATCAAATCAAATCAAATCAAATCAAATCAAATCAAATCAAATCAAATCAAATCAAATCAAATCAAATCAAATCAAATCAAATCAAATCAAATCAAATCAAATCAAATCAAATCAAATCAAATCAAATCAAATCAAATCAAATCAAATCAAATCAAATCAAATCAAATCAAATCAAATCAAATCACAATCAAATCAAATCAAATCAAACAAATCAAATCAAATCAAATCAAATCAAATCAAATCAAATCAAATCAAATCAAATCAAATCAAATCAAATCAAATCAAATCAAATCAAATCAAATCAAATCAAATCAAATCAAATCAAATCAAATCAAATCAAATCAAATCAAATCAAATCAAATCAAATCAAATCAAATCAAATCAAATCAAATCAAATCAAATCAAATCAAATCAAATCAAATCAAATCAAATCAAATCAAATCAAATCAAATCAAATCAAATCAAATCAAATCAAATCAAATCAAATCAAATCAAATCAAATCAAATCAAATCAAATCAAATCAAATCAAATCAAATCAAATCAAATCAAATCAAATCAAATCAAATCAAATCAAATCAAATCAAATCAAATCAAATCAAATCAAATCAAATCAAATCAAATCAAATCAAATCAAATCAAATCAAATCAAATCAAATCAAATCAAATCAAATCAAATCAAATCAAATCAAATCAAATCAAATCAAATCAAATCAAATCAAATCAAATCAAATCAAATCAAATCAAATCAAATCAAATCAAATCAAATCAAATCAAATCAAATCAAATCAAATCAAATCAAATCAAATCAAATCAAATCAAATCAAATCAAATCAAATCAAATCAAATCAAATCAAATCAAATCAAATCAAATCAAATCAAATCAAATCAAATCAAATCAAATCAAATCAAATCAAATCAAATCAAATCAAATCAAATCAAATCAAATCAAATCAAATCAAATCAAATCAAATCAAATCAAATCAAATCAAATCAAATCAAATCAAATCAAATCAAATCAAATCAAATCAAATCAAATCAAATCAAATCAAATCAAATCAAATCAAATCAAATCAAATCAAATCAAATCAAATCAAATCAAATCAAATCAAATCAAATCAAATCAAATCAAATCAAATCAAATCAAATCAAATCAAATCAAATCAAATCAAATCAAATCAAATCAAATCAAATCAAATCAAATCAAATCAAATCAAATCAAATCAAATCAAATCAAATCAAATCAAATCAAATCAAATCAAATCAAATCAAATCAAATCAAATCAAATCAAATCAAATCAAATCAAATCAAATCAAATCAAATCAAATCAAATCAAATCAAATCAAATCAAATCAAATCAAATCAAATCAAATCAAATCAAATCAAATCAAATCAAATCAAATCAAATCAAATCAAATCAAATCAAATCAAATCAAATCAAATCAAATCAAATCAAATCAAATCAAATCAAATCAAATCAAATCAAATCAAATCAAATCAAATCAAATCAAATCAAATCAAATCAAATCAAATCAAATCAAATCAAATCAAATCAAATCAAATCAAATCAAATCAAATCAAATCAAATCAAATCAAATCAAATCAAATCAAATCAAATCAAATCAAATCAAATCAAATCAAATCAAATCAAATCAAATCAAATCAAATCAAATCAAATCAAATCAAATCAAATCAAATCAAATCAAATCAAATCAAATCAAATCAAATCAAATCAAATCAAATCAAATCAAATCAAATCAAATCAAATCAAATCAAATCAAATCAAATCAAATCAAATCAAATCAAATCAAATCAAATCAAATCAAATCAAATCAAATCAAATCAAATCAAATCAAATCAAATCAAATCAAATCAAATCAAATCAAATCAAATCAAATCAAATCAAATCAAATCAAATCAAATCAAATCAAATCAAATCAAATCAAATCAAATCAAATCAAATCAAATCAAATCAAATCAAATCAAATCAAATCAAATCAAATCAAATCAAATCAAATCAAATCAAATCAAATCAAATCAAATCAAATCAAATCAAATCAAATCAAATCAAATCAAATCAAATCAAATCAAATCAAATCAAATCAAATCAAATCAAATCAAATCAAATCAAATCAAATCAAATCAAATCAAATCAAATCAAATCAAATCAAATCAAATCAAATCAAATCAAATCAAATCAAATCAAATCAAATCAAATCAAATCAAATCAAATCAAATCAAATCAAATCAAATCAAATCAAATCAAATCAAATCAAATCAAATCAAATCAAATCAAATCAAATCAAATCAAATCAAATCAAATCAAATCAAATCAAATCAAATCAAATCAAATCAAATCAAATCAAATCAAATCAAATCAAATCAAATCAAATCAAATCAAATCAAATCAAATCAAATCAAATCAAATCAAATCAAATCAAATCAAATCAAATCAAATCAAATCAAATCAAATCAAATCAAATCAAATCAAATCAAATCAAATCAAATCAAATCAAATCAAATCAAATCAAATCAAATCAAATCAAATCAAATCAAATCAAATCAAATCAAATCAAATCAAATCAAATCAAATCAAATCAAATCAAATCAAATCAAATCAAATCAAATCAAATCAAATCAAATCAAATCAAATCAAATCAAATCAAATCAAATCAAATCAAATCAAATCAAATCAAATCAAATCAAATCAAATCAAATCAAATCAAATCAAATCAAATCAAATCAAATCAAATCAAATCAAATCAAATCAAATCAAATCAAATCAAATCAAATCAAATCAAATCAAATCAAATCAAATCAAATCAAATCAAATCAAATCAAATCAAATCAAATCAAATCAAATCAAATCAAATCAAATCAAATCAAATCAAATCAAATCAAATCAAATCAAATCAAATCAAATCAAATCAAATCAAATCAAATCAAATCAAATCAAATCAAATCAAATCAAATCAAATCAAATCAAATCAAATCAAATCAAATCAAATCAAATCAAATCAAATCAAATCAAATCAAATCAAATCAAATCAAATCAAATCAAATCAAATCAAATCAAATCAAATCAAATCAAATCAAATCAAATCAAATCAAATCAAATCAAATCAAATCAAATCAAATCAAATCAAATCAAATCAAATCAAATCAAATCAAATCAAATCAAATCAAATCAAATCAAATCAAATCAAATCAAATCAAATCAAATCAAATCAAATCAAATCAAATCAAATCAAATCAAATCAAATCAAATCAAATCAAATCAAATCAAATCAAATCAAATCAAATCAAATCAAATCAAATCAAATCAAATCAAATCAAATCAAATCAAATCAAATCAAATCAAATCAAATCAAATCAAATCAAATCAAATCAAATCAAATCAAATCAAATCAAATCAAATCAAATCAAATCAAATCAAATCAAATCAAATCAAATCAAATCAAATCAAATCAAATCAAATCAAATCAAATCAAATCAAATCAAATCAAATCAAATCAAATCAAATCAAATCAAATCAAATCAAATCAAATCAAATCAAATCAAATCAAATCAAATCAAATCAAATCAAATCAAATCAAATCAAATCAAATCAAATCAAATCAAATCAAATCAAATCAAATCAAATCAAATCAAATCAAATCAAATCAAATCAAATCAAATCAAATCAAATCAAATCAAATCAAATCAAATCAAATCAAATCAAATCAAATCAAATCAAATCAAATCAAATCAAATCAAATCAAATCAAATCAAATCAAATCAAATCAAATCAAATCAAATCAAATCAAATCAAATCAAATCAAATCAAATCAAATCAAATCAAATCAAATCAAATCAAATCAAATCAAATCAAATCAAATCAAATCAAATCAAATCAAATCAAATCAAATCAAATCAAATCAAATCAAATCAAATCAAATCAAATCAAATCAAATCAAATCAAATCAAATCAAATCAAATCAAATCAAATCAAATCAAATCAAATCAAATCAAATCAAATCAAATCAAATCAAATCAAATCAAATCAAATCAAATCAAATCAAATCAAATCAAATCAAATCAAATCAAATCAAATCAAATCAAATCAAATCAAATCAAATCAAATCAAATCAAATCAAATCAAATCAAATCAAATCAAATCAAATCAAATCAAATCAAATCAAATCAAATCAAATCAAATCAAATCAAATCAAATCAAATCAAATCAAATCAAATCAAATCAAATCAAATCAAATCAAATCAAATCAAATCAAATCAAATCAAATCAAATCAAATCAAATCAAATCAAATCAAATCAAATCAAATCAAATCAAATCAAATCAAATCAAATCAAATCAAATCAAATCAAATCAAATCAAATCAAATCAAATCAAATCAAATCAAATCAAATCAAATCAAATCAAATCAAATCAAATCAAATCAAATCAAATCAAATCAAATCAAATCAAATCAAATCAAATCAAATCAAATCAAATCAAATCAAATCAAATCAAATCAAATCAAATCAAATCAAATCAAATCAAATCAAATCAAATCAAATCAAATCAAATCAAATCAAATCAAATCAAATCAAATCAAATCAAATCAAATCAAATCAAATCAAATCAAATCAAATCAAATCAAATCAAATCAAATCAAATCAAATCAAATCAAATCAAATCAAATCAAATCAAATCAAATCAAATCAAATCAAATCAAATCAAATCAAATCAAATCAAATCAAATCAAATCAAATCAAATCAAATCAAATCAAATCAAATCAAATCAAATCAAATCAAATCAAATCAAATCAAATCAAATCAAATCAAATCAAATCAAATCAAATCAAATCAAATCAAATCAAATCAAATCAAATCAAATCAAATCAAATCAAATCAAATCAAATCAAATCAAATCAAATCAAATCAAATCAAATCAAATCAAATCAAATCAAATCAAATCAAATCAAATCAAATCAAATCAAATCAAATCAAATCAAATCAAATCAAATCAAATCAAATCAAATCAAATCAAATCAAATCAAATCAAATCAAATCAAATCAAATCAAATCAAATCAAATCAAATCAAATCAAATCAAATCAAATCAAATCAAATCAAATCAAATCAAATCAAATCAAATCAAATCAAATCAAATCAAATCAAATCAAATCAAATCAAATCAAATCAAATCAAATCAAATCAAATCAAATCAAATCAAATCAAATCAAATCAAATCAAATCAAATCAAATCAAATCAAATCAAATCAAATCAAATCAAATCAAATCAAATCAAATCAAATCAAATCAAATCAAATCAAATCAAATCAAATCAAATCAAATCAAATCAAATCAAATCAAATCAAATCAAATCAAATCAAATCAAATCAAATCAAATCAAATCAAATCAAATCAAATCAAATCAAATCAAATCAAATCAAATCAAATCAAATCAAATCAAATCAAATCAAATCAAATCAAATCAAATCAAATCAAATCAAATCAAATCAAATCAAATCAAATCAAATCAAATCAAATCAAATCAAATCAAATCAAATCAAATCAAATCAAATCAAATCAAATCAAATCAAATCAAATCAAATCAAATCAAATCAAATCAAATCAAATCAAATCAAATCAAATCAAATCAAATCAAATCAAATCAAATCAAATCAAATCAAATCAAATCAAATCAAATCAAATCAAATCAAATCAAATCAAATCAAATCAAATCAAATCAAATCAAATCAAATCAAATCAAATCAAATCAAATCAAATCAAATCAAATCAAATCAAATCAAATCAAATCAAATCAAATCAAATCAAATCAAATCAAATCAAATCAAATCAAATCAAATCAAATCAAATCAAATCAAATCAAATCAAATCAAATCAAATCAAATCAAATCAAATCAAATCAAATCAAATCAAATCAAATCAAATCAAATCAAATCAAATCAAATCAAATCAAATCAAATCAAATCAAATCAAATCAAATCAAATCAAATCAAATCAAATCAAATCAAATCAAATCAAATCAAATCAAATCAAATCAAATCAAATCAAATCAAATCAAATCAAATCAAATCAAATCAAATCAAATCAAATCAAATCAAATCAAATCAAATCAAATCAAATCAAATCAAATCAAATCAAATCAAATCAAATCAAATCAAATCAAATCAAATCAAATCAAATCAAATCAAATCAAATCAAATCAAATCAAATCAAATCAAATCAAATCAAATCAAATCAAATCAAATCAAATCAAATCAAATCAAATCAAATCAAATCAAATCAAATCAAATCAAATCAAATCAAATCAAATCAAATCAAATCAAATCAAATCAAATCAAATCAAATCAAATCAAATCAAATCAAATCAAATCAAATCAAATCAAATCAAATCAAATCAAATCAAATCAAATCAAATCAAATCAAATCAAATCAAATCAAATCAAATCAAATCAAATCAAATCAAATCAAATCAAATCAAATCAAATCAAATCAAATCAAATCAAATCAAATCAAATCAAATCAAATCAAATCAAATCAAATCAAATCAAATCAAATCAAATCAAATCAAATCAAATCAAATCAAATCAAATCAAATCAAATCAAATCAAATCAAATCAAATCAAATCAAATCAAATCAAATCAAATCAAATCAAATCAAATCAAATCAAATCAAATCAAATCAAATCAAATCAAATCAAATCAAATCAAATCAAATCAAATCAAATCAAATCAAATCAAATCAAATCAAATCAAATCAAATCAAATCAAATCAAATCAAATCAAATCAAATCAAATCAAATCAAATCAAATCAAATCAAATCAAATCAAATCAAATCAAATCAAATCAAATCAAATCAAATCAAATCAAATCAAATCAAATCAAATCAAATCAAATCAAATCAAATCAAATCAAATCAAATCAAATCAAATCAAATCAAATCAAATCAAATCAAATCAAATCAAATCAAATCAAATCAAATCAAATCAAATCAAATCAAATCAAATCAAATCAAATCAAATCAAATCAAATCAAATCAAATCAAATCAAATCAAATCAAATCAAATCAAATCAAATCAAATCAAATCAAATCAAATCAAATCAAATCAAATCAAATCAAATCAAATCAAATCAAATCAAATCAAATCAAATCAAATCAAATCAAATCAAATCAAATCAAATCAAATCAAATCAAATCAAATCAAATCAAATCAAATCAAATCAAATCAAATCAAATCAAATCAAATCAAATCAAATCAAATCAAATCAAATCAAATCAAATCAAATCAAATCAAATCAAATCAAATCAAATCAAATCAAATCAAATCAAATCAAATCAAATCAAATCAAATCAAATCAAATCAAATCAAATCAAATCAAATCAAATCAAATCAAATCAAATCAAATCAAATCAAATCAAATCAAATCAAATCAAATCAAATCAAATCAAATCAAATCAAATCAAATCAAATCAAATCAAATCAAATCAAATCAAATCAAATCAAATCAAATCAAATCAAATCAAATCAAATCAAATCAAATCAAATCAAATCAAATCAAATCAAATCAAATCAAATCAAATCAAATCAAATCAAATCAAATCAAATCAAATCAAATCAAATCAAATCAAATCAAATCAAATCAAATCAAATCAAATCAAATCAAATCAAATCAAATCAAATCAAATCAAATCAAATCAAATCAAATCAAATCAAATCAAATCAAATCAAATCAAATCAAATCAAATCAAATCAAATCAAATCAAATCAAATCAAATCAAATCAAATCAAATCAAATCAAATCAAATCAAATCAAATCAAATCAAATCAAATCAAATCAAATCAAATCAAATCAAATCAAATCAAATCAAATCAAATCAAATCAAATCAAATCAAATCAAATCAAATCAAATCAAATCAAATCAAATCAAATCAAATCAAATCAAATCAAATCAAATCAAATCAAATCAAATCAAATCAAATCAAATCAAATCAAATCAAATCAAATCAAATCAAATCAAATCAAATCAAATCAAATCAAATCAAATCAAATCAAATCAAATCAAATCAAATCAAATCAAATCAAATCAAATCAAATCAAATCAAATCAAATCAAATCAAATCAAATCAAATCAAATCAAATCAAATCAAATCAAATCAAATCAAATCAAATCAAATCAAATCAAATCAAATCAAATCAAATCAAATCAAATCAAATCAAATCAAATCAAATCAAATCAAATCAAATCAAATCAAATCAAATCAAATCAAATCAAATCAAATCAAATCAAATCAAATCAAATCAAATCAAATCAAATCAAATCAAATCAAATCAAATCAAATCAAATCAAATCAAATCAAATCAAATCAAATCAAATCAAATCAAATCAAATCAAATCAAATCAAATCAAATCAAATCAAATCAAATCAAATCAAATCAAATCAAATCAAATCAAATCAAATCAAATCAAATCAAATCAAATCAAATCAAATCAAATCAAATCAAATCAAATCAAATCAAATCAAATCAAATCAAATCAAATCAAATCAAATCAAATCAAATCAAATCAAATCAAATCAAATCAAATCAAATCAAATCAAATCAAATCAAATCAAATCAAATCAAATCAAATCAAATCAAATCAAATCAAATCAAATCAAATCAAATCAAATCAAATCAAATCAAATCAAATCAAATCAAATCAAATCAAATCAAATCAAATCAAATCAAATCAAATCAAATCAAATCAAATCAAATCAAATCAAATCAAATCAAATCAAATCAAATCAAATCAAATCAAATCAAATCAAATCAAATCAAATCAAATCAAATCAAATCAAATCAAATCAAATCAAATCAAATCAAATCAAATCAAATCAAATCAAATCAAATCAAATCAAATCAAATCAAATCAAATCAAATCAAATCAAATCAAATCAAATCAAATCAAATCAAATCAAATCAAATCAAATCAAATCAAATCAAATCAAATCAAATCAAATCAAATCAAATCAAATCAAATCAAATCAAATCAAATCAAATCAAATCAAATCAAATCAAATCAAATCAAATCAAATCAAATCAAATCAAATCAAATCAAATCAAATCAAATCAAATCAAATCAAATCAAATCAAATCAAATCAAATCAAATCAAATCAAATCAAATCAAATCAAATCAAATCAAATCAAATCAAATCAAATCAAATCAAATCAAATCAAATCAAATCAAATCAAATCAAATCAAATCAAATCAAATCAAATCAAATCAAATCAAATCAAATCAAATCAAATCAAATCAAATCAAATCAAATCAAATCAAATCAAATCAAATCAAATCAAATCAAATCAAATCAAATCAAATCAAATCAAATCAAATCAAATCAAATCAAATCAAATCAAATCAAATCAAATCAAATCAAATCAAATCAAATCAAATCAAATCAAATCAAATCAAATCAAATCAAATCAAATCAAATCAAATCAAATCAAATCAAATCAAATCAAATCAAATCAAATCAAATCAAATCAAATCAAATCAAATCAAATCAAATCAAATCAAATCAAATCAAATCAAATCAAATCAAATCAAATCAAATCAAATCAAATCAAATCAAATCAAATCAAATCAAATCAAATCAAATCAAATCAAATCAAATCAAATCAAATCAAATCAAATCAAATCAAATCAAATCAAATCAAATCAAATCAAATCAAATCAAATCAAATCAAATCAAATCAAATCAAATCAAATCAAATCAAATCAAATCAAATCAAATCAAATCAAATCAAATCAAATCAAATCAAATCAAATCAAATCAAATCAAATCAAATCAAATCAAATCAAATCAAATCAAATCAAATCAAATCAAATCAAATCAAATCAAATCAAATCAAATCAAATCAAATCAAATCAAATCAAATCAAATCAAATCAAATCAAATCAAATCAAATCAAATCAAATCAAATCAAATCAAATCAAATCAAATCAAATCAAATCAAATCAAATCAAATCAAATCAAATCAAATCAAATCAAATCAAATCAAATCAAATCAAATCAAATCAAATCAAATCAAATCAAATCAAATCAAATCAAATCAAATCAAATCAAATCAAATCAAATCAAATCAAATCAAATCAAATCAAATCAAATCAAATCAAATCAAATCAAATCAAATCAAATCAAATCAAATCAAATCAAATCAAATCAAATCAAATCAAATCAAATCAAATCAAATCAAATCAAATCAAATCAAATCAAATCAAATCAAATCAAATCAAATCAAATCAAATCAAATCAAATCAAATCAAATCAAATCAAATCAAATCAAATCAAATCAAATCAAATCAAATCAAATCAAATCAAATCAAATCAAATCAAATCAAATCAAATCAAATCAAATCAAATCAAATCAAATCAAATCAAATCAAATCAAATCAAATCAAATCAAATCAAATCAAATCAAATCAAATCAAATCAAATCAAATCAAATCAAATCAAATCAAATCAAATCAAATCAAATCAAATCAAATCAAATCAAATCAAATCAAATCAAATCAAATCAAATCAAATCAAATCAAATCAAATCAAATCAAATCAAATCAAATCAAATCAAATCAAATCAAATCAAATCAAATCAAATCAAATCAAATCAAATCAAATCAAATCAAATCAAATCAAATCAAATCAAATCAAATCAAATCAAATCAAATCAAATCAAATCAAATCAAATCAAATCAAATCAAATCAAATCAAATCAAATCAAATCAAATCAAATCAAATCAAATCAAATCAAATCAAATCAAATCAAATCAAATCAAATCAAATCAAATCAAATCAAATCAAATCAAATCAAATCAAATCAAATCAAATCAAATCAAATCAAATCAAATCAAATCAAATCAAATCAAATCAAATCAAATCAAATCAAATCAAATCAAATCAAATCAAATCAAATCAAATCAAATCAAATCAAATCAAATCAAATCAAATCAAATCAAATCAAATCAAATCAAATCAAATCAAATCAAATCAAATCAAATCAAATCAAATCAAATCAAATCAAATCAAATCAAATCAAATCAAATCAAATCAAATCAAATCAAATCAAATCAAATCAAATCAAATCAAATCAAATCAAATCAAATCAAATCAAATCAAATCAAATCAAATCAAATCAAATCAAATCAAATCAAATCAAATCAAATCAAATCAAATCAAATCAAATCAAATCAAATCAAATCAAATCAAATCAAATCAAATCAAATCAAATCAAATCAAATCAAATCAAATCAAATCAAATCAAATCAAATCAAATCAAATCAAATCAAATCAAATCAAATCAAATCAAATCAAATCAAATCAAATCAAATCAAATCAAATCAAATCAAATCAAATCAAATCAAATCAAATCAAATCAAATCAAATCAAATCAAATCAAATCAAATCAAATCAAATCAAATCAAATCAAATCAAATCAAATCAAATCAAATCAAATCAAATCAAATCAAATCAAATCAAATCAAATCAAATCAAATCAAATCAAATCAAATCAAATCAAATCAAATCAAATCAAATCAAATCAAATCAAATCAAATCAAATCAAATCAAATCAAATCAAATCAAATCAAATCAAATCAAATCAAATCAAATCAAATCAAATCAAATCAAATCAAATCAAATCAAATCAAATCAAATCAAATCAAATCAAATCAAATCAAATCAAATCAAATCAAATCAAATCAAATCAAATCAAATCAAATCAAATCAAATCAAATCAAATCAAATCAAATCAAATCAAATCAAATCAAATCAAATCAAATCAAATCAAATCAAATCAAATCAAATCAAATCAAATCAAATCAAATCAAATCAAATCAAATCAAATCAAATCAAATCAAATCAAATCAAATCAAATCAAATCAAATCAAATCAAATCAAATCAAATCAAATCAAATCAAATCAAATCAAATCAAATCAAATCAAATCAAATCAAATCAAATCAAATCAAATCAAATCAAATCAAATCAAATCAAATCAAATCAAATCAAATCAAATCAAATCAAATCAAATCAAATCAAATCAAATCAAATCAAATCAAATCAAATCAAATCAAATCAAATCAAATCAAATCAAATCAAATCAAATCAAATCAAATCAAATCAAATCAAATCAAATCAAATCAAATCAAATCAAATCAAATCAAATCAAATCAAATCAAATCAAATCAAATCAAATCAAATCAAATCAAATCAAATCAAATCAAATCAAATCAAATCAAATCAAATCAAATCAAATCAAATCAAATCAAATCAAATCAAATCAAATCAAATCAAATCAAATCAAATCAAATCAAATCAAATCAAATCAAATCAAATCAAATCAAATCAAATCAAATCAAATCAAATCAAATCAAATCAAATCAAATCAAATCAAATCAAATCAAATCAAATCAAATCAAATCAAATCAAATCAAATCAAATCAAATCAAATCAAATCAAATCAAATCAAATCAAATCAAATCAAATCAAATCAAATCAAATCAAATCAAATCAAATCAAATCAAATCAAATCAAATCAAATCAAATCAAATCAAATCAAATCAAATCAAATCAAATCAAATCAAATCAAATCAAATCAAATCAAATCAAATCAAATCAAATCAAATCAAATCAAATCAAATCAAATCAAATCAAATCAAATCAAATCAAATCAAATCAAATCAAATCAAATCAAATCAAATCAAATCAAATCAAATCAAATCAAATCAAATCAAATCAAATCAAATCAAATCAAATCAAATCAAATCAAATCAAATCAAATCAAATCAAATCAAATCAAATCAAATCAAATCAAATCAAATCAAATCAAATCAAATCAAATCAAATCAAATCAAATCAAATCAAATCAAATCAAATCAAATCAAATCAAATCAAATCAAATCAAATCAAATCAAATCAAATCAAATCAAATCAAATCAAATCAAATCAAATCAAATCAAATCAAATCAAATCAAATCAAATCAAATCAAATCAAATCAAATCAAATCAAATCAAATCAAATCAAATCAAATCAAATCAAATCAAATCAAATCAAATCAAATCAAATCAAATCAAATCAAATCAAATCAAATCAAATCAAATCAAATCAAATCAAATCAAATCAAATCAAATCAAATCAAATCAAATCAAATCAAATCAAATCAAATCAAATCAAATCAAATCAAATCAAATCAAATCAAATCAAATCAAATCAAATCAAATCAAATCAAATCAAATCAAATCAAATCAAATCAAATCAAATCAAATCAAATCAAATCAAATCAAATCAAATCAAATCAAATCAAATCAAATCAAATCAAATCAAATCAAATCAAATCAAATCAAATCAAATCAAATCAAATCAAATCAAATCAAATCAAATCAAATCAAATCAAATCAAATCAAATCAAATCAAATCAAATCAAATCAAATCAAATCAAATCAAATCAAATCAAATCAAATCAAATCAAATCAAATCAAATCAAATCAAATCAAATCAAATCAAATCAAATCAAATCAAATCAAATCAAATCAAATCAAATCAAATCAAATCAAATCAAATCAAATCAAATCAAATCAAATCAAATCAAATCAAATCAAATCAAATCAAATCAAATCAAATCAAATCAAATCAAATCAAATCAAATCAAATCAAATCAAATCAAATCAAATCAAATCAAATCAAATCAAATCAAATCAAATCAAATCAAATCAAATCAAATCAAATCAAATCAAATCAAATCAAATCAAATCAAATCAAATCAAATCAAATCAAATCAAATCAAATCAAATCAAATCAAATCAAATCAAATCAAATCAAATCAAATCAAATCAAATCAAATCAAATCAAATCAAATCAAATCAAATCAAATCAAATCAAATCAAATCAAATCAAATCAAATCAAATCAAATCAAATCAAATCAAATCAAATCAAATCAAATCAAATCAAATCAAATCAAATCAAATCAAATCAAATCAAATCAAATCAAATCAAATCAAATCAAATCAAATCAAATCAAATCAAATCAAATCAAATCAAATCAAATCAAATCAAATCAAATCAAATCAAATCAAATCAAATCAAATCAAATCAAATCAAATCAAATCAAATCAAATCAAATCAAATCAAATCAAATCAAATCAAATCAAATCAAATCAAATCAAATCAAATCAAATCAAATCAAATCAAATCAAATCAAATCAAATCAAATCAAATCAAATCAAATCAAATCAAATCAAATCAAATCAAATCAAATCAAATCAAATCAAATCAAATCAAATCAAATCAAATCAAATCAAATCAAATCAAATCAAATCAAATCAAATCAAATCAAATCAAATCAAATCAAATCAAATCAAATCAAATCAAATCAAATCAAATCAAATCAAATCAAATCAAATCAAATCAAATCAAATCAAATCAAATCAAATCAAATCAAATCAAATCAAATCAAATCAAATCAAATCAAATCAAATCAAATCAAATCAAATCAAATCAAATCAAATCAAATCAAATCAAATCAAATCAAATCAAATCAAATCAAATCAAATCAAATCAAATCAAATCAAATCAAATCAAATCAAATCAAATCAAATCAAATCAAATCAAATCAAATCAAATCAAATCAAATCAAATCAAATCAAATCAAATCAAATCAAATCAAATCAAATCAAATCAAATCAAATCAAATCAAATCAAATCAAATCAAATCAAATCAAATCAAATCAAATCAAATCAAATCAAATCAAATCAAATCAAATCAAATCAAATCAAATCAAATCAAATCAAATCAAATCAAATCAAATCAAATCAAATCAAATCAAATCAAATCAAATCAAATCAAATCAAATCAAATCAAATCAAATCAAATCAAATCAAATCAAATCAAATCAAATCAAATCAAATCAAATCAAATCAAATCAAATCAAATCAAATCAAATCAAATCAAATCAAATCAAATCAAATCAAATCAAATCAAATCAAATCAAATCAAATCAAATCAAATCAAATCAAATCAAATCAAATCAAATCAAATCAAATCAAATCAAATCAAATCAAATCAAATCAAATCAAATCAAATCAAATCAAATCAAATCAAATCAAATCAAATCAAATCAAATCAAATCAAATCAAATCAAATCAAATCAAATCAAATCAAATCAAATCAAATCAAATCAAATCAAATCAAATCAAATCAAATCAAATCAAATCAAATCAAATCAAATCAAATCAAATCAAATCAAATCAAATC
Organism: Sarcophaga carnaria; assembly: GCA_958299815.1. Classification (NCBI taxonomy): domain Eukaryota; kingdom Metazoa; phylum Arthropoda; class Insecta; order Diptera; family Sarcophagidae; genus Sarcophaga; species Sarcophaga carnaria. Next base: position 1,784 of record CATQJQ010000050.1, on the reverse strand, counting down.
AAATCAAATCAAATCAAATCAAATCAAATCAAATCAAATCAAATCAAATCAAATCAAATCAAATCAAATCAAATCAAATCAAATCAAATCAAATCAAATCAAATCAAATCAAATCAAATCAAATCAAATCAAATCAAATCAAATCAAATCAAATCAAATCAAATCAAATCAAATCAAATCAAATCAAATCAAATCAAATCAAATCAAATCAAATCAAATCAAATCAAATCAAATCAAATCAAATCAAATCAAATCAAATCAAATCAAATCAAATCAAATCAAATCAAATCAAATCAAATCAAATCAAATCAAATCAAATCAAATCAAATCAAATCAAATCAAATCAAATCAAATCAAATCAAATCAAATCAAATCAAATCAAATCAAATCAAATCAAATCAAATCAAATCAAATCAAATCAAATCAAATCAAATCAAATCAAATCAAATCAAATCAAATCAAATCAAATCAAATCAAATCAAATCAAATCAAATCAAATCAAATCAAATCAAATCAAATCAAATCAAATCAAATCAAATCAAATCAAATCAAATCAAATCAAATCAAATCAAATCAAATCAAATCAAATCAAATCAAATCAAATCAAATCAAATCAAATCAAATCAAATCAAATCAAATCAAATCAAATCAAATCAAATCAAATCAAATCAAATCAAATCAAATCAAATCAAATCAAATCAAATCAAATCAAATCAAATCAAATCAAATCAAATCAAATCAAATCAAATCAAATCAAATCAAATCAAATCAAATCAAATCAAATCAAATCAAATCAAATCAAATCAAATCAAATCAAATCAAATCAAATCAAATCAAATCAAATCAAATCAAATCAAATCAAATCAAATCAAATCAAATCAAATCAAATCAAATCAAATCAAATCAAATCAAATCAAATCAAATCAAATCAAATCAAATCAAATCAAATCAAATCAAATCAAATCAAATCAAATCAAATCAAATCAAATCAAATCAAATCAAATCAAATCAAATCAAATCAAATCAAATCAAATCAAATCAAATCAAATCAAATCAAATCAAATCAAATCAAATCAAATCAAATCAAATCAAATCAAATCAAATCAAATCAAATCAAATCAAATCAAATCAAATCAAATCAAATCAAATCAAATCAAATCAAATCAAATCAAATCAAATCAAATCAAATCAAATCAAATCAAATCAAATCAAATCAAATCAAATCAAATCAAATCAAATCAAATCAAATCAAATCAAATCAAATCAAATCAAATCAAATCAAATCAAATCAAATCAAATCAAATCAAATCAAATCAAATCAAATCAAATCAAATCAAATCAAATCAAATCAAATCAAATCAAATCAAATCAAATCAAATCAAATCAAATCAAATCAAATCAAATCAAATCAAATCAAATCAAATCAAATCAAATCAAATCAAATCAAATCAAATCAAATCAAATCAAATCAAATCAAATCAAATCAAATCAAATCAAATCAAATCAAATCAAATCAAATCAAATCAAATCAAATCAAATCAAATCAAATCAAATCAAATCAAATCAAATCAATCAAATCAAATCAAATCAAATCAAATCAAATCAAATCAAATCAAATCAAATCAAATCAAATCAAATCAAATCAAATCAAATCAAATCAAATCAAATCAAATCAAATCAAATCAAATCAAATCAAATCAAATCAAATCAAATCAAATCAAATCAAATCAAATCAAATCAAATCAAATCAAATCAAATCAAATCAAATCAAATCAAATCAAATC
>CATQJQ010000049.1:0-86974 GCA_958299815.1 Sarcophaga carnaria | reverse complement strand
ATTGCAATCATGTTCCATGGCATTTCGAATCGGCACTGGACAGCAAGAGGCACGGAGAGCGCACGCAAGTTTCAGAGCAAAGGAGCATGAAGCCGTAGATGTACATGAAGCGGCGACTGCAACACTATGAAAAAAAAAAGATAGCTGAGAGAGAGGCAAACAACCACGGTGGAAAGTGTAGGCGCGCAGTTGGCGCCAAACAACTGTTCTGGGAGGCATCGCAAACTTGTTCGCAAAGGAGATGCGTCCTCCCCGCCCCTCCCCCTTTCTTCTCTCCTTCTCGCCATCTCACGACGGCACGGAGGCATCCCACAAGCTCTGAATCGTCGCGCCTTTCCGAAGCTTCTCTACCGCCAGGCCAATCGACGGCTCGTACACAGGACGGCGGTCCACCCCTTTCTGGCCATCGTCGGCATAGTACGCCGCAAACGCATCCGTCGGCGCGTCTCGCACGACATTGCTGCCCTCCATCTGCCGCTCCTTCTTCTGCGAGGTGCCGACACTACTGCCCGTGGTGGGGTTCACAAACGCCGACCACGGCCGGCTGACCTGCGCGCTGCGCTCGCCGGGTCGCGGTAACTCGTCCTCCGCCAGCGTGTCCTCTAACAGCGTCGCCGCCATCGTGTCTTGCAGCTCTACCTGGAGGCCCAGAATCGGCTTCGCGGACCACGTGCGCCACATGGAGCTGATCTCCGCGTACACCTCATTCAACTTCTCGTCAGGGTCAATGCGGAAGCCTAAGATGAAGTTGCCAGCGTAGCTCGACGTCTCAATCACGAGCGTATGACCAAACTTGCTCATCTGCGAGCGCAGCCCGGTGAACTGCAGGTAGGGCACCGAGACGTTGAGGACTCCTGCGTGGCAAACCACACGACTCGAATGTTCGTCACCACGAAGGTTCCCAAAATACCCTCTTCCTTGCTCACATTTGTGACGCCGGAGAGACGTGAAATGACCTGTTCGCCTCGCAACAGGACGACGTTCCCGTTCTGCACGGCCGCGCTGCGCACCCGCAGCTCACGGTAGACACGCGTGCTCTCGTATGCGCTCCAGACCGCGTGTATCGTGGCGTGTAGACGTTGCTGCTGCTGCTGGCTCGCCTGGCTGCGTGTCGCCGACACGTCACTCATCACCGTGGTGTTGTGACTGTCCTGCCCACCGCCGCTGACAGATCGCCCTCTGCTGGCGTGGCTTTTGTCATGTGCTGCCGCCGCACCAGGCGGGGTGTGCACAATGGAGAAGAGAAACTGGAATCGACTGGAGCCGTACTTGGCGCTGATCGTCAGCGACTCCGTCGTGCCACCGGCCAGCTTCGACTCGGACTCCTGCACAGACAGCTTGTGAATGCAGTAGTAGCCGATGCTCAAGTTCAGCGAGCTGCGCTGCGTGCTCCACCACACCAGCCGCAGGTTCGTGACCAACAGCACGCCGGAATGGCCGTTGTTGCCTTTCGTGTCCTCGACGTTTTTAAAGGTGGCGTAGACGTGCTCCGTGTTCTCGCGCAGCTCCAGCACGGCGATCTGCGAGTCGAAGCGGATCTCGCGGTCCTGCCAGAAGGAGAAGGCTTTCGTGATGCCTTTCGCCGCACTGGCGGCGCTGCTCTTCTTTGACATCCCCTTATGTAATGGTGGTGACGGTGGTGGCGGTGGTGGCACAGTGCGATTTGCGATGTCACGTTTCAGCGCGTACGGCGCTCAAGCGTTCAGGGTTTTTTCTCTGAGAAGAGGAGGAGGAGGAAGAGGAGAGGGATGGAAGAAGGAGACAGAGAGCGCTGACGAGTTTTCATCTGAAAAAAAGAAAACAGAAAGAAAGGCCGCCGGTGGTCTGCCGTACGAACGCAATCATCACTTAACGCTCGCCACGTTGGGTGGAGCGACGGCGAGAGCGCCACGGACAGTGCTTGTCGCGGTGCTTCTCTTCTTTTTTTTTTTTCACGAGACTCCAACGAACCATCCGTGCTGCTCAGACGCACGTGCAACACTCCGTGAGAGAACCATCAAGGCAACAGCTTGTCGACGACATCGCTTCAGGACATGTCAGCACAGCAGATCCAACACGCATATCTACGCTGCCCACACGTAAAGAACGTGGCCTAATCGTATCATGGTAGCCTTTTAGCGTAAGTTGGACGTCCAGTAATGACTTCCATTCCTAACCGAGCACAGACGAAACAAGAGAACAAGGAAAAGGAAAACAAGAACGCAGAAATAAAGCACGAAAATCAACAGAAAGCACGCTACAAAATCACATTGAGACAAAGCACGGTGTTCATCATACGGGGAGGCGTACTCGAGCACACGTGCACACGAGCCGGAAGCGCGCGCATGCAGAAAGGTGGAGTGAAAAAGCGAAAAGAAAAAGAAATACGAAGGCGTATTGTTTTATTTTCTCTTTTCTGTTGAACCTCTTCTGTTCCGCGGACGCACCTCGCATGAGGGGGTGCCACGTGTAGGGTACGCCGGTGGCTACTACTACACTCCTAAAATATATATATATATATATGAAAAACGAAGAGGATTACAGATATGCTACACAAAGGAGAGAGCAAGGGAAAGAAATGCTAGCCGACGCGCAGGACGCTTGAGAATGTTCTCCCCTTTCCACGTCTAACGATTCCCCGTCCCCGCGCCACTTCGCTGCTACGTCTTTGTCTCGCTTTCTCTCCGAGAAGAACTCTGTCAAAGAGAACGGATACGGAGAGCGAGAGAGAGAGACCGAGAGAGGAGCGTCACTCAGGCAAAAGCACGCCGGACACCAAATCGACTAGCGCACACACGCCGAGCGCCACACAAACGAGACGAAAAACGGAGAGGATGAGCGCCGGACCCACCCAGAGCCAAGTGCGTTGTTGTATTCAACGGCACGCGAAGACGACACCCATCGAGCCCACACGCACACCAGCGGCGACTAGCCGGCCAGAGAGAATGAATTGCAGGACACCAAAGCACGCAGATGCACACATGCGGCGTGCTTAGTTCTTGGACGCCAGCTTGCGCCACTCGCGCATCTGTTTCACCAGTGCCTGGTGCTCCGCGTTCTTCGTGAGCTCCGCGGCACGGGCGTAGATCTCGATGATGCGGTCGTCGCCGTTATACTCGTGCACCTGGTGCGACCAGTCCTCCAGTTGCTGCAGGTCACTGCACTTCTGGATCGCCTCCACCGTGATGGCGCGACTTGGGTCCACGTCGTCCTGCAGCTCCACCACCGTCTCCTTCAAATCGTTCTCAAACCCGCTCGCCTTCGCCTCCGCGGCGTACTCCTTGCTGACGCTGTCCACGATGTCGAGCATCTGCTTCCGCGCGTTGCTGTCGTTCGCGGCGACGGTCTGGAAGTCGTCGAAGTAGACGATGTGGTACTTCTCCGGCAGCCAAGCGGTGAGGCGGGCACCAATCTCCGCGCGATCGGCCGGGTGCAGCTCCGTGTTCAGATTCCAGCGCGTCTTCTCACGCAGGGAATTCGGGGAGCCACCGGGCAGGATATCAAGACGGTTGTCCTCGGCCAGCTCGTTTGCGCGGATGCACTTCACGTACTTCATCTCCGCCTGCACGTGCTCCTCGTCAAAGATGCGGGCGATCAGCGCGTTCTCCACGCGCTCCGCGTCCGGCCCGGTGCCGGACTTCTTGTCCTTCAGCAGCTGCTGTGCACGCGCCACGGTGTTGGACTGCTTCTCCAGGCGGTACTTGATTTCGTTGCCGAACTCCTTGCGGTTCAGGTGCCCGTTCAGGCGGTCCGCGTCGAAGAGCACGCACTCGTAGCTGGAGGCGAAGTCGATGTGGGGCAGCACGCTCTTGGCGAAGTTCGTCTCCTCCTCCGTCTTGACGCGCGACTTCATCCAGGTAGGCGGCTCGCCGGTGAACTTGTAGTTCTGCGTATCCAGCTCCAACGCGTGGCCGTACCAGCGGTCGTGGTCGTAGCGGCGCTGGCAGGCGAGGGAGGAGGAGGTCATGGCGGCCGCCCCAGCAACGGAGGACACGGCACGGCGCGTGAACATTCTCTCGTGTGTCTGGAGGGTGGTGTGTACGTGAGCTTTTTTGAAAGGGACTTCGGTGAGGGTTGATAAATACGAATCTAGCACCGAGATCGGTTTACTGGTACGTACGTGTGTGTGTGTGTGTGTGTTTGGATGAATGCGAGGAGGGGGGAGCGTTGAGCGTGGGTGTAGCGACGCGCTGGTGCACGGACGCAGCAGAAGATTTAGCATGTAGACAGTCGAGTGCATCGCCCTCAACAAATTGACTTGCCACTCGATAAGCACGGTGGGGGGGGGGACTCCGACGTACAGTCGCGAAATAGCGCCGGCACACGCCAGGACTGCGGGCTACGATTTCGCGCCTATTTGAAGCAGCCGCGGCGGCGACGCAGGGAGTCGGTGCCTTCATTCAGAAGATGCACCTCCAGCGACGAATGTACGTCTCCAACATCTTAGCGCAGTACCTCGCCACCACATCTCGCCTTCCATCACATCAACAACGCTCGCTTTTCCTTTCCTTGTTGTTGTTGCTATTATTGCTGTCGCGCGCAAACGCGAACCATGTAAGAGGACACAATAGAATAGGCAGAACACATAGAGAACGAAAAGTACACAGAACACACACACACACAAAAAAAAAGACATGTGCGAGAAGCAAAGAGAAGGAGAGAGAATTACGACAGCTCCAAGAGGCAGAGTCCCAGCAAACGGCAGGGATTCATGGTCGCAAATGTAACGGTCACACGGCAACGACAACATAAAGAAACAAAAGAAATGTCAGCATGAGAGAAAGCATTCGCGATCAGCTGTGAACGCGTGAAACAATCGCTCGCATACGTGGTCTTCAACAAGACGCGGAAAAGATGCCGAGAGTCGCTCCCTGACGACGTGGCACAACACCACCACCACTGCCACCACCACCATCGCGATCATGAATACAGCAAAAGTAGTTGAAATCATCATCCACAAATTATTGAAGAGAAGAACAAGCAAATGAAAAGACGGGAGAGACGGGAGACGCACCGCCGTCGAGGAGGGGACCAAAGGGAGCCTGGTACAGTAAGAAGCAAGGTGGCCCACAATGTGAACGCGCAGCACCGACATGAAGAAAAGAAAATCAAACCCGCAAGAGGTGTTTTTTTGTTCAGATACAACTCAGACATCAAGGCAAGCAGCAGCACACCAGCACGAAGAAAAAACCAAGCAGATCAGATGCGCTTCTTCTTCTCCTTCCTCTTGTGTGTGTGTGTGTGTGTGTGTGTGTGTGTGTGTGTGTTTTCATCGCAGCGCACATCACACCGTTTACGACGGATGCGCAGCGCTGGGGCTCGAGATGCTCGTGTTCTTCAGGAACATTGGCGCCAGCCCCAACTCACTCAAGTCGGTCAGCGAGTACGCGGACTTCATTCCCGCCACCGTTCGACTGTCAAAGACGTAAACACACAGCATGAACACGTCGAAGGTCATATCCTGCCCCTCGGGGACACGATTCTTCATGAACTCGTAGATCGCGTCCTTCTGTGGCTGCGTCAGTTGCTTTCGCATGCCGCGGCCGAGCTGCGCCATGCCCGCCATAAAGCGCTCCTTCGAGAGCGTCTTGTCCTTCTGCGTGACGCGGAAGAGCGAGGGGAGTTGGCTGCGGCCCTGGATGACGATGTTCTGCAGCTGCTCCAGCGCGTCGATGTCCCAGCGCAGGGGGTCCGGCTTGCTGTTCGCGATCTGCTGAATCTTCTTCATATATTCCGGTCCGCTGATGTGGCCATTACCCTTCTCGTCAAACGACTCGAAAAGCTGGAAGAGCTGGCAGTCGCTCGTGGTGTAGTCGATGGCGCGCATGACGGAGCAGAACTCGTTGTAGTTCACCACCTCCTTGCTGAAGGCGGCGGAGACGAGCTGCGAGCGGTGGTTCGCGCGCTGCTGCTGCAGGACACGCGCGCACACGGACTGCCGCCAGTCGTCGCTCCACAGCTCCTGCAGAATGTTGTGGAAGTGATTCAAGAACGGGGCATACCAGATGCGCGCTTGCGGGTCCACCTCGATCAAGTACCCGCGCAGGAAGTACCACGGCAAATCCAGGTTGAGCACGTTCCGCATCGACTCCACCCACTCGATCTCCCACAACGAGCCTTTGCTCGTGCGGTCCAACTTTGAGAAGTAGGCGAGGAGGCGGTGCCGGCGCTGGAAGATGCGCTCGCGCAGCTCACGTAATATGTCGTCCTTCGTGCGACGATGCAAGAGCATGCGGCTGACGAAGTTGCTGAGCGTCACGCCGCTGCCGGTGCTGGACGCCGGGCCCATGGCGGCGAAAGAGCTGATCTTCATCAGCGTCGGCGTCGCCATGGCGAAGGAGTCGGCAAGGTTCACCAGCTGCGGGTCCTCGTACTCGTCTTCGAACATCTGATAGGTGTGGTAGTTCGGCTCCGCGTTGTCGCCGATGAAGGTGCAGATCGCGCCGTAGTTCGAATTAGGCCCGTCGTAGTTGCTCGCCGAGAAAACGGTGAGCAGTTTGCGGTTGTGGTGCTCCTCGTACCCGCTCAGACACTCCTCGTGCGAGCGCACCACCAGCTCCAGCTTGTTGGTCTCCAGGAACTCGTTCGTGACGTCGGAGCCGAAATCCACGCCGGCGCCGCGCGGACTCTCACGCCAGCCTTTGATGTCCTCCACCGGGTCGGACCACATTAAGTCTTGAAAGATCTCGTCCTCTTCCGGCTGCGAGTAGTTTGGCATTGGGATCTGCCGGAAGCGCTGGATGCGGGAGATGTCGTTGATCGTGACGCCCTTGCGGCGTGGCAGGCCGCCGTGCACGACGAAGATTTTATTTCCCACAATCGTCGCGAGCGGCAGGGCACAGAAGCAGCGTTGGATCAGCCGAAAGACGTTGCGGTCGTACTTCGTGCTCACCTCGACGTCGAAGCCGTACTCGTCGTTCATGTAATCGCACTCGTGGTTGCCTCGGTTTAGCGACACGTACTTGGGGCACGCGAGCATGAGAGAGAAGAGGATCATAATGATTTCCACGCCGCACGCGCCGCGGTCCACAAAGTCGCCGTTGAAGATGTAATAGTTGCCCTCACTGGGCATGCCGCATTCTTTCAAGATGTGCAGCAAGTCCGCAATCTGCCCGTGCAGGTCGCCCACCACGACCACTTTACATCCCTGGCTCACGCGGCCGTTGCTCACGCGAGCGCCGACGCACGGCGACACACGCAGCACGTTCGGCATCGTGTTCAGGTGATTCATGGCGTCTGTGAAGACGCGCCAGGCGGCCGGGTAGGGTAGCAAGATGTGGTTCTTAAGGTCGTTGATCATTCGCTCCACGTGCTCCAACGTGATCGGGACACTCGTACTCACGGGGAAGTAGTGCGAGGACGTTGCAGGGGCGACCACCGGCGCCTGCAGGACGGAGCGCGACCGCTTCGGCGCCATGACGTGCTGCTCGTTCACCTTATCGTGTGCCTTGAAGATGGCGAAGCCCTCCTTCTTCAGGTCCATCTCCTTATAGACGCTGCGGAAGATAGTCTCCTCGATCATGGCCTTGCACTTGATCCAGCGCCACAGCAGCTGCATGCGCGCCACGTTGTACTCGATCTTCGCCTGCGGGTCGCTCTCCTTTCCGGTCGGCACGTACTTCTTCTGGAGCGCCTCGGTGGCGAAGGGGCCGTTGACCAAGTGCATCTTGGCCAGCAGCGTCTTGGGGCACCACTTGTGAATGCGGGTAATGCACAGCTCCCCGCACTGCGGGCACGGCTTCGGCTGACAGCTGTCGCGGTGGGCCTGCATGTCGATGGCCAAGATCTCAATGCCGCACTTCGGGCAGATCGCCTTCTGCCGCTTCCCGCACTCCTCCAAGTGCTTCTGCAGGTCACCCTGGCGCACAATCTGACGACACCACGAGTTCCAGCACGTCACCTCGCGCTCATCGCACATGACGGTGTGCGCGTTGTAGTCTTTTTCCGGAATTTTCTTTAAACAGAAGTGGCAGATCGGCCAGCGGCTCTGATCCACGGTGTTCGCCCCCTGCGCAGCAATGCGACCTAAGAAGCGGTTGGAGCTGTCGTCGCCAGCGCCGGCGTTGCCGTTGCCCCCCTTCGCCGCGCCGTCGTTGCCGCGCCGCTTGGAGGATTTGTCGTTGTCGTCTTTACCGGACTTGTCGCGGCCACCGTGCCCTTTCACGTCCTTCGACACTCCGGCGCTGTTGCTGGCTGCCACGCCTTCCTTCGAGGAATCGCAACCCATCTTGGTGTATTATTATATTTTCCTTTAAAGTGGGAGCAAAAGGCGTAGAAACTGTCTTTGGCGGGTAGGAAGGTGATGAAACAATAGGGGCGGTGGAGCCCTGTGCCGAGCGAGGGTGTCCGTCGAACTTCTCACAGCAAAAAGTAGAAAGGTGCGCGTGGGTGGAAAAGTCGGTGAATGAGAAACGAATGAGCCCGCACCAGATTACCGTCAGAGTCGAAGAGGGAGTGTGTGTATACAAAAATCGTGATGTGTACGGGGCTATTACTTGCGTCTCTTTCTTTTCTTTTAACGACGCCCTTCGCGTGGAAGGCGAGGCCGCTACGAGAGCAAGAGAGACGAACACACACAGAAGAGAAAAAAAAAAAGGAGTCGAGACAATGAAACGCGTGCGCTCTTCTCTTCTCTTGACGTTTCTCCGGCTTCAAAGACTGCGCGGGGATATTTCGCGTCTCGTCTGTGTTGGAGAGCTTGTCTGTTCTCCTCCGTTTCTAGCAAGGCCTCCGCCACCTTCTCTTCGTACGTTCGTCCCCTCTGCACTTCGAAATCCAACGAGGAAAACGAAACACAACGAAAGAAGCGGTGCCAAAGTCTCTGCGGCGCGAAAACGAAAACAAGAAAGACCAGCGTGCTACCGAGACGGTGGCAGGGATGCCTTTCAATCGAGTAGTGATACGATGACGGCGATCCCCAAAGGAAAAAGACCCAAGCCGGAAGACAAAAAGAGAGTAAAATGAATAAGGAGCAGAAGAGGGCAGGTGCAGTTGCCAGCGACGAAGTTGTGTGTGTGTGTGTGTGTGTGTGTGCGTACCGTCCGCGGCTCGCAACTTCACCACTGATGAGGGCTCGGAAAGGGCTTTAACGAAGCAAAGACCAAAAAAAAAAAAAAGACGTTTCAGCCCAGCCAAGCCGCAGAAGACGGGTAAGAAGCACAGAAGAGTTCTGCGCAATGACGGGCAGTGCAGCGCGACGCAGATCAAAATCGGATAGAATCAAAACGTTGTTTGACGCAGATCCCACGTGCACACGCACACGTACGCAGACACACAAGCCAGAGAAACAAAAATCGAATTAACGGACGAAAAATGGCTCAGTCGACAGAGGAGACACACAGAAGATGCACACGAGCAACTGCCACGAGAAAAAGAAAGAACGACATGGCGCCTGTGTCACAGGCAGCTTCACACACTACAGAGAAAGAGAGAGAGAGAGAGACGGCCACCGAATTTCAACACACGAGAAAAAAAAAAAAGGAACGCGATAGCAAAAATAAAGGAGGGCGGCGCGTGGAAAACGTAAGAAAGTACTCTCGTCTCGTACAATGTACCTTCCGCTTTTCAGATTTAAAAAAAAAAAAGGGCTCGAGACGGATGGAGTACGTGGGAGAGCGAATGTATAGAGAAAGGAGGGAAAACAAAAACAAAAACGGTTCAGAGACAAAAGAAGTGATACGTTGCTGAATAGAGACAAGCTGTAAGACAGTTTACCTTCATGCAAGAGAACTGACGATGACGTGAGACGCGCACGAGAATGAAAATAAAAAAGAAAAGAGAGAGAGAGGGGGTGGAAATTCGAGGAAGAGTGGAGAGGATCTAGGCTCGGGCATCGGTCAACTTTTGTGGCAAAGACGCACAGCATCACGTATCAGGCCGCGTCTGCTGAGCTTCTTTGGCAGTGTCAGCGCGTGAGAGAACGGGTCACCTGAAATCTTACCGTTGTTGGTGCGATTTCTTCTGTTATTTTTTTCCTTGTTTGTTTGATCATCTCCCTTTCTTGCACCGATACGACACGCTGTTCAGCTCACCGTGTACACACACGCGATGGTGATGTCGCTTCAAAAGTCGCGCGTTGCCCGTTTCACTCACGGGTCCAAAAACTTCCGCCGGCGGATACTGAGAGTAAAGAACACAACTAGAAGATTGGCGCGTTGAGCTCCGCTCTCCTATTCTTTTTTTTTTTCATTTTTGGACCACTAAAGACAAGAGGCGGCGTCCGCACACGATGCAGACAGAAAGATCGGACACCTCTGAGAATAGAGGCGTTGTGGCGACAGAAAGGAGAAGGCCGATACGGCCGCGTCGGATTTGGGGATACGAGGCCTTCAAAGCAAAAAAGCAGCGAAGGAAGGACGAGAGGAAGAGACGTGCACTGGCATCCGGCACTCCCTTCATCTCCCTCGTTCTGTAACATTGCACACACACAGAAACCTATACACATACACAGATCTGAGATGGCGCCATGAAGTCGTCCGCCCGCAACTCCCCACCGTCATCCCGGGAGAGGAGCACCAGACAGCGTCAACGATCCACTCAATCGATGAGAAGCTTCACCCGACGTTCCTTTCGCCCAGGCCGCTCTCCCTCGCCACTGCTGCCGCCGCCGCCGCCCACCTTCGGAGACGCGGTGTTTTCGGCGGAGACAGACGTACGAAACCCAAAGCCGTGGCGTACCCCGCTGCCGCTGGTGTTGCCTCCGACGCCAGAAGGTGAAGTTTGCGCAGGCGTGTGCGAAGGAGATGGAGACTCAAAGCGGACAGACCGAGAGGCGTCATCAGTGGCTGCGGGCGATGGACTGCGACGATGGCCTCCGTTGCTCGTCTCCGGCGCCTCAGACCACGACACCGCAAAGCCGTGCGGCCGCCTGTCCGAGCTCCTTTGCTGCTGTTGTTGCTGCATCTGCGGTGATCCGGTCATCTTGCGGCCTAGCGACGAAACAGGGCTGGCCTGGCTGCTGTTGGTCGTGCTACTGGACACGAGAATAGGCGAGCCGACCGTCGTGGCCACACGTGTGTCTCTTCCGTGTGCGTCCGTGTGCTTCACTAGAATACTCGCGCCATGGATGCCACCGGGTGGAGGCGGAGGAAGCCGTTGCTGTACGGGTTCACCGCGGGGCCACTGGCCTGCGCTGCGTCTCCACTGTCCGCACTACCCCCTAAAGCGCTCGTACCATCGTTGGAAGCAGCCGCGCCGACGGCAAGAGAGACGGCGTTGGGGTTGTAGCCAGCGGCGGCGGTAGAGCTGCGGAGGGCATTGCCGCCGCTGCCCACGGAGCCCAGAGCGGACAGACCGAGAGGCCCGCCGCCACCGCCAGACGACGCTTTGTCCGAACGCAGCGAGGCTGCCGGCACATGGCCGAGGGCAGCGGAAGAGGCAGCCGAGGGCACCGCGCCGGGTGCGCCGGAGAGCACCGCCAACGGCGCTGGCTGGGTTGTGCTCGCGTTAGTGACCGCGGTGGCGGCAGAGAGACCTTTTGACGGACTCCCCCCAGCCGTAACGGCGGCCGGATCTGCACTACTACTTGCGTTCTGCGGACGTGTCGCGGCCCAGTGTTCGCTCCCAGCGCGCACCCGTGCCAGGATGGCCTGCTGTGAGCGCACCGTGCTACCGAAAGGGTCCACCGTGGAGGAGGAGGAGGCGCCGTCGTCGTCGTAGTCCCTTTCCCTCTCTCCGTCTCGCTCCTCGTCGCCGTGTGGGTCTTTGTGTTTACTCTGCTGCTGGGTCTCCAGCTCCAGCGACGGTGTCCATGGCTGGTGCATGGTGCGAGAGAGACCGTCGTCGCCGCTGCTGCTGCTGTGCTTGGATGCAGCCGATGGTCCAGAGGACGTGGAGAGACTCAGACCTGGCGGCTGCCAGCTGGACCCACCGGCGATGGCGGCGGATGTCCCGTCGCCCTCAGAGGAGGACAGACGACGGTTCGATTTGTGCCGACCCGCATATTTGCTCTTCTTGCTCTGGTGCTTGTTGCCATCTGAGTCGGAGAGGCGGCGCTCGAGGGAGTCAGCGAGGAGACTGCTGCCGACCGCGCTCTCCTCCCTCTCCTCATCCTCGTCATTCGTGTCCGCATCATCGGAGCCACTATTCGAGCCGTCGTCGCTGCTCCCCGAACGCGCTCCCATATCCTGACTGTGTCGCCGGTTCTTCCTTGTCTTGTGACCCTTGTGTTTCTTCTGCTGTTTCTTTTTGAACATGTGCGCCTCCTTGCGTCGTTGGTAGTCCTCCTCCTCGGCCAACAGTTCCTCGAACTCGCGCAGCTGCTGCTCGCACACCGCCTTCGCATGCCGTCGTTGCTCCGCCGCTGTGCGCATTGCCACCAACTCGCTATCGCTCGGGTCTTCCTCCCCCTCCGGTGGCTCATCGCCGAGTCTGATTTTTGGGTGCGTGTACCCGCGCTTGGTGAGGCGGTAGGAGCACAGCTCCTCCATGAACGTCGGCGCCACCGGCTTGCCCTGCCCAGTGGCTGGCTTGGTCGGTCGCAGTCGCGAAGGCCGGCCCTCCACTGGAATGTTCAGCAGCGACTTCATGAGCGCTCGCGAGGAGATGGTGCGCTCGTCGCGTGGGTTCTCGTCATCGAACGCCTTCAGTGTCTCACGCAAGCCACGGCGGTGCATAAACTCGCGAAGGAGGGCCTGGGCTAGCAGGTCGGCCTGCTCCTTGTCGCTGAGGTTTTCGATGAGGCGTGCCGTCTTCTCCTTGTCCGCGGCTGAAGTTCCTGCCGGCTGGGTCATGGCGTATGCTAGAGTTTGATGGTGCTGACTGTGCGCTGCCGAGAGGGGAAAAGAGCGAAGATGGTGGTACAGAGAGTACCCGAAAGAAAGCCACTGATGGAGTGTGCGGGGTCTTCTTGCCCCCTGCAAGGAGAAATGTCGTGGCCTAGAAGCGCAGGTATAGATAAGGTAAGGATGCGGAATCGAAGTGTGTTTGTATAATAATAATACGAAGCGAAGATACAAAGCACTGAGTATACCAATCCAAGGACACGCCACACCGCACTGAAGAATGACAAGGAGGAAACGATTTGGCGGTAGTACGTGTCAAGTTGTGGTTGATCAAAACGCCGGAGAGAGGAGAAGAACGAACAGCAAAAGAGTGCGGTTGTCGGACCAACGCTTTGCTGGGACGCACTTCTTCACGGAACTCGACAACCCGCGGTGAGAGATCGCGTGTAGTGAGTGGGGCACGTCGCGGAGGAAAAACAAAAACACACGGAAGAGGGGAAGCGAGACGACAAAGGCTGGAGTCAAAGCATTCTATCCTGGAAGGAAAAAAAAAAAAAGTGTTGCATGTGCAAAGGCCCTCTCAACCAGATTGGACAGCTGCTGTTCTTCCTTTCCTTACGCATAGGGGGGGGGGAGGGTGTCAATGTTTGGCAGCGGAGCGCAGATACACCAGGCATTCGAGTCCCTTTGCGCCTCTCTTTCTCTTTACATGCCGCCCACAAAAGCGCACGTACTCTCCTTCTTACAGAAGTGCGTGGCACACAAGATCGTGCTGTGAGCGTCACATCCCACGTGGGTGTTTGCTCTCCACGCCGAGACGACACATACATCTTTTTGTGTGTGTGTGTGTGCCTTGTTGGCGTGGCTGTGGCGGATGCTCGCTCGGTTGGTTGTCTTGTTGCTGTTTGTAAGAGAACGACGAAAGTCGTGGACGTTGGCACGTGGAAGCCGAGGCAATCACGCACGACACACTTGCAGAAACGCACACATACGCCGGTGTCAGTAGATGGAGCACGCACACAAGCTGAAGAGGATGCGAAGGAAAACTGCCTGTGGACACGAATACCCCAATGGAGAAGTATAGTCCCCCCCCCTCTGCTGATACTGTTGGGTTATGCAACGCTTATCAAGGTGCTGGAAAGGACAACTCTGCCCCTCTCTCCAACTCCTCTTAGAGCGTCGTATCGGTTCACCTCCTCTCCAACGTACGGGAAGTTTAAAACAAAAAGAAAATGGCAAGTGTACGCACCTGTGCAAGCCCAACCTGTTCCAACACAGAGGAAGACATCTATGAGAGGGTGAAACAAGGGAAAGAAAACAAAAAGAGGAAAGGAATACAGAACGCAAGAGACATCCCTGTCGCAGCTCTATCGAACCGCTGCAACAACAAACGTAAGATCATGCACGCCGAAGCAAGGTGTGAAAGACAACCACTCCCAGCAGCATCGCGCTTCGCTACGGGTTCCTCCCACATGTGGTATCGCCTACGGCTCACCCTCACACTTGCCGCCACACGGTGGAGTTCAAGAAGTTGTACCCGCGGCGCCAGTTCAGCGCATCCGGATTGCGCTCAAACTGCACCCACTTCTTCCGGCACACCTCGCGCGAATACTTCTGCGGCGACTTCAGCGAGAAGAGGACCCACTCCTCAAACACGTGATCCTCATTGCTAAAGTTGTGAAGGGCTAGGCCGACACGCACCCACACGTCGTACGACTCCGCAGCACGCGGCGGCAGCTTGCGCAGTTTCGTCGTCACCGCCTTGAAGCGCCGCCACTTCGCCCCTTCCGTGAGAAACGGCGGTACGACGTTGCCATACGCGTCGTACTCGACTGCCTGCGCCGCTTGCGGCCCGAGAATCTGTCGCGGGCGAATCAGCTTGAATCGGTGCTTCAGCGTCGCCAGCAGCACCTCAGTGTTCATGAGCTGAGTGGCGCTCCCTGGCGGGGCGTGCGCGCCTAGAATGGTGAGCTGCTTCGCGTGCTCGTGCACCGCCCTCTGCACCTTCGGGTCGTGATCGAGGTGCCGAGTGCAGAAGGTCATCTCTAAAATTTCAGGATCGCTCATCGTCCGCAGCACGCTCTCCATCTCGGTGAGCCGCTTCTGCAGTGCGGCGTCTTTCGCGGTGATGAGCGGGACGAGACGCTTGTTGGCGGCCACGCGTCGATCCTCCGTCTTCTGCGCGTGGAAGTCGTGCTCCTGCAGGGAGGCCAGCTTGCTGCTGAAGGCGCAGCGCAGCATGCCGTTTGGCCGGTAGCAATTTGCGTCAATGACGTCGCGGCCCAGCGTCTGGTTCACCTCATCCCCGATTAGTTTTACCGCGCGGTAGTCCTGGAAGGCGATCACCTTGGCCGACCCGGCGCTCTTTCCTTTCGTGCCGTTTGTCGCGCTGTCAATGACGTTTACCATGTCACTCAAGTCATCGTACGCCTCCGTCTCGTCATCCACATCACGCGGTGCCGGCAGCGCCACCTCCTCCTCCGCTTCCACGTCCTCGTCCTCAGCAGTCAGCCTCTTTTTGCTGCTAGTCTTGCCCCTCTTGGTGTCTTTTCGCTTGCCACCACTGCCCGACATGGAAGCGAGTAAGCCGTTGCTGCCCAGTCGCATCTCCTGCTCCGCGCGATGATGCCGCTCGCGCATGTACGTCATGCTGCGCGCGTGCACGTGATACGACACCTTATCCTTGCCCGGGACCGCGTTGGTCAGCACCAAAAAGAAAGGGTCCGTGAAGCCGACACCGGGCAGTCGTACTTCCAGATAGTTGAGAACCTCCAGCAGGGACTTCTCGCCTTCGGCGGGGGTCTCACCGGGTAGATCGATATCGGCGAAGAAGTCGCAGGGCACATCCTCGCGGCCGCAGATTGCGTGGAAGTGGCGGAGATGGTCCGGGAAGAGTAACATGCGCTGCGCCACAATCAGCGGGTAGCTGCACTGCACCAGCGGGCTCTGCAAGCCGAGGTCGTTGTTGAAAAGCGTCAAGCCCGGAAGGGGTGTGCCGCGCACGTACGGCGCGTGCCCTGGCGACAGCGGCGATGCAGCCGAGGAGCTCAGGTTCGAGGCGGCGACGTTATCCATCTGCTGCTGCATCTCCGGCACGCTGGCCCAGTGGCCCGCGTAGAAGTTCTCGCCCGCGGCAAACCGCATGAAGGAGAAGGCGGAAGATTTACGCTCCTGGCGGGCCAGTAAGAAGTCCTCTGGCTTCGCTGCTTCGTGCAGCTGGTCCACGCGGTAGCTGCGCGACACCTCCGTGTGAAGGCCGCGGAGCGGGTTCGTCAAGAGCTGCACCGTATTCGAGCCTCCTCCTTCCACGGCTGTGGCGGCACCCAGCGAGTTGGACGACGCGATGGCGCTGGTGTCCGCATCGCCGTCCAGCGAGAGAGCCTCGATCGCCTCGCCTCCTCCTTTGCCTTT
The DNA here is from genome assembly GCA_958299815.1 of Sarcophaga carnaria. Classification (NCBI taxonomy): domain Eukaryota; kingdom Metazoa; phylum Arthropoda; class Insecta; order Diptera; family Sarcophagidae; genus Sarcophaga; species Sarcophaga carnaria. The sequence continues at coordinate 70,862 of CATQJQ010000049.1, read as the reverse complement.
CTTGGCGCTCTGCTGACGCACCGGCATTCCTTGAGTTTCTGCCTGCGTCGGCGGTGTCACCAACCCTTTCTTCGCCTTACCCCGCCCTCCGCGCGTGCGACCGGAGGGGGAAGCGGAGGCACTGGAAGCATCGGCGTGATGGCCGCCGTCGCCGCCATCGCCGTCACCGCCCTCCCCGCCGGTCTGCACGTCGTGCTTCTCCAGCAGCAGCTTCACGGGATCCACCACGGTGTTGCTCGTGCCCCCACCCAGAAGCTTTCCTTCCTTGACAGGGGAGGCTGCCCGTGTGTTCAGATCTGTGAGCAACTGCGCGGGAGAGCGGCGTGGGCGGCGCGAGGAGGTGGAGCGGGTACCCGTGCCGGAGGCCGCGACGGTGGGCCGGTACTCCTCCCCATCAATCTCGATGGAGGCCGCACTCGTGTTGGCGCGGCGTGCGGTGTGTGGAATGGCGGCAGCGGCGGCCAAAAGGAGAGAGGTGGAATGCGCGACACCGCCGCCGAGGCAGCGCTGCAGAACGTGACGACACGCACGCATGAAAGGCGTTGAGCTGTCCAAAGGAGCAAGAAGAGCCCTTGAAAGCTCAAAAAGGAGAGAGCAAGAGAGAAGAGGCGGCGAAGGAAAAGAGTCGAGACACAAACAAAAGTAAACGATCTATCGGTGCGGGAGTGACGTCAAATGTACAGGCGATGAAGTGCGCAACAGAGCAAAGGAAATGAGAGTAAAGGTACGTCTATCGAGAAAACAATGCGGACAACGAAAACGAAAATAAAAAAGAGGAGACGAAAAGAACGAAAGAGAGAGCCGACAGTGCGTATGATGGACTGTGCGATGTGAGTGCGTGTGAGCGTGTGTGCGTGTGTGCATGCGAGACGTCGAATATGGATGCGGCCGTCAACACGCCAATCTATGATGCAGAAAAAAAAAAAACAGAGGAGAGCTGTAGCGTGTGGTCGTGCCTTCGTTCTTTTTTTTTTATATATTGAGGTGTTGTGCGCTAGTTCTCGCGTGTGTCGGCAATAGAGCGGAGGAGCTTCAATGTCCGTTTGTTTTGTGGCAGTGGTGGTTACGGTTGCGCAAGCTAGCTAGACGATGACAGCTGTGTGTGGGTGTGTAGGTTCACACTGGAGAAAAGAATATCTCCGCCCGAAGGTTGAGACGTTTCGACGATGTGTGGAAGAGAGATAAGAGGAGGGAGGACGGAGTGCGTGAGCCTTGAAGCATGCCCGTGCCCTGGAAGGCAAACAAGTTGGCCCCTGAACCTTCCCATCAGCTACCATTTTTAGAGGGAAGACATTCACATATAAAATAGGGGGTCTTCATCGATCCCACACAAAGGAGCTCAGAGTGTTGCCATCCGTGTGTATGTGTGCGTGTATGTGTGCGTGCTTTTTACGCGATCGTGTGATTTGAATCTGAACATCTCACGAGTTTGTGTGTTCGCTTCTTTTGCTTCGTTAGGGATATGCCTTTCGGTGACGGATTGCTAATATATGTTTCTTTTTACTTTCCTTTCTTTCGATTTCGATGGACGAACGGCTTCCGAGTAGGCTAAGCACACACACACATACACACACACACACGCACTCTCCTGATGCGACCTCTTCTTTTTTTTTTTCCCCCTTCTAGCTTTTTCTTTTGTCAGGTGTTCGTGGTGCCTACGGTGGTTTGCCTTCTCTCATCTGCGACTTTCTCTTGGCTTTTCCTCACTGTGTACAGTGGTGCGTGTTACTCGCGCACACGTTCACCTCCACGGCAGCATCGGTCTCGGGTCAACCATCGAAGCGTACAAGTTTTTTTTTTCTCACCAATGTCGTTCAAAGTTCATCCATCGACGGCAGGTTTCCTCTCTTTCGGTTTTTCTTTCATTCCATCTTCCTGTCGCGTCAGCAGAGACACACAAGAAGATCGAAAAGGCTACTCGTTTTGCAAAGTCGCGTGTCGCATCTCGCTCCTGCTGTCTTCCCCGTGTGCGTCTTCGTTTCTTTGCCAGGTGGGCGGCCGAAAGAAGACGGAGCGTACGGGCGAAGATAAAAAAAAAAAGAAAAACGAAGAGAGCACGGACACCGCGTTCGTAGGCAGTGGAAAGTGACGACAACGCAAAAGATGAGGGGGGAATGTATAAATATCTACAACAGCAGGTTATGGTAAGTATACGCACGCCGTTGCCTCAGGACGTGAAGCGCTTCGAGAAAGCCCACAAAGAAAAAGTTAAGAATCATGTCTCGAGAAGAGAATGGATATGTGGCAGGAAAGAGAAGAGCAAAAGCGACGGGCGTTTGCGTTTTCCGGTTGTTGTTTTTTTTTTTGTGTGTGTGTGAATTCCATCGCGGATGGTGGGGCGATGATGTACGGTGCGCGGGACACCGAGAGACACATCTCCGGGCGAGTCTTTCTCTTTGTCTTCTTTTCCTTCTCTCTTTTTTTTTTTTTTTTCCGCGAAGAGGTGCGTCGAAGGACCCGTTTAAATAGGCAGGGCCAACGACTATTGAAGCGAGAAAAGAAAAGAAGATGCGTGGTGGACCGCTATCGTGTCGACGGGCAAACGTTCTTCGACTCCGTCACCCCTCGTCGCTCTCGCGTTGTTCAACGATCAAAGCGTGCCCGGGTGGTTGAGCCAAAGCACACGGGCATATGGAACCCCTTCAAGTTCACATCAATCACACATACAGAAAAAAAAACAAAAAAAAAGAGGTGGGTACGGCCAACACACAGACTACGCACACAGTTGCAACGCGGGAATGCGCCGCGCCAGCCGGCACACCTCGAGCAGCGTACAACGTGCTCGGAAGTGCAGCAACGCTTGTGAAGCGACTCGCGGAAGTGTGTCCTTGTGGTGTACGACAGCAGGTGCGTGCAAAGTTGTGCCACGGAGTGCCACCCTTCCTCCGGCGCGCTCGTACTTCTGCGTCGGTTCCGCTACTGTTGTCTCCTTCCCTCGCCTCCGCTTTCGGTAGTGGTATATGGAGGGAGTAAGGCCACTGGCGAATGGAACTTTTGCTTTTTTTTTCCTTTCTTCTTGCAGACACAGCTTTCGCATCTTCGCGGTTCCCCTTCTCTTCCCCGCTTTCAAGCATCAACACACGCAAAGGCACAAAGGCACGCCTCTGCTGCACCTCGTTGCACGCAAGACGTGCGCGAGGACTCAGAGACTGCACACGGAGATGCGGACGATAGCGCCGGTCGCGTTACGCGTATTTCTCGTAAACGTAGTCCTGGAACTCACGCAGCCCGTTCACCATGCGCTTCATCTGCTCCGTTGGCGGCAGAATCGTGGTGCGGAAGTGCAACGTGTTCGGCTTCTGGCCAAACCCAGACCCCGGGACGACCACAATGCCGGTCCTCTCCAGCAACTCGAGTGTCCAACGGCAATCAAGCGTCAAGTCGCGGCCCTCCTTCTTGTTCATCTCCTCGTTGTGCTCCTTGTACTTGTCAGGCAGCTTGATCGTCGGAAAGGCGTACATCGCCCCGTCCACTGGCTGACAGGAGAAGCCCTGAATCCCCTGCAGCTCCTTCGCCAGCAGCGCCGCCCGCTCCTTCAGACTGGCGAAGATGCCGTTGTACTCGGCCCAGTGGGACTCGTAGCTCGCATCCCCCTTCTTGGGGGGCGAGCACATGAGCGCCGTCATCACCTGCCCGCTCACGTTGGCGCATAAATTGATGGAGCAGAGCTTCGACACCTGCGTCAGCATCTTGGGGGGCAGGTTCGTCATGCAGAAGTACCCGCCGCGGCGGCCACATTCGCCAATGATGCCCTTCGAAGTGGAGTGCAACGAGACGAGCATCGTCTCCTTGTTGTACGGCGCCGGCATGCTGAGAATGACCTCGCGGAAGCTCAGGAACTGCCGGTTCGGGTCGTAGACATTCTCCTGGTACACCTCATCCGCAAGCAAGAGCACGTTGTGGTCCCAGCAGAACCGCGCCACCTCCTCCATCACTTTGCGATCGAGGATACCGCCCGTCGGGTTGCTTGGGTTGATGCAGACGAGCAGGCGGGGGATAGCGCCTTCGTCGTGCTCGCACTTCTTGTAGGCGGCGGCCAAGTCGGAGGCCTGCATGGACCAGCCCTCTTCCTCCCGCAGGTAGACGGGCACCAGCGTGCCGTTCAGCAGCGCGATCTGCGCGGTGTAGGCCGGGTACTGTGGGATCGGCAGCATCATCGCATCACCGGGTCCGCCGATGAGCAGCTGGGTGAAGAGCTTCACGCCACTGCTCGCGCCGTCCGTCAGGCAAATATCCTCCACGGTCACCTCGGGCTTGACGTGGTGGTCACGCTCGTTGATGTGCGTCGCCACGGCTTCGCGAGCCAAGTGGTAGCCACAGGAGTCCGTGTACGCGCCGGTGCCGGTGCCGATGTGGCTCAGATACTCCTTCGCACGTGCCACGGCATCCGCCGGGTAGCGGGAAATTATGACGTCGTCCTCCAAGAGAAACGGGGCGTCGATCAGAGAGAGCACCTGGCGGTTGAAGGTGAGGGGCATCTGTCCGAGTGCCTGGGGGTTGCCGATGTTGCAGTACACGAGGGAATCGAAGGGGTAAGAGCCACGGCCAGCGGCGATGTCCTCTTTGATTTCGTCCGCGCGGGCCGGGATGAGGCCGCGGACGGCGTACTGCGCGCGAATCACGTGCGGGTTCATCGTCACCTGGTGACGCTTCTTCTCTACGTCGGACGTCATTACTCCTTCGTTCGTGTTGAAGCTTTCCAAACAGGTGGTACGAAAAGAAGAAGTAAGGAGATTCGTGTGTGTGTGTGTGTGTGTGTGTGCAGAAGTGTATAGGTGCGACAGTCCAAAAGGCTCGCGTGTTCGCAGGGAGGTTGAATGAAGGTTTGTTTTCCTTTTTTTTTATATACGAAGGAAAGCGATGGCACAAACAAGAAAAGCAAGATGACAAGCGAAATCAGAGAAGCAAGTAATGAAAAGAAAAAAAAAACGTTAAAAACTGTGGGAAAGGCACGGCCGTATGGCGTTTAAATGAGCGTGTGGAATGATAACAATGCTTCGGTAACGTGTGTGCGTGTGCGTATACGGTTGGTGTCGATGGCGTGCATAGGCAATGGGTGTGGGCAATGGTGTTGCGATGGGCGAGATGAACGGAGCAAAACAGAAGATGTGAGATGAGGCCAACGGTTCGTTTTTTTCTTCTTTTTGGGGGGAGGAGGAGGGGTGCTTTGGCTGAGCATGTGGAGGGTGCAACTACGTAAGCCACAGCGATGCACCTGTGGAGACGAAGACGTGCCATGAGAGCCAACAAATGCGAGAGGCAATTATCAAAAAGAAAAAAAGCTTTGATGTGCTGAGTTTCGTCTCTTTGTGTGCCGGCGTCATCTGTAGTTGTATTGCGCTGAGAGAAACGGTGCCATAGAATGTCGAGATGGAGACTGGCTGCGACGAACACGCCCACGCAGGGTGGCTGCCAGCACGCACAACGTGGAGCCAAAGGCATCAACGCGCAAATGGCTCAGCCAACCGGCGCTCCAGCTGCGTCAAGGAAGAGGCATCCGACACCGAGGCAGCCGCGCGTTCCGCCTCTTCGTCTTGCTTGGCAGATTTGCGCTGTTCCCGCACAGAGGAGGCTGACGACGTGTGCGTGGGGCCGGTGTTTATGTTTGTATTGGCAGTGGTCGTCGTGGCCCTGTCCGCGTCTGCCAAGGAGGCAGCCGTGGAGGAGACTGTGACGCTGGCAGCGGCAGCCGATGCGGCAGGCGGCCCCGAAAGGTCCCGCGCATGGGCGTGAATGCTCTGAGCGGTGGGTGGCGCTGCGCCAGAAGTGCCAGGCAGCCTGACCATCCTGTCTTCTTTCCATCCAAGCCCGGTGTTCGGCACGTGCCATGGTGGTGCCGCCGCTGCAGTCCCAGATGCGTCCGTGCGGCCTGGATGGACTCGCTCTTCGTCGTTCCCGTTCGCCTCATGTGTTGGTGCGCGATCAGTGTAGTTGGTAGCGGAGGTAAGCGTGGAGTAAGAGAGCTGGCGAGGGTCCAGCGCCGCCTCACTCGCACCGACGGTCTCGCTGAGCTGTGACGGATGGTAGGGCGGATCGTTGCTGGTGTGGGCGTTGGCGTTGGTGATGGCTGTCTGAGGCACGGGTGGGGAGAGCGCACCTTCAACACGGACAGCAGCAGCACTGCCTCTTCTGATACTGTCTCCTACCGGGTAGGCATTTTCCTCTCCGCCTTGCGAATCATGAAGGGAGGCTAACAGATTCTGCTGACGCCTCGCCAGCTGTGCCAAGGTGTCCGCAATACCCGTTTCCACGTTTCGTTGTGCAGATACGACATCCGGCCTCTCCGAGTGTGGACGTGTGTTCTCCGGCGGCGGTGCGCTTGCCGTGTGGCCTCCGTGGACTCCTCGTTCCTTCGGCGCATACGACGGTGGGAGAGATGGCTGGTGACGGTGGTGCGGCGGCGGCGGGGAAAGTGCACGCGCACCCGCACCACGGCCCAGGAGAGTGGGCACCACGTTCACCTGCCCGTACTGATGCGAGGGACGCGTCTGCGCGGCCAGCAACGAACGGGGGCGAGAAACAGAGCCGAAATCCTCCTCCTCGTCCTCCAACCGCCGGCGCCGCACCGCAGCGCTGTCGGACAACTGCGACCCGCCATCATACAGCTGCGTGACGTGCGAGTGCCCTTTCTGCCACTGCCGTCGTCGCTCCGACGTGAGCAGCAAGGCGTGTCTGCTCACCCCTTCATCGGCGAGCACTTGATGCACCGTTTCCCGCAAGTACCGCTGTAGGGCATCCTCCGTGTCGCCCAAATGATCACGACGCACGTGCGACCGCGGCGTCAGACGCGCAGACGCCGAAGAGGAGAGGGGAGTTGAAGCCAGAGGCGCGGGGGCGGCGCCTACAGTTGCCCTCACTGCCGCACGACCATGCGTGGGCAACGGCGAGATGACGCTTGCGGCACGCGCGTCAGGCGCTGCTGGAGCGGGAATCGCAGCAGCGGCCACAGAGGACATTGGCGACGACCAGACGGCGGACCGCGTTGGTGTCTGCATGAATGTCCTCGCGCTGAGCAAAAGGGCTGCGTCTTCCTGTCGAGGGACGGCGGGTCCTCGTTGTGGCGGAGTCGAGGAGAGCGGAACGGGGGTGGCGGCGGGTCGTTCCATCTTCCGCTTCTCGAGTACGCCCCTACTGGCAGTGTGCAGAGCTGCAGCGCGGCCCACTGGCAGATCGGATCGCGTTGTCTGCGGTTTGTCCTTCGTACCGGTGTGCTCTCCTGACGCCGGGTGAATGAGGGGCGTAACCCGCTGCCTCTGTTCCGCTCGTACAGGCAGTAAGCGGGGGCTGGCGGGATCGTCGAAGAACACTTCGCCGTCCCCCTCCGACGTCTTCTCTTTGTTTTGTGAGTCGTCCCCACGCGCTTGGTTTGGAGCACTCCCGTCGCTGTCCAGTATGTCCGTGCCTCTTCCCTTGGCTGCAGCCTCCTCCCCCTCCCCTGTTGCGTCCTCCGTGACGCAGTACTGATGTCGTGGCACTTTTGCCGGCGGCAGCACACCACCCGTGCCAGCAGCGGTAATGGCGTGGGCGGACGTAAAGGATAGACTGCGTAGTGGAGAGGCAAAGGCAGTGAATGTCGTTGAGGAGCCCGCAGCAGCGTGGTCACGGTGATGCCTTCCTGTGAGAGCACCGTTGGGTGTCGAGACGGAGGTGTCTGCGGCGGCGCCAGGAGCTGCTTTGGAGCTGGGATACAGCGGTGGCGCGTGCTTGCGCGGCACGGACAGCGGCGATACCGTCGAAGAGTCTCGCCGCGACGTCCGCGGTGTTCCTTCAGGAGAAGCGGCAGCAATGATCTTAGAGTGACTGGGGTGGCTTCTCGTCTGTGGACGTTGGACGGTGCGCTCGATCGTCTCAATGTGTCGACCGGAGGCGTGCGTGGAGGAATGCGACGCGCGCACTGGGCTCTCCAAGCGATCTCCATCATCGTTGTCATCAGATAGCGAGGTGGAAAGAGCGTCCTGGCGAACTCTGTCGCTCCTCTGCTTCTGCTTTATTGTTCTTCCGCGAGAAGGGCTCATGGCTGTCTCAATTGGGCTCTCCGTGAGCGAAGATGGCGCACTCCCACCCGACAGAGTCGCGTCGTCGCCATCCCTCTCTTTATCATCGCGCACGTGCGCATCTTCGGCTTCCGGCGTCCGCTGCGAAGACTTCGAGAGGCGACGCTTGCGTCTCCGGTGTGGCTGCGGCGCTTCACGTGCAGTATTCCCTCCCCATTCCAGCTGCGGCATCGCATCCGCCACCGCGCCACTGACCTTACCTTCCTTCAACACCTTCCACACTGCCGCACGGGGCACACTTAGCAACGACGCCAGCGTGTGCTGTGCACTGTCCCGCATCTCGCGTGTCCACGCCGCCTGATCCATCGTGCACCGTAGGAGCTCAGTCTCTTTTTCCTTTTCCCGCAGTCGCATACGCAGCAGTTCTCCTGTGCCTTCCGACTGTGCGAGCTGTTGAGCGAGGGTCAGCTGCGCTTCTTCGAATTTGTGACGTTCCGCTTGCTGGGTAGCGAGGCTGGAGCGTAAGGCCTCGGTGTCTCGCTTGCCTCGATGGGCCGCCGCTTCCAAGCGCACCACCTTCGACTGCGCCTCCTCCAACTCTACTTGCACGGTGCGCAGTTGCTGCCGAAGCTCGCTCTCTTGTTTGGTCCACTGCGCGGCCAGGGTTCGCGTCTGTGCGGCGTGAGCCTCGTTTTGAGCATCCTGCTGCTGGCGTGCCTCCTGCGCCGCCCGATGCACCGTCGCCACTTCTTCCTGCAACGTCACTGACCGTCGGCGCTCCTGTGCGAGTTGGCCCTGGTACAGCTGCTCCAGCTCCTGTGCGCGGTGCGTGTAGCGCTGTGCATCGGTGCGGCTCTGCCGCTCTTGCTCGGCCACGCGACTGCGCAGCACCTCCACCATCCGCTCCATCTCGTGGCGTAGCTGATCTTTTTTAGTGACCACGCCTTCCAGCTCTGCCAGGCGCCACCGCACCGCCTCTCGATCTTCCTGTGCCTGCGTTTGGCCCATCCCCAGCTGCTCGAGCTCCTGTTGTACGAGACGGGCCTCTCGCCGCGTCGCCGTCACGCGTGCCTCCAGCTGTTCCTCCTTCTCCTGCAGAGCCGTTCGCAGCTGCTGCGCGTGTGCCTCCGCCGCTTCCCGCAGTGCCTCTTGATACGACCTATCCTTTTCCTGGAGCACGCCTTGCAGCTGGATGAGGTGTCGGCGGAGATCGGCGCTCTCGGAAAGACAGGTGTCCCGCTGGGCCTTCATGGCATCTCGCTCCTGTGCGAGTGTCTCCAGCTGCACCCGTAATTGTTTGGAGTTGTCCTGCCACTCCTGTTCAAACTGGACAATGCGATCATGCTGACGCGCGTTCAGCGCACGCGAGCGGTGCACCTCCTCCTCGGCCACAGTCTGCTGCGTTTGGGCAGTCTCCAGTTTCAGTTTCGTTGCCTCCAGCTCTCCATGCACGTCTTCGTAGTCGTCGCTCAAGTGCTGAAAGAGGTCGCGTAGATCGCTCAACTCGTCTGCGGCGGCGTCGCGCTCGCGCAGCAAGTCGCGAATGCGCTGGCGCTGCTGCTCCACCAGCTGCGGGAGGGAGACCGCCACTTTGGACACCTCGGCTGGGGCGGCTGTGTAGTTGAGACTGACGGTGTGCACCGCTGGAGGTGTGCGTGGACTTGATGCCGCGCGTCCTTCTCCGTTGGACGGTGCGCGGAAATCGGACTGCTGAACTGGCTTCGGCTCGATAGCGCCACGCTGGCTCAAGGGAGAGGTGTCGCCATGTTCGAAGTGCACTGTCGCCGGTGAGCAATGGGCAGCCTGTTCGTGCAAAGAGGACAGAGAAGAGGCCGACGAGCTGGAGCGAGACGAGGAAGACGGCGAAGCCTCCGCCCTTTGCCGATCTTCTCGCCCACTACCATTGCCGGCATCACCATCATCAGAGAAAGGTCGTGGTGGCACCGCTCTTGGTCTTGCGTTCGACCAGACACGTGGATCGATGTGGTGTTGCTTGCTGAAAGGACTAGCGCGCGATTTCGCATCGCTGTGCTCCTGCGAGGGAATAGATCGAGAGAGAGGAGAGAGACCGGTCGCGTGGCTTGTCGTAAACCGCTCCCCTTCCGATGATGCGACGCCCGTTGGAGTCAAGCCAACGCGTTGAGGACTGAAAGGCGGTATGCCGTCTTGATGCGTCAGCGGCGGCGGCGCGTGCAACGACACTGGCATCTATGCAAGTGCACGTATGAAACTTCAGTCCAACACAGAGTCGTCAAATTTGCCGACGTTTTCTTTCAAAAAGGAGCACATCCATGAACGAGCCCTTTAAACGAGTACAGGGTAGAGAGAAGTGACGAGTTGGAATGTCTATACTGTCTATGATACGTATGTGTGTGGGTATGTGTGTGTGTGTGTGTACGCTCTTGGTCTACGAGAGATCGACGCACTGTCGGCCATACGACGGGTTCCGAAGGGCGTGCAGAGAGAAAGAGCGCAGGCAAATCAGAAAGATGAAGTGTGAAGTAGGGGGCACGAGGCGGCGCAAAGGTCGTCTCACGCACCAATCTTTGGCCGGCAGGAGAAGGAGCCACTACACGCCGTGTCCTCGACCAAGCACCGCATGGATCATACAGGAAGTTTAGCCACCACATTAAAGTCTCTCTTTCTCTTTGCAGCAATCGAATGCGATCCACCACGCGCGCACGTATTATTTTTGTTTCAGTTCCCCCAGGTGCTGAACAAAGTAGACTCGTGTATAAGAGTCCCTGCACTCCGATTTCTGTCAACGTACGTTTGCGTGAGTGTACGCGAAGCTGGAGCAGCGAAACCGCACACGAGGCTCTAAAGAAGAAATAAAGGTGTGTACCGAAAGCGTTGGGTGGTTGAACGACAAAACAACACAAAATAAAAGAACGCTCTTCGAAAATGAAGCAAGTTGCATGAGACCCAACACCGGCTGTCTTCACCGGGACTGACGGCGACGGTGTTTTCTCCCGTAAAGCAGTGCATGTCCGGTGTTGTAGTTCCTCTCGCGGTGTTTTCATCACTGAAATCGGCCCAGCATCTGCGCGGCCAACGCACCTTTTGAAGACGGCGGCGGCGGCGGCGATGACTGCTGTTGCTGCTGACCCACGACGGACGCAGAGGAAGCCGGCGACGGCACGGCGTGCGGACTTGACTGTTGTTGCTGCTGCGGAGGGTTCAAGACGTGCATTAACTGCCCCCGCAGCGCATTGATTTCGTGGTAGCGACTGCGCACAAAGGCCACCGGTGGCAACTCCCCGGTATGGAAGGCGACGGGGGTGGCAGTGGGCCGATACGGTGCGGTCGCAGCAGCGGCAGGAGAAGAAACACCTGACGTGGGTGCGTTGTTGCTGCCGTTGATATTTGCCTTACCGCCTCGACGTTTCTCCGATGCAGACACATCTCGCGTCGCGTTCTCGCGCGTAGCGTGCAGTACGCCTTCCGCCTCCCCCTCCCCACTGACACCACCACCGCTGCCGCTACTTCCGTTTCCTCCCGGGGTCCAAGAAACGCCGCCGCTGCCGCTGCTGTTCGTGTTCGGCATGACCAACTTCGCCATGGCGTTCAAGTGCTCCTCGGCCTTGTGGAGGTGCTGGAGAGCCGCGGCGGCGCGGGCGTGGTAGAGCGCGGTGCGGCCCGCCGACACAGCGGCGGAGGCGGAGGCGGAGGCAGGCAACGAGGACGGGGAGAGGTGCACCGCAGGGGTGAAGAGCATCGGGTCATAGCTGGGGGATCGCGCGGACGTCTCCATGGACTTCCGGGCACGCTGCACGTAGTGCTGGATCAGGAAAGGTAGGGCCAAGAGCAGGTCTTCGCCGGTGGCGGCCGGGCACTGCGCCAACTTTTCGAGGTACACGCAGGCCCGCGTGAAGCCGGAGTTGGAGATGTGATGCGTGGCGATGCGCCGCACGTAGGCCGGGTAACTGGGGGACGTGTTCGTGTCGTAGGTCTCAGCGCGCTCAAAGCAGGCGATACTCTCCGCAACGCGGCCGTCGTGCTCCAGGCAGTTCGCCACGGCCACCCACATGCCCGGGTCCGCAGGACGCAGCGCCGTCGTGTGCCAGTAATAGTAGAGCGCGTGGTGGTACGCCTCCAGCAGTTCGTAGATCTGGCCTAGGTTGTACCAGCCGCGGTAGTCCCGCTCGTTGAGCTCGACAGCGGTTCGGTACGCCTCGACCGCGGCCGTCGTGTTCTTCACTTCCACGTAGGCGTGGCCGAGCAGGAGCCAGGCCTCCGCGCACTGGGGATCGATGGCGGTGGTGCGGTGGAAGTGCAGAGCCGCGCGATCGTGCTGGCCCAGCAGCACGTAGTAGTTGCCGACGGCGAAGTTCGTCTCGGCGCGAAACGCGTCCGCCTGATACACGGACTGCACGAGGCTGCTCAGCCCCAGGCGATCGCGCTTCGTGTACAGAACGTTGGAGTAGTCGTAGAGGATAGCGTAATAGTGCGGATCCAAGTGGCGGATGCGCTGGTAGATCGACTCCGCCTTATCTAATCGGTTCCGCTGGTGGTAGTAGAAGTGAGCGAGCTGGCTCAGCAGCGCCGGTGTGTCCGGGAAGAGGAGCGTCAGGCACTCCCACGCGTTTGCGAAGAAGGTGGACGTGTTGGCGGAGATCGGGGAGGCAGGCGTTCCCGTCTGGTTTGGCGGCCTCGGATCCTTCTGGTTCGCAATGCTGCTGTTCAGCGTCGCGGTGCTCTCACCATTGAGGCTCCTTCCAGTGAACTCGCCGGTCGCCATGTTCGCATTCCCGCTGCGACTGCCGCGTCCGGCGGTGTTGTTGGTGCTGTTTAGGCTCTGCGGCGACGCGGCAGATAGTGGCGAGGCGGCCGCCGAGCGATTTGCCGCCGAATCCGTCGTCGTGGCCACAGCAGCGGCAGCAGCGGCAGCAGCGGCAGCGCGTAGTCGAGCAGAAGACACGGGGGTAACACCCAGCAACCCGCGCACCTCCGCGGCAAACACATCCACCATGAAGTACGGCTCCAACTCGTCCAAGGCCCCCTCAAGCTCCGTCAGCTGGACCTCCCGACTCACCAAGGAAGTCAGGTCCTCCCAAGCGCACCGCAAGAGCGGGTTGACGCTTACCGCCGCCATCAAGAAGGTCGCGCTCTCCTGCCGCATCCGCAGCTCTCGCAGCACCACCCCCATCAGCCACGAGAGGTACGGGTCCACGTGCAAAAGATCCGCTGAGGCACCGGTAGCTGCCGTCTTCGTTGCTTTCTTCGCGTCCGGTGCCGGTGTCGCGAAGGCTGGACTGCCTCCCGATCGCTGCTGCTGCTGCTGCTGCTGCTGCTGTTGTTGCTTGACGGTTGTGTTCTCTCCGCCCATACCCACGCCGGGAGAACGGACGGGCGACATATTCGAGAAGGGATGTGAGACGCCGCTCGCGCTGCTGGCGCTACTCGTAGTGCCGCCACCGCCACCGCCACCGCTGACCGCCACTGGTGTGTGCGCTGCCGCAGCACCGGCATTTGTGGTCGTCAGAGAGGAAGATAACTGCGGTCCGCGCGGCCCGGTAATGCGCGAGGCGCTCGTAATGGTCCACGGCTGCTTCTTTGCGCTGCTCGGTGTGCGCGGGTTCCAGCAGTCCGCCGTGCTTAACAAGGGGGAGAGCGGTTTTGTGTGGGATTGGCTCTCCTCTGCGGCCTCCGCCGAGACCGTCCTTATTTCGTGGCCTTCTTCATCACAGGGGTTCATCTCCACCGTCTCCTCCACGGAAGGTTGCACCACGTTTACGGGGTTGCGCATCGCCTCTAGCAGGTAGGCGCGCAGCACACGCGCATGGGGGTGAATCGCGCGGGCCTGACCGCCGCCGCCGCCCATCAGGCCGGCGTTCGCGCTATTGTTCAGCTGCTTCTGCTTCACGCCGTCCATGAAGAGGGCGTAGAGGCAGAGGAACTGCAGAACTGGGGGCAGGGGAGTGGTGCGAAAGCCACGCACGGCTTCCGGGGAAGGTAAGGACGACACGGCATGATCCGTGCATCCCTCAAGACTTTCCATGTCTGCCAGAGACGGAGGGATCTCGGTTGGGCATGCGGAGTCGTCCAACGGTGTTAACGCCGTTGCCTGTCGGCGCATCACGTCGCGCAAGATGACGTGGTGGCAGCGCTGAAACTCACCCTTGAGAAAGTAACCGAGCGCCACCCGGTGTAGTCGTTGGTAGTGGGGAGAGGAGACCGCGCGATCCGCACCGGTGACGGCTTCATCGAGATGGCGCACCACACCTGCCAGCGTGCTTGTCGTTGACAGCGGCGCCACTAAGACGGAGGGCAACGCGTGGAGGCTCAACTCGCTGAGCCAGGTGGTGGCGCTCGTCAGACCACGTCGCTCGCACTGCGCCGCCACCGCGTCCATCGCCGCACCGGTGGTAAGCGTGTAAGAAGGGGACGTCGCAATTGCTTGGGGCTGTCGCGGTTGGTGTTGGTCCTCTTCGGATGTGTAATTGTCTCTCGCGGCACTCGTAGGAGCGGCACCCACGTGGGAGGGGGAGTGCCATTCCATTGGGAAAGCGTGTCGAGTACGCGCGCGTGTGTGTTTGCGGGCGGGCGGGTGTGTGAAACTGAAATCTGACACTTCTAATTGATGCCAAGCTTCGTCTATGAATGGTGTTTGGCGAATGAAAAGAGTTTTATGTGCGCGTGTGCCTCGATTATCACAAATCTATTGCACGGTCAAAAAAGAAGATGCGGTGCTGCACGCAGGAAAGGATTTGCTCTGGAGAGCAATTCTGGCAGACGTGAAGGGAGAGGAGGAGAGAGCTGTGAGAAGAGCGTGTGAGTGAACCGCATGAAAGGCGTCCGCGTTCATTGCATGCCTTCACCGTGAGCCACGTTACACTCAATGGTCCAGCGAAGGCGAACGCAGCCGAGGAGATGATTTCATTATTTAACAAGCTCCAGCATTCCAAACGAGACAAAAGAAACGCGCAGGTCCCATTTTTCGGCAAAGGCAACGGGTTGATACCACACGTGTTGCAACTGGTGTGGACGCCGTGCCTTCTGCCGTGCGTGTGTTGACTGTCCCCCATCCCCC
The DNA here is from genome assembly GCA_958299815.1 of Sarcophaga carnaria. NCBI lineage: Eukaryota > Metazoa > Arthropoda > Insecta > Diptera > Sarcophagidae > Sarcophaga > Sarcophaga carnaria. The sequence goes on along the minus strand of CATQJQ010000049.1, from coordinate 55,835 downwards.
TCCCCCCGAGGCTCCGTTTTCTTCAAGCCGTGGTCCACATTGCGGGAGCTGCTTCTGTCTCGGTCGCTCGCTGGTTTTTCTTTGTTTTTTTTTTCTTTTTTTGAGTTGTGTTGTGTTTGCGATAGTAGCGACGTTGATGAAGGAGAATAACAAAAGGCGACCAGGGGTCGACACGGCACGGCTCCACAGCGTCAATCAACCAAAAGAAAAGAAGAAGACAAGATCCACAACGAACTCCACAGCGAAGCATGAATGGCCAAGCGCAAACACAGACACAACCGAATTCGCCGCACGTCTTGCTTCAGCAGACGCGCACGAAAGACAAGAAAGGAATAATAAGACAGTACAACAACAACGCTCACCAGGCATGAGACGACCAATGCAACGCGCGCGTCAGCTTCTTTTTTGTTTGTTTGTTAGTTTACGCTCTTTGCCATCACCTCACGGTCCATACGATGATGGTAGAAAGGAGGCAAAAGCTGCAGGGAATCTGCAAAAGACTAGAAATCGGAGTAGCTTTCCCAGAGAGTGTCCTACAAGAAAACAAGAGGAACGTTGCGACATGGGCGTAGTAAACACATGTAGTTCGATCATAGAGAGACACGGCCACGGAGAAACACAAAGAAGAAGAGGAAGAAACGGAGCTCTTCATGACTACTTATGAAAGTAATGAGAGTCCGCTTTTTGTTTCCTTGTATGTTTTTTCTTCTTCTTCTCTGCTCTGTTCTCCACTGCCTTTGACTCGGCGTGTTGGAAAATAGGTACGTATGAAGGTAGCGAATTATGTATTCGAGCGGCAGCCCTTCACGAAGAGACGCAGTCCGCCAGCGTGGTGCCGGAGCCGCAGATGCCCTGCACTAAGCCTTCTAGCTGCTTGCGATCCTGCACCTGCGCCTCCACCGCCGCACTCACCACCGAGGTGTTCTTGCCCTCGAAGGCGGTGGTGGTTGTCGTGTCATACGGGGCAACGTTCAGCCACGTCAGCACCGTCGGCAGCACGTCCACCTGCGTCACCGGCCGCTCCAGAGCGGCGAGACGGATGTACCCTTTGGAGTTAGAGGTGTAAGTGCCCATGAAGAAGGCAATCGCGTCCTTGGCCGTCGCCGCCGCGGAGGCTTCAAAGCTCTTGCCCGCGCCGCCGTGGTCCGAGATGCCGAGCACCAGCCAGTTTTCCTTCTGGCTCACACTGCGGTCCCGCACGTAGCTCAGCACCTGGCCGACCTGCGCATCCAGCAGGTACGCCTGTGCGACGTACTCCAGGGACGAGGCATTGTACTGGAAGCTCGGCAGCGCCGGGCTATTCGCTCGCACCGCCAACGCGTTGAAGTGGAAGACCACGACGGAGTCGTCGAGGTTATCGGCGACGGTGTTCTGCATGGCGTGCTCCTGGTCTGGCGTGACGTAGGCAAGGCCGCCGAAGAGGCTGTTCAACTGGCGCGTGAACTGCGCCTCGGCGTGGCCGTCGCTGCACTGCTGCGGGTCTGTCGGCGTCTCCGAGACGCGGGTGTCGATGTTGCAGGTGGCGGAGGAGAAGCAATCCAGGTGGATGCTGCCTGAGTACTCGTCGATGCCGGAGGAGAGCACGTCGGCTTGCGAGGAGCCGCACTCCATGTCCAGTACCCCCGGCTCCGAGCAGCCACCCGTGGACGAGTTCAGCGAGTTCGTTACCTTGGAGCTGCCCATCACGGCAACGCGCAGGCCCGCCGCCCGCGCGCGCATCGCAAAGCTCGGGTACTTTTTGGACGTGTTCGCGTACACGGACATGCCCTGCAGCGTGTCGTTCGTCACCCGGTGCAGGCGCGGGGACACGCCGGAAAATATGGACGTCATGGCGGCCGCGACGCTAATGTGAATCGCACCCGACGTGTCGTTCTCCACCACGACGGCGCGGGCACAGCTGGACTGCGTCGCCGTCGCGCACTCCGCCCATACGCCACCCTGCTCCGACAGCATGCCGGCGATGTTCGGCAGGTGCACGCCAGACTGCATCAGGGCGTGGAAGATGGTGCCAGAGAAGCCGTCCAGTACGATCACGGCCACGCGCGGCGCCGCCATCACGTCGCTGCCGCTGCCGTTGGTGTAGAGAACGGCTGCAAAGATGACGATGATGAGCACCGCCACTACCAGCGGCACAAAGATACGGGAGCAGCAGCCGCCCTTGGGTCCGGCGACATCTTGCTCCTCATCCAGCGCCTTGATGATCTCCTTCACGGACTTCGGAGGCTGGCCAGCAGCGTTCGCGGTGACGGGGAGCTGCGTGGGCGGGGCCGCCACCGACGGGCTTCCCATCTGTGTGATGATGGGCTTCATCGCCGGGGCAGACGACTTCTTCTTGTCCTTGTGGCCATTCTGCGCCGCCTGGGCCACGGGAGGCAAGGGTTTGGCCGGTGCCCCATCGTTGTCGTACGCTTCGCCGAACATTATGGGGGAATGGGATGGAATTGAATACGAAGAGAGAGAGAGGCGTCAGGGCAGGGATCACGGATGGGTACAGTTCGACACAAAGAAAAAAAAAACGGAATAAGAAACAAAAACACAGCCCTTTCACTGCAATGCTGTGTCTCTCTTTTTGTATAAAAGTAAGGAAACCTCTAAAATACTCGAGCGAGCTGATAGAAATGAGGAAACGTGTACAAGTGGAAGAAAAGGCGAAGCGTAAGAAACACTGTATCAGTGCGGGAAGCGCAGCATGGATGGCTTGAGTGGTCGTGGCACTCGGCATTCCTTGACAAGCAGGGCCGCGTCACCATAGCGCCTCTCAGTAGCGCCGCGGTGGCTTTTTTTGTTTTGTTTTGTTTTTTTTAGAGGGAACATCCAGTCAGCTGGTTCGTTCACACGACACAGCCGCTCCGTTGGCATTCCACGTAGTTGCTCTGTAGTGTGGGTGTTGAAGCGTGCGTCTGCAACCTACAAGCGTTACAAAGAAGCGAAAAGCAGCTATTTAGGAAGATGATGCTTGCCCGCCCAAAGAGCCGGACGATCCCGCCAAAAAAAGAAAAAAAAAGAAGCATAGAACCAAAGAAGACCGAAACCAGACACGTGTCCCATGCGGGAACAACAAAACGCAGGGAAGTCGCCGCCAACCCAAAAGAAATGAGGAGCAAGGATCGGCACCACACGCACGCCCCAGCACAAAAGCCCCCTGGAAGAGCCCTTATAGCTTAGTGGCCATATCGTTGCCATGCACCACCTCCAACAAGAAACGCTCCAGCTGCTCCACCTGGGTGATGATAGCGCGCAGGCCAAACAGAAACGCCTCGAGGCTGTGAATGTCGCTGTTCGTCAGTACATACTCATCCCCGCCACCGCCCTCACCAGCACCATCGCCGGCCTCAGGGTCCAGTAAGGCGAGAAATCCGCTGCTGGCCGTTGGCTGGTCCACGCCGCTGCCGCCGCCGCCGCCACCCTCCCCGCGGTTCGCAGACACGGCGGCCAAGGCGGCGGCCGCGCCGCTCGGCATGAAGCTGCCGTTGTTGAACTCCAGGCTGTTGATGGCCGACATGAAGTCCGCCTGCAAGCCAGCGTTGAAGGTGGCAGAGGTGGATCCGATCATGGAGGCGTTGGGGAGGCGCAGAGGGCCGGGGTTGGCCGCCGAGGCCGCAGCGGCGGCGCCGTCCGGGGGCCTCACGCTCAGGCTCTGTGCCCCTGCCAAAGGAGGGCTGCTGGGTGAGCTGAAGGTGCCCTGCAGCCCGCCGGGCCCGCAGATGTCACGGAACGAGCGATTTGATATCGGTAGCGCGGACAGGACGTTCACAAAGGACATGTTGCCCATCACGGCAGGCGGCGGTGGAGCTTGCTGACGCTGCTGCTCCGCTAAGCTTTCCACATACTGCCGCAACGCATCCGGAATGGCGGGGGCCCCTGCGCTGAAGCTGCTGTTGCTGACAAAAAAGGACCTTGACGGCACGATGCTGCTGTTGTGCTGTAGTACGCGGTCGCCAGACGCGGACCCGCTCCTCGTGGCGTCGCGTAGGCCTCGACTGGGGCTGTGCGGGTGAAAATGCGGGGAGGAGTCTTGGGCGAGCGTGCTGGTCTGTCGTTGCCGCGCACCTCCCCCTCCCTCGGCTCTGTCCTTCTCCGGACTGCCCTGTCGCTCCTCGCTCGTCTTGCGCTTGTGCTTTTCTGGTGCATCGGCGGCAGAGTCCATGCAGGGGAGGGTATCGTGGCGATGGTCCAGCACTGCGACCTTGCGTAGCCTCTTTTCCGTCTTCTTGTCCTCTTCCGTGCCAAACGGCTCCCGCGCCTCCTGCATCTCGATCTCGTCTGTGGGCATCCCCGCCTGGTGCGGCACGCCTCTCTTTGCAGTGGCTGGCTGCGCGTCTGGCATGTGCGAGCGGTCCTCTGGCGCCACCGCCTCCTCACTCCCCGACCTGACGCATTCGTGCTGCTCCCTCGGTGAATCGCTCTTCGATTTCCTGTGGTGCAGCGCCGCCTGCATGTTCGAGAGAGACCAGTGCTTCGTCGAGTGCACCGGCGACCGCGTGTCACGGCCCAGCATGAAAACGTCCCCCGTCGACGCCGCACCAGCGCTTGCGGTGGTGGAGATGAAGCTGCGGCTGTTCAGAGCGCTGCGAGGGTGTTCCGGCGTTGAGGTCGGGAGAGGGGCCGCAGCAGCGCTCCCTGCCTGCGTAGGAGATGATGACGGAGGCCCATGCGTGTGCGAGGTACCACCAACGCTGCCTGCTGCGGTGTTATCCCGGCTCGAAGAGGGAGAAGGCGGGTCCAGCCGAGGCATCGCGGCGAGGTTCACCGGGTTGTTGGCGGGCGTGGACTGCGAAATGGTGAGTGAAGTGTCGTCGTCGCCGTGCTGTGCCGCAGCGTCGCGATTCCCCAAGCCCGTGTTCGCCAGGAGCGCCGCCGCCGCCGAGGCAGGCAGCACCATCGACATCTGCAGAACGGACGGCATCGCGTACTTGGAAGTCTTCGATTTTTTCACGATGCCCGCCGTGTCCGCGGAGATGGGGGTTCGAGAAACGTTCGAGCCCTGCTGTGGTGGCGGGGAGGAAGATGAGGGGGGTTGGTGGCGGCTATAGCCGCTCCCCGGGACACCAAAGAAGGAGCGGCCGTACGCAAAGGACGGAGAGGCGTTGAGGCCGGACCCGTCGCCACGGCTGCCGGTCAGCCGCGGGTCAGGGCCGGTGGCGCCGCTCGCACCCGCCGGTGCAGAAGCATGATAGGACCCGAGCGGGTCTTCGTAGGCGCTCGGCCGGCTTGGGTTTCCCAACCCTTGTTGTGGCGGCGGCGACTGCGGTGGGGGTGTGGCGGAGTGGCGCAGCGAGGAGTGGCCAACGGAGAGGGCACCCGTGGCCGTCGACGCGTTACTGTCGGTCCCGTGTCGGTGCTGCCGCGGCTGCTCGTGCGTCGGTTCTTGAACGACGATCCCCGCATTGCGCAGCATGGCCGGGTCGAACATGCTCATGTTGCGGTTCCAGAACGTGCCGTTGGCGTTGAACATGCTCTGATTCGTAAGGTTCGACTCGTTCGGGTTGTGCCCGCGGAAGGCGGAGTGCGAGTCAGTTGCGGCTGCGGATGGGGAGCCGTGCGTGGGAGCACTGGGGTAGAGTTGAAGCCCGTCGCTGGCGATGACGCTGTTGTTGTTGGGCACGAGGGTATTGTTCGCGGTTGTGGTCGTGTCCGGTGCCGGCGTCGACTTGGCAGTCGCGCTTCCAGCGAGTCGGCTCTCCGCAGCAGCAGCCAAGGCGTTGGCGCTCGCGAAGAAGGACGCATTTGCGGCGGCGCCGCTGCCCGGACCCAGCACGTAGTCGCGCAGCCGCTGCCGCTCCTCCGGCGTGAGTTTGTAGGAGAAGTGGCCCGCCACTTTCTTCTGCGAAGTAGCCGCGTTGCTGGCGATGTTTGGGGTGGCCGTGAAGCTGCCGACGGACGGCGCGGCACGGAAGCAACCGCCGGTTCTGAACGCCGAGAAGCTGCCGAAGCTGCCGGAGCCGACGGCGAAGCTGTTTTTGGGCTGGCCGTCTCGCGTACCGCCGGGGGAGTCCGCGGTGCCGCCGACGGTGGTGGAAGTCGGGGCGAAGGTGGACGCCGCAGGGGGGACAAACCCTGCTGAAGTACGCAACTCTCCGGTTCCGGTGGCAACAGCGCCGCCGTCGCGCACTGCGGTGTCGCCTCGCTGCGTCGACTTGGACCCTTTGCCTTCCTTGCTGCTGTTGATGTCGTTGTTTTGGCTGGAATCTGACTCGTCATCGGAGCTGACGCCGGTCATGTCGCCCTTGCCTTCGCCCACCTCGCTCTCGTTCAGCTCGTGCTGCAAGGTCTCGATATAGATGCTGACGATGCGATCGTAGCACTGCATCATGCCGAGGCGTAGGCGGGTGAGCTCCGCGGTGGGGACGAGGGCGGCGTGGGACAGAGTCAACAAGTACACCTCCACAACTTCATAGAAGAGCTGGCTCAGCTGGACGGCGTACGGGGAGATGCGGTGCAGCACGACCCAGTGGACAGAGATGCTGGTGGCCGCGGTGGGGCCCATGCCGACCATGTTTGCGTTGTCCTCCACTGTCTTCGCCTTCGCTTTCTCCTGCGCCGCCCCCGCCTCGTCAGCAATCGTGCTGGTCATGAAAGTGAGATAGGCGTGCCGCATCATCAGCAGTGTAACGTGCAGTTTGCGCTGCGAGGAAACGAGCATGCGCCACGGCATCTCGGGGAACGCCGCGGAGTCTAAGGTAGGCTCGGCAATCGCACCAGGGATGTTTGAGATTTGCTGCGTTACTTTCTTCTGCATTTCGCCCAACACCGCCAAGACATCCGCGCTGACGGACGTGGCGCTGTCGGGGAGATCTAGGTTACGTAGCAACCGGTCTGACGCCTCGCGTGCCATGCGGAGACTCATGTCGAGACCGGTATTAACCTTCATGCGGCCTCGCACGGGCCAAATCAGCGACGTGATGATAAAATAAATCAGAATGGCAAAGCAGTTTTGCTGAATGCGGGTCATGGCGGCGGACTGATTGCTGTACGAGATCACAATGGATATGACACTGTTCGTGAGGGCACTGCCCAGCGCACCGTACTCTGGGGCCGCCTGCACGTAGGCGCCGATGCATGTCAGCACGAGAGTACAGCCGTACAGCACTGGACGCCGTCCGTTGGCAATCTGCACGCTCAACAGTCCGGTGAGAGAGCCGAGCACGATGCCTAGCATACGCAGCGTCGCGTACTGGAAGCTCTCGCCACCGGTGGGGCGGTACACAAAGGCAATGATGTCCACGCCCGCGACCGGGCTGGTAGACGCGTTCTTCAGCGCGTACACCTGGAAGCACGCGGCCGCGATGATGCACACCGACAGCTTGATCGCCTCCTTCAGACGCCGCGTGATGGAGCGGCGCAGCTTGACGGCGTTGTACAGGTCCTCGAAGGCGACAAAGCTGCTCTGCACGTCGCGCAGAGGGAAGGTCAAGAAGTACCACAGATTGCTCGGCGGCACAGCGGCGTCCTGGAAGTTGCTGATGATCTCCAGCAGCTGCTCCACGCTGAAGAGGAAGAAGCCGAGAAGGATGTCGCTGTTATCGGTGCGGTAATCTGGGTTGCTCAGGATGACCTCATCCCGCACGTTCGACACGGCGTCCATGTAGCGGTCCTTCGCCTTTCGAAAGTCGCGCATGTCGTTCACGGACACGACGTTGTCCAGGTCAACGATGCGCAGTAGCATGGAGTCCATCGTCGCGGCGGCCAGGTTCAATTCGGGACGAATACGCTCGCCAAACTCGCGGCACATCGGCGTCTCCACCAGCGCCGGGTTCGCTGCGATTTGTTCAATCACGAGGGACATGGACTGCACGACGTTGTAGACGTTCTTGAGAAAGGCCAGGCGTACTTTCAGCCGCGCCGTGTAGACGCCGGAGTGCGGCTCGTAGCCCATCTCGGAAATACCCTGCTGTGCCTTCTTGGTACTTGCCTCAACGGTTTGCTGTAGCTGCCGTAGACGTGCAACCTGCAGCTGCCGCTCCAGCAGACTGTTCTCCACCCAGAAACTGCAGCAGGCACCATGCACCGACAAGCTGATCGCGTCACCCGTGACGACCACGTATCGTCGCGCATTCTCGCTCGACCATCGAATGTACGGCACCAAGAAAGAGGCGAGGCCAAAGCCCTGCCCGATCACGAGGGTGAGGTAGTATTTGCCGATGTAGGTGTAGTTCGTGGCGACGGGGTTGCGGATGTACTGCATGAGCAGACTCGTGAAACAGTAGGCCACCATGCGCTTCAGCTGCTCCGCGACGAAGCCGGTGACCAGCAAGGCAAAGAAGAGAATGAGCAGGACGACCCAGGAGGGTCCAGGGGAGATGGCGACCACAACAATGAGGAGGATGAAGCTGATGGTGAAGCCTTTGAACACGACGTAGGTCTCGCGAAGGCCGGCACCCAAGGTGGGCTGCGTCGTCCAGTAGGCCAAGAAGACAACGGAGGTAGGCAAGGGAAAGATGTGCTTGGTGGTCGGCTCCAGACAAAGAATGAGAACCGGCAGAATCGTAAGCACGGCCCCTCGGAACGCCCAATCGATCTTCTCCCAAAACCGCGGCGACGCGAACAAGTCGAAGACGGAGGAGAACATGCCACGCCGCTGTGGCAGGAAGACGCGCTGGTCCCACGAGAAGGCGCGCAGGGCGTTCACGTTGCGCGTGCGGCAGTGCTCGGGGGCCGCCCAAGTCGGATTCGTCGGCTGCGGAACATCCGAGATGGACGAGGAGTAGTAGTAGCCGTCCGCCCCATTGCTCTTCTTCCCTCCGTTGTTTTTCTGTCCGGCCGTAGAGAGGAACGGCTGTCCAGCACCGCCTTTGCCCGACAGCAGCGTCTCCGGCGTCGAGTCTTCAGACCAGATATTGGGCGGTGTGTCCTTGTGCTCCTCCAGCATCTTCACCGCCTGATCCTTCTGACTGCGGTACTTTTTCTCGGCTCGTCGCCGCTTGGGGCTGAAGTAGCTGGATTTGAAGAAGGCGGCCTCGTGCCCCCAAATGTGCAGCGGGTTTGAGGAGCCGGCGGCGATGAGGCGGCGGTGGTGCTCCGGATCCCACAGCCGCGAACCCAGCCGGCTGCCTCGGGAGAGGGCTTGGCTGGCGCCTGTCGTCTCTGATTGCGGCGCGGCGGCGGCTTGCGACTCCCGCGGTGTCTCCTTCCCCTCTGCTTGTGGTGTGAACGCTTCCGTCTCTTCGGTGCAGCGTAATCGTGGGTCCTGCGACCCACTGCTCTCCACCTCCTCGCCCAGCTGCAAGGAGACGCCGCGGGAGTGCGTGGGCAGGGACGCCGGTCCGTCCCCCGCCTGTCGATCGTTGGCGGTGCTGTTCTCGGCGTCCTTCGCAGTTTCTCTCAGTGCGCCGCCGACGAAGGCGTCGCGAGCGTGTGCGCGCGCGTGCACCTGCCGTCGTCCACCGCGTGAGCTGGAGTGCGGCGGCGAGGGTCCGCCGATGCCGCGTCCGGTAGCATTGGCGTGGAGGCTGGCGACGGTGGCCGCGTTGGGGCTGCCCTGCGGTGACGAATTCGTGGCTGTCGGCAGCTTGCCAGCCCCGTTGGTCGGAATAGGGTGCGACATCCGGCTGCTGTCGATGCGTTATATGTTGGTCGCACAAAAGTGTCAACTTTAAAATAAAAGAAAAAAAGAAGTAGCGTAGGATGCGAAACAGAGGTCTTCAAATATGGAAATATGTGCGGAGTCGCTAAAGGAGTCAAAGCAGTCCACACCGCACAAATGCCGCACCACACAACGTTGGACAACAAATAGCGAGATCCACAAGCGTAGTAAAATGCAACGCTGTTTAAACCAAAAAAAAAAAAGAAAAGATTGTATCAGCGCACAAAAAACAACAGCAAAACAAGACCAGCAGTTACTTGAGGAGAAGAAAAGAAGAGAAAAAAAGAGCTGTTCGACGTATTTCGGACGTGTGCGATTCCAGACCGCCTGCCTCGCCTCTTTGCTTCGCCTTCACAACGCCGCGAGCTTGTCTAATCTGGGTCTTTTTTTTTCCTTTCAAATTCGTCTACACCTCTCTCACCACATCAACGACCCGCTCCTTTTCTGACCGCTTTCACAGCTTCCAAAGAACTGTGTGTTTTTTAGTTCAAATTTTCCTTCTTCTCAGAGGCTGCAACGATATCGAGGCTTCTCAACTTGGCCGCTCACACACGTTGAAAAAAGACACTAAGAACTGCCCTGATGGTTGGTCCTTTTTTTTTTTTTTTCTTAGCTTCCTTGTTGCCACTCGTGCACAAACGAAAGCGGCGAGGCGTCACGTGGAATTAGCGGGATTGCTCAGCGCCTTTGCGACCGAGAAGAGGGGAAGTGGATGTGGGAGAAGAGAAGCTGCCTTGCTTCTTCTCTTTTATTGATGTTAAGGCTCTTTCAGACTTCAGGGACACGTCGATGGATCGTGTGCACGCGCGAGAGCCCCTCCAAAAAAAAAAAAAAAAAAAAAAAGAAACCTCCTGACGCCTGCGATTCTTTCCGTACGTACGTACAGGGGAGTGATCGTGGAAAATGGCTTCTCCTCCCACGTTGCAAGTATCCGTACGTGGAATGACACACCTTCAGTTGCAGAGAATAAGCAACAGAGCTGTCGAAGAAGGAAAAGAAGACCGAAGACCAGATGGAGCAGAAGAGCGAAGGAGCGGCAAACAAAAAAGAAATTCGAAGCGTCCGTTTGTGAGGTAAGGATAAGAAACAGAAAAGAAAAAAAAGACAATGCAGAAGGCACTCACAAGACAGATGCGTACACGGTTTGAAACTGCCAGAAGGAAGGGCGGGGGCGTGGGACGCAGGAGAGGTGAGGAGAGAAGTGGCGTGGAAAATGCGCGCGCACACACAGACGAAAGAAAGAGATAAGTAAATAGATTTTGAATTACAGAGAAAAGAAATTGCGTAGACAAACAGAGTAGCAAATAGAAGCAGAAGAAGCACGCGGGGAAAACGAAAGCGGGGGAGAGAATCCGATGGTCGCAACAGGGGAGTAGAAACAGGACGCGTACTGCTTGCGATGAACAAGAGACGAGGTGATGTATGACCAAATGCAATCAGCACGAAATAGAAATATGACGCGTACGATCTGAGAAGGTCAACGTGACTGTAACAGAGCAAAAAGAGAAAAGGAAAAAGCAGCGTATTATACGTGTAGTCAAAGTATGTTATAGAGCCTACCAACCACACAGACAGACACGCAAGACAACACAAAGGTGAATGATGATGGTGACTGGTCTCTACTGTTTTTATGTAACCACAAAAGTATTGAGGCGATGACACTGGGCAGATGCGTACATACACCTTGAACTGTTTTCTCTTAGGTAATCCGAGGAGACGAGAGAAAATACAGATTTGGTCGTATTCTTTCTTTTTATGTTGTAAATTAGTCGCAGCTTGAGAAACACACACGCACAGAAAGAAGTGGACTGTGAAGGGTAAGGTGGCAAAAGAAATAATAGTAATTAGATAATGTGAAAGAGGATTGAAAAGGTGCTGGACGTTCTCAGTTCAAGATTATGCGAAACGGAAGTGACGCAGCAGAAGAGAAAAGCTTTGTGCTTGTTTGTTTTTTGATGGTGGTTCAAGCGAGGCTACACGTAAGACAGATGTGGTGTAATGTACAGGCTTCTTTTTGCTTTTGTGGTTGTTGTTGTTGTGCAGCAGAACAAAGCAAGCACGTAGGAGTCAACAGGAGATGGAAGGAGGAGTGAAGCTGGAAAAAAAAAAAAAAAACACTGTGTCGTCGTGAAACTCATGCGTGGAAAGGTGGTGGTCCTTCGGAGAAACGCCTCGCTGAGGCTCTCGCGTGCCATTGCCAGTCACGGCGGAAGCGCGTGTGCTGCGCAACTATCAACATTAGATTATGAACGCCACGACTCACCCTCCACCGTTTAAGCTAGCTGTTTTGTTTGAATGTGTGTGTGGGTTTGTGTTCACTTTAACGCGGTTTATACAGAATCAGTCTTTTTACAACTTAACTTCTCAGCGGTCTCCCTCGGAGAGGAAGCGCTAACGCGGAAACGTCTAGAAAGGTGAATACAAAAAACGGGGTATAAAATCATAGGAAAGGTAATTCAACGAGCAAAACGAAAGTAGAAGAAGAGAAGGAGCACGTGTGAAGCGAAAGCACAAGCATTGGAGAAAGAACGGAAACACATGTTAGAACAATGTTGCACGCACAGCTGCGCGGTCGTGTATAGTAAGAGAGAGCAAAATATACTAAGAGAGAGAAACAGACATGGAAAACTTGAGGGAGCTGGAAAAAAAAAAAAAATAAGCGTTAACATCGCTTCACGTTAGAGTCGCTTCGCCAACTCAGACGCGTGCTGCATCTCCAAGATGGCCTTCTGCAACTCGTTGGTCGACACCACGAGATCACGGATGCCAAAAAGGAACGCCTCGAGGCTGTGCACGTCGTGGTTCGTCAGGACAAAGTCGCCCTTGTCCTGGTCGTAGATGGACATGTTGTTCAGAATGTCGCCCTCCTGGGACGGCTCGATGCTGGCGCTGTCGCCGTCGTGGATCGTGTGCAGCAACTCCGCCGTCTTCGTGGCGCTGTCGGCGGACCTAGGGTTTCCGTTGTGCGCCGTAGAGACGAAAGACGGGGTCCGCATGCTGCCCAGGCCCGGGCTGCGCTGCGAGACGACCACATCGTCGTCGTGTCCGCGTGCACTGCTCGTGTCCTTCTTTTTATTCTCCACACTCTTGGCACCGTCCTTGTCACCGCTGGACGCCGCGGCAGCCTTGCCGCTCGCATTGGACAACTTGCTGGGGCCTTTGCCCGCTGCCTTGTCGCCCGAGCCGCCCTCCTCATCATCGCCCGACAAAAACTTCTTCTCCGTGCTGCCGGTCTGGTTCAAGCTCTCGGGGCTGTCGCTCGTCTTGGCGGCGCCTTCGGGAGACGTCTTGGGACGCTCCTCCGGGGTGTTGTCTCCGCCCTGGTCGGCCCCCGAGGCGACCGCGGTGTCCTTTGCGGTCGGCCGCAGCGGTAGGCCCACGTCGTCCAGGCCGTGGATCGGCTCCGACGGCGCGGCCGCAGCGAACACCGTCCCCTCCCCCTCGCCCACCGTCGCCGTCATGAGCGGGTTCTCCCGCGGAGATTTGTCAGTCGCTCCGGTGGGCGTGGCAGCCGGGGCAGACGCGGCCATCTCGGGCCCGCCAGACGTCCCTACCGCCCCCTTCTTCGTGTGGCTGTCGCTGCCGTTTGCCGGGTTCGTGTCCAGCACGGCAGGCATGGACCGCGCCATCGGGGGCTTCTTCGCCCCGGTCGCTGGACTGACGGGCGGCCTGCTAGACGCGGCGCCGGTGTTCGCGTGGCTCTTCGACTTGCGGCGCGCGTGCGGCTCATCCTCAATGTCGCTGAACTCGCTCGTCGCGGTCTTCCCGTCGCTACGGGTGACGGTGTCGTCGTCGTCGTCGTCGTCGCCGCGGTGCTTCTTCACGTTTGTCACAGCAGACCGGTTGCGGGGTGGCTTGCTGCTCGTCTTGTCGTTGTCGGTCTTCATCCGAGATGCCCGGCGCGAGGAAGCGGCGGAGGTCGTGCTCGAAACACTGGCGGCCCGCATCTCGCTATTGTCCAGGTCGCGCGTCTCTTTCTTGCCCTTGTTGAACCAGTTACCCAGGAAGGAGGTGTTCTTCAAGAAGGAGTTGTTCTTGAGGAAGGACGCGTTGGAGAAAGTCGTGTTGTGCGGCACGTCCGTCGTCGGCGGCTGACCTGACCGTGTCTTACCGCCCTCCGTGCTCGCGTCGCCCTTGTGCTTATCCGCCTCTTCCTCCTTCTTCGACACGACGTGGTGCTTCCTGCGCAACGTGGCGGCCAAGCTGTCATCGCCGCCCGTTAGCGCCATCAAACGCGCGTTATTGTTTTCGCCTGCCGTGTTCATGGCGCCGAAGCTCGTGGCCGCCATGCTGGCTCCCCCGCGCACCGACCCTCCGCCCGCAAGAGCAGCCGCCGCGGCAGCCGTCGCCGTCGTGGCACCGAAGGACTTACCCGCGAACGTCGCGTTCGCCGCCATCGACTTGTTCACCCCAAACGTGCCGTTGTTCACCACGCGGCTCGCAACGAAGTTGCGCAGCGCCTCCGCCTCGTCCTTCGTGATGTCGTAGCCCAGATATCCGACCTTCTTTTTGGCCGTCTTCTTCTTCTTGCGCTCGTCGGCGCCTTCGTCGTCCGAGTCGTCCGAGGATGAGGAGTCGGAGGAGTCTGTGGACGAGGAGCCGGAAGAGTCGGAGCTGTGCGCGTGCCGTTGCTTGCGATGCTTGCGGCGCTTACGGTGCTTCTTCTTATTCTGTCCAGCACGCGGTGCCGCGGTTTCGTCATCGTTCTTGTGCCCACCAGCCGCACCGTCCGCGTGCTTATCCGTCTCCTTGTCCTCCGCATCGCCGCTGACCTTCGCTGGTGCGTTCGCAACCGCGCCGGCGCCGCGCGCCGGCCCGCTCTGCGAGCTTCCACCGGCCGCCGCCACATCGCCGCCATTCGGGCCGCTGTTCGTATTGTTGTTGCCGCCCGCGAACGAGCGGGCGCTTGTCGTGGGTGGGTTGCGGTCGTGGCTATCCTCCGGTCCGCCGTTGTTCGTGTAGCTCGGGTCGTAGTAATCGTCATCCTCGGCGTAGGAGCTGCCATAGGACCCTTCGCCTTCTTCGCCGTCGCCGTCCGAGTCGCTGTTTTCGCCAGCCACCTTTCGCGAGATGGTCGTGATGTAGGTGTCCTGGATCGCCTGCTGCGCCTCCACCATGCCCACGCGCAGCCGGGTCAAGTGTGTCGTCGGCACCACCGTCGTGTTGTTCAGGGAAAGCAAGTACAAGTCGATGGCGGCGTAGATGAGGTCCGAGAGGTCGCGCGCGTGGGGGGAGATGCGGTGGAGCACCACCCAATGCACGGACAGCTCCGTCGTGGAGTCGGCGCGGCTGGACATGAACGTTTGGTACGCAAAGCGCATCATCGACAGGGCCACCCAGAGCTTCCGCTGCGCCTCCACGATGCGCTTCCACGCGTCCTCCGGATACTCCACGGAGCCCATCGTCGGCTCCTCCACCGCAGCGGCAATGAAGCGGGCCTGCGTGCGGATCTTTTTGTCCATCTCGATCAAGAGCGCCGAGACGTCGGCCGTCACCTCCGTGGCGTCGTAAGGCATGTCGAGGTTGCGCAACATGCGCGTTATGGACTCGCGAATGCAACGCAGCGAGAAGTCAAGGTTCAGCTTCACCTTTGTGCGGGCCCGTACCGGCCAAACAAAGATCACAATGGCAAAGTACATGATAATGGCAAAGCAGTTTTGTTGGATGCGCACCATCGCGGCGTCTTCGTTTGTGTACTGGGTCAGCACGGAAATCGCGCTGAAAACGATAGCATTGCCCAGCGCGTACCACCCCGGCGAGGCCTGCACGTAGGAGCCAATGAAGGACAGGATTACGACGAAGATGTACAGCACCCAGCGTCGGCCTCTGGCGATCTGCACGCACAGCAGCGCCGCAACGGAGCCGAGCACCGTGCCGAGGAGACGGCCCGAGGCGTACAGGAAACTCTCCGCACCGGTTGGATTGTAAATGAAGGCGATGACGGCCGCGCCGGCCAGCGGGCTGATGGCGCTGTTGCCCAGCGCGTACACCTGGAAGATGCTCGGGATCACCATGCACACGGCAAGCTTGATCGCCTCCTTCATGCGCCGCGGAATCGTGCGGCGTCGCACGATCGTCACAGCGAGGTTCTTGAAGGCGTAGATGACGCTCTTGGTGTCGCGGACAGGAAACAGCAACGCAGTGATGAGCCAGTTCGGCGGGTTCTTCGTCTCCTCAAAGTTGCAGATCACCTCGCACAGCTCATCCACGCTGAACATGAAGAAGCCGAGCAGAATGTCTGACTGGTCCGTCTCGTAGTTCTCGTTGGTCAAAATGACGTCCTCGCGCACGCGCGACACCGCGTCCTGAAAACGCCCCCGTGCCTCGCGGAAAAACTGAATCTCCTGCGGCGTTACGAGACGTTCAAAGTCGCAGATCTTCAGCACCATGCTGTCCATCGCGGACGAGATGACGGCGAGATCGTCGCTGATCTGCACGCCGAACTCATTGCACATCGGCGTGTCCACCAGGCTCGGGTTGTCGGCTAGAATCTCGATCACGTGGCTCATCGTGCCAAGGATGTTGTGAATGGACTTGCAGAACTTGAAGCGGTTCGTCATGCAGGCCATGTAGGCGCCGGTGTGCGGCTCGTACTCCGATTCGCCCAGGGCCACCTCAATTTTGCCAATGCACTTCTCCGCCGTGGCACGAAGCTGGCGCAGCCGCATTACGTTCAGCTCCCGCTCCAGCGGCGTGCGCACCCAGAAGCTGGCCAGCGTGCCCTGCAAGTCGATGCTCAGACTGTTGCTCATGGCCTTGATGTAGTGGCGAGTAATGTCGCTGGACCAGCGAATGAAGGGGATTAGGAAGGAGGCCGTACCGAACGCGAGACCGATCAGCAGACACTGGTAGTACTGGCCCACGTAGGTGAAGTTTGTGCCAGCGTGGTCCGACACGTACTGCATAATCGTGGTGGAGAGCGCGTAGGCGGCCGTCTTCTTCGTCTCCTCCGCCACAAAGCCGCAGATGAGCGTGAAGAAGAAGAGGAGCAGCAGAGAGAGCCAATCCGGGCCAGGCTGCGCTGCGACGACGATGATGAGGAAGATGATACCAAAAGAGAAGCCTTTGAGGGCGGTGAAGAGCTCCCGCAGGCCGCTGCCGAAGGTCGGCATCGTGATCCAGAACGCGTTGTACACAAGGGAGGAGGACAACGGGAACTTGTTCGTCGTCGCCGGCTCCAGGGCAACCACGACTGTCGGGAGCACGGTGAGGACGGAGCCGCGAAATGTCCAGTCCAGCTTCTCCCAGAACCGCGGTGTGCTCAGCAGCGCGAAGGCGCGCGTACCAAACCCGGTCATCGGCAGTTGGCGTCGCTGGTCCCACGGAATCGCGTGCAGCGCCATGGCGTTGTGCGTACGGAAGTTGCGCTCGTCTCGCTCGTCCTCATCGCCATCCGCTTCCATCACCTGCTTCACCTCCGAGGAGTGGCGTTGGCCCTGGGCGGCGACGGCGCGCTGCTTCTTGCTCTTGCCGCCACGGCGCTTGCCGCTTTTCTTGTCATGCTCGTCGTCATCGCCACCATTGCTGCCGCTGCCACCGCTGCCACCGCCGCCACCGCCATTGTTGTTGCCGCCATCGCCGTTGGAGGGTTTCTCCACCTCGGTGGCCCGAATCACACCTGTGCCGCTGCCCGCCGCCGATGCGGCCGCCGTCGCCACCATGCCGGATGACGAGTCCACCGCGTGCAGGCCGGATCCGTTGGCGGCGGAGCGCTGCTGGAAGAGGTTGAGGAGTCGGTTCTCCGTTGAGCCCAACCAGGAGTTGAAGCTGCCGAGCTGGGAGTTCGGCGAGCCGGCCGCACCGGGCTGCGTGGCGCCGTTGGCGCTCCACTGGCTGCCGTTCGACACCGCCTCCGTCGCTGTGATGACGCCGGGCGGGTTGCCGCGCGGAGAGTTCGATGTTGCGGAGACGTGACGGCCGCCGCCGCCGAGCCCAGACTGCCAACCACTGGCGACGGACCGGATGTGCCCACCACGACGGCCGCCGGACTGTTCGGAGATCGCGCGGTGGTGCCGGGCGGTGCTCTGCAGCGCCTCCTCTTGCGCCGTCAGAACGTGCCAGCCACCTATAGGGGAGACGGAGCCGGGCCGCGGAGTGGGGGAGCCGCCGCGGCCGCCCGCCACGCTGTACGCCACGAGTGGCTGTGGATAGCCACGATCGCTGCTCTTTACGGTATTCGACTGCTGCGCCTCCAAGGCACGGAGCTTGCCCGCTGTCAGGCCACCCTGCTGCCCGGCCTGTCGTGCGGCCATGGACAGCTTACTCTGGTCGTAGGGCAGGACGGGGTCGTAGAGCTCCGGGTTGCCGGCGGCGTGCCCCGACTTCACGCGCTCCACCGCACTCATCCACCGCGGCTGCGCGGGGCGGTTGTTTATGCCGCCCCCACTGCTGCCAGACGGGGTATAGCGGCCGGACCCGGGAGTCGACCCAGCCCCGCCGAAGGACGACTCCGAGGCCCGCACGACGCCGCGCTGCCGGCTCGTTGAGCTAACCGGTCGCACGCTGCCACCGATGCGGGAAGGCGACCGACGGCCTGTGGCGTTGTCGGAGCCGCCGGCGGTTGGGAAGGAGCCCATCATCATAGAGCCAGGGTAGGCGCCAGAGCGGTCTTCGAAGGCAGGCCGCGGCTCCCCTTCGTAGCGGTTGTACGGTGGCCCGCGCACCGCTGGCGGCGATCTCTGCGAGGGCGAGGTGGGCAGGGCGGTGTACCCCTGTCGGTTCATCGTGCCTTGCGGGTCGTAGCCGGGATTGGAGGATGCCGCGGCGGACTGCAGCAGTGGAGAATAGGCTGGACCTCCACTGGTGGACGTCTCTCGTCCCCTTTCCAGCAGGCCCAGTTCACTGAAGTGGGACTCGCTCGAGTGGTTCGAGCCGGGGCCGCCGCCGCCGCCGCTGAAGCTCGCGCTAGGGGAGCCGGGGCGGTAACCGGTGGAGCCGACGGCCGTTGGCGGGCCAGAGGCCACAGTAGCGCCGGAGGGGTTGGGCGGGAAGGAGCTGCTCGGGCTGCGCCGCGCAGGAGAGCGCTGTGGCAGGGGCCCTGGGTTGCCGGACCGCGCTGGAGCAAGCGGGGTGGAAGACGACGCCGCCACAAAGCTGCCTGACGACTGCTTCTCCGTGAAGGGGGCCGTCCGCGCCAACGGCGACGTCCCTGCGCCAGAGAAGCTCGAAGACCGGATCACCGGCGGCACCGGCGGCTTGGCCGTGCTGGCGGTGAGAGGGCTCGACTGCGCGGCCGTGAAGACGCCGCTGCCGCCCTCGGTCGCCGTCAACGTTCTGGGCGGCGTCGCCGTCTCGTGGGTTTTGTTCAACATCGTCCCACCGGTGAAGAAGGATGAGATTGGCGCTGATGGGTCGCGTTGGTCGGTGCGCGAGGAGGAGGCAAAGCTGCTCGGGTGACTCGTCTGTGGCGTCAACGCCGTCTGCGGCGACGTGCTCGAGGAGGAGACGTCCACGGAGGACATGTTCGCTGTGGGCATCCCCACGAAGCCCGAACCGCCGCTGCCGCGTGCCGTCACGTGCGGCAGGTTCAGGCTACTCGGCACAAAGGTGTGATTTGACACCGGCGGACCAGAGAGGAGGCGCTCTGCCTCGGTGGGGCTCTCGCGGGTGCTGGTTGGCTGACCGGAGCCTTGGGAGCTGCTCAAGTCCGAGCCGCCGACGGGACTTCTCTCGCGTGACTCCATGAATGCAAGGATACTGTGGCGGGAGCCGGATGCGTGGTGTTTGCTTGTGCTTATAGCTGTAGTTTCTTTTTCTATCTGTGTCTCTCTTTGCGCTTACCAACAACGCACGCTCGCTCGCTCTCCTTTTTTATTTTTTCGAATATTCTTTCCCTGTTGTTGTAAACGGGTAAGCAACGAACGAGTATCGGCTCTTACACTTTCTCACGCGTAAAGGCACAAATAGTTATCAGCGGGAAGACAGAGAAGGTACAAAAATTAGCGAAGAAATGAGACGAAATTTTGGAAGGAAAGAAAAAGAGCCGAATAGATGGACGTATCGCAAGCACGAGTGACAGGAACACAGAACGCGTGTCGCAAACGAAATAACGGAAATTGTAAAACTACAAAGTGAAAAAAAAAAAAAAGGAGCGAAGAAAAAAAAAAGGTGTGGCAGATCGCCTCAATACAACAAAAAAACGAGGGTAGCCAAGAAAAATACAAAAGAAGAGGACACGACGGCCACGGAACGCACGCGCTGTGTTGTAACGTTAAAAGAGGTATATATATTCCGTGAAACCGGCTTTTTTTTTTTTTTCTTCTGTGAAGCACAGTCTAGAATTAACAAAAAAGAAAAAGGTACTTTTTTTATGTGCTTGTTTAGCCTGCTTTCCAGATTGCTTGAAAGAAGGCGAAGAAAAAGAAACCTATGGCGCTCTGAGTCGATTACGTTCAACACCGGCACATCTACTCACACCAACACTACAATAGAAAAGGAGCGGAATGCACGCGGACGACCGCCGGCCACACCGCGCACGTAATAATGAGAGGAAGAGAGGGAAACTTGGCAAGAAGCCGCAGTGGCTGTACCTACGACCAAAAAAAAAAAAAAAAAAAAATGTGCGCAGATTGTGTCGTGTAGCTGATAGAATCTCGAAGGTGAAAGGACTCAAATGAGCGAATTAGTATCTCAATACGACCGTTTACTCAGCGCCGATGAGAAAGAGAAGGAAGAAAAAAAAAAGCGAGGAAAAAGAAATAACGCTTATCGCCAACAGAATACCAACGTCGTAAAATGGTTCCTACTTTACCCTCTCCTCCTTGTTTTCTTTTACTGGCTTTCAACTCAAAACAGAAACTGTATAAGAAAAAACGATGCTTGAGTTGTGTTCACAGAAGCACATCAACACCACGAAGATTGTGAAAAATAAAAGAAGAGTGATGATGATGATGCGCCGTTCAAAGACACAGAAATGGCTAATATGCGCCGTCGCTACCTGTGTACCAAAGCAGCAAAAAGAAAAAGGAATAAGGGGTACGACACAAAAAAAGGAGAAATGAGAAGAAAAAAAGATGACAAGAAAAGATCGGATCCCACAGTGTCACACGTGCTCGACCTCTCTCAGGTGTCGTCGATACGAGTGAGTGCCTCGCAAAAGAGAAAAAAGAGGGCAACGCACTCACCCTCGCACAAAGCGCACGCCGACTTTCTTTTGAAAGTATATGAAAAGAAAAAAAGAAGAACGAAAAGGATGCAAAAGTAAGTGACGGTGAAGGGTTGTACAATCGAACAATCGTAGTTTGTAACTGGCGTTCGTGGCAATGGCGTTATGTGCATAATCGACGTGAGTGCGTGTGTGCGTGAACGGGTAGGGATAGAGAAGCAAGGAAACGGAGAAAGTGAGAGTTGAGGTAGTGTATAGCATTGGGGACAGCGTGAACCGAGAGAACAAACTCTGATGCACGTCAGGCGTTCATGAAATGGGATGTGGCTTCTTTTTCTTTTTTTTGAGTATTTTACATTCTTTCAATCGCTGAAAGAACATCTGCACGGTGGACGTGACGCGCGAACACAGCGTTGGTGCCTTGCAGTGGTCTCCATGTGGCACCGCTATAAGAAAAAGAGTGTTATTCTGTAGTGAAAGCAAACTGCCACCCACCTTGCCCAACCAACCCATCAGCCTAGTGCGCGAACGGACTTGATGCACGTTGGCCGGCCCCACGCTCATTGCTCCCGGAGGTGCGAGGCTGCAGCGCCGTCAGCGCCAACGTGCGGCTGCCACTGACCCAGCGATATACAAAGTACAAGTTCATGCGCGCCGCGCGCTGAAGGGCAGCGGAGCACTCTGTCGGCACTGGCAGGTCGTAGGCCACGCGCTCGTAGAGCGGGATGCACAGGTAGTGCAGTCTGAGGAAGTGCAGTGCGCGCGCAATGTTGTACAACACTTCCCCCACCGCCGCGGCGGGCTCCAGAGAAAGGCGCAGGTGCTGATAGTGGCTGAGGTAGTAGATGCCAGCCGACACGGCGGCTTCCCGCGCGGTGTTGCGAGACTGATGGCTGCAGAACAAGAAAGAAAGGCCGACCATGAAATTGAGGAAGATGTCTGATGGTCGCTCCTGCAACGCGAGCAAGTACAGATTCAGCGAGCGGGTGTAGCTCCGGGTTTGGTAGTAGCGGCTCGCCAGCAGCACGAGCAAGGCTGGATCATTGTGGCCGTCCGCCACCGCGCGATAGAGGTTGGCAGTGCGGTCCTTGCACCGATTTAGCACGCTGTGCATCAACTCCACCACCTCGCGCCGCTTCTCCTCCGCCTCGTCCTCCTGCAGCAACCGCAGCCCCACCCGAAAGGCGTCTTCGCTGTCTCCGGCCGCCAAGGCAGCGCGCAGAACGGCTAGCCGTAGCGGCCGCGCCAGCCGACTACCCAGCAGCCGCAGCCGTCGCTTCTGCTGAAAATGTGTGAGGGAAACAAAAGCAAAGTCACGCGCCTCCGTGAACTTCCCAACAGCACTGTAGCAGTCCACCACTGCCACCGCGAGGGCAATGAAGCCGGTGTTGCCAAGTACCTCCATCGCCTCACGCAGTGTGACGCGATCACCCGGCCCAGCGCCAGGCGGCAGTGGCGGGGCGGCAGGGTTGTTGCTGTTGTTCGCCTCTCCCAGTGCGTCCCACAGGTTGCTGGCGATGGCTTCGCGGCCCTCTATGCCGTGCACGCCGCCGCCTGGAGTGAAGCCCGAGGCGTCCAGGAAGAGCTGTGCCATAGTCGGGTCGTTGAACTGCTTACTCACGTCCTCCAGCGACGGTAGCTCCGCCGTCTCTGCCTTTTCCTCCTCAATGGACTTCTCTTCCTCGTCCACGACCACCTCGTCTTTTCCCTCGACGGTCGCATCTTTGCTCTGGCGGCCCTGCTCTTGCTTCTCCACGATCTCCTCCGCCTGCGTCAGAAACTCTTCCAGCTCCTCGAGATCACGCTCCTTCTCCCTCAGGGTGGTGTAGTTCGACGGCAACGGGCGGACGCCCTCGTCGCCCTTGTCCTTGCGCGGCCGCTTCCGTACGTTTTTGTCGACTGTGGCGTTGGTGGCAGTGGGAGCGTCTGCCTCCTCATTTTCGCGGTCCCGCTGCGGCTTGTCTGCGTTCTTGTCTTCCTCCTCATCTTTCATATCAGCCAGCGCACCGCGTTCTTGTGCGGTGCCATCCTTCCCCGTCGCCTCGTCAACCTTCTCCTCTGGCTTCTCGCCGTCCCAGAAATCGGGCGGGGACATGGCTATGACGGCCTCACGTCGCTCGGCGGGTGTCTTGGGCACCATCGCCGCGGCCACCTCTTCCTCTTCCCCGCCCGTAGTGCCGTCGTCCGTCTTCCTTCTCGTGGGCTGTGGCCGCCGGTTCTTCTCCGTGGCCTGTTTGCGCTTGCGATTGAACTGGAAGATGGTGGAGGTGTCCTTGAGACGCCCCTGTTCCTCCTTCTTGTCCCATCCGGCGGCGATGGAGGCGGCAGCAGAGGCACCGTACACGGTGGTGGTGAGCGACTCCGGCCCACGTCGAGACAGCTGCTGCCGCGCCACCGAGGAGGTTGCCCGAATCGACGCTGCCAGAGAGAAGGAGGTGCGGGCAGTGACGCTGCTGCCGGCGGCACCGCTCACCATGCCAGCGAGACTCGCAGCCGGGATAATAGCAGAGCTGGCCCGGGTCATGGTGGGTAGGTAGTACGAGGCGGTGGAGCGGCGAGACGAAGTGCCGGTGGCGACGGACTGCGTATCGCCGTCCTCTTCGGTAGACAGCAGCACTTCGAAAATAGAGACGCCGAGGGCGATGGCCTCGACGTAGCGGTGGGTCCGTTGGAAGACCTGCACCAAAAAGGCACCCAACTGAACGCGCTGCACCGCGGGCTCGCTCTCCCGCGGGGCGAGCACGGCGACGGCAGCGTCCGTGTCCGCGCACCGGTAGAAGTAATAGCGGCCGAGGAGCATGCGTGCTTGTAGGTGCGTCGGCTCCAGCTCCAGCGCTCGCTCCGCAAACAACTTCGCCTCCTCGTAGCTTTCTTGCGCGTAAGCACACTGCGCCTGCCCGTGCAAGGCGGCCGCCAAGACGGTCTTGACATCGTTCTCTTCCGACCGGAGGGTACTTAGCGCATCCATGGCGGCCTGCACCTCTTCCATGGGAGCCGTGTCGTGCAGCAGCGCCAGCTCGCTTTCCCGCACACTGACATCCCTGTGAAGGCGATCGTAGGCAAACTGATGGTAGCGTGCGAGCGAAGTGTAGAGCTGGCCGGCGTCCGCGTGCATGCCAACCTTCTGCAGCGAGACCGCGGCATCCAGCAATACATCGCCGTAGTCCTCCATCGAGCAGTGTTCCATGAGGTGCTGAAAGACGTCGCGGCACGGCTGCTCCCACTCCCCGCCGAGAAAGGCGTAGGCCATGCCCAGGCGAACGAGCAGGTCTGGTGGCAGCTCCGTCACGTCCACCTCGAGACAGCCCGCGGCCATCTGCAGCAGCTGCACTGTGTCCGTGAAGTTGCCCTGCTCGTTCAGCAGTTCGGCGTGTACATTCAAGAGGGTCAAGAAGTTCTTCTTCTGCTCCTCGGTGCGCAGCTCAACCCGCTCGCCGTAGAGCTGATGAATGACGCCGCCCGGCGTGGGCCCGGCAGCTGTGGTAGCGCTTGCGGCTAAGGCGCCACTCAGAGTTTGAGACGAGGTGGCACTCAGTACGCCGGGTGCAGAGCTGAGCAGCACGTCATCGAAGCTGAACTCATCCAAAGACGAGGGGGACGAGAAGCCAGGAGAAGAGGCGGCAATGTTCTCTGAAGCACCAGCCCTCTTTCCCTTCTCCTCTTCGTCCTCCATCCCATAGAAGCGGACACGCTTCGAGACACGCGCGTCGTTGCCACCGCCCGCAGCGGCAGCAGGAGACTGCTCCACCCTTTGCAACTCTCCCTCCGCACCGAGCACCTTCCCTTGTGTAGTACCGACATTGCTGACCTGACTGCTGTCTTGTGTCGGCGCAGATAGTGCGGTGGAGGCCTTATCGGCAGTCGCATCGGCCGCTGTGGTAGATGCAATGGGAGGTTGCTGAAAGGCGTACTTGACACTGCTTTCGATGAGTCGCTGCAGCGATGCCCACTTGCCCAATTGGAAATAGAGGGAAGACAGCAACGCAAACACCTCGAAGTCGCGGCAGCGGCTACTGTTCCAGAGCGGCACCAGCACATTTGTTGCCCGCCGAATCTCGCTCAACCCAATCAGCAGATCCGCCAATTGCAGTTGCAGGGCACGGTAGCGTACCTTGTCCTTCTCCAGCGCAGACATGCGCTGCAGACACACCACGGACTTGAAGTAGAGCTGCTGAGACATGAAATCGTGCAGGAGCTCCTCCCACAAGACCATGTCGCGGGCTAAGAAGGCCTGCAGCAGCCGGAAGTCACTCGCGCGATCAAACTTGCCTTTCGACTCGGAGATGACGGCGAGAAGGGCAAAGAGGTGCGCCGTTGGTCGGATGCGCAGCGCCAGCGTCGCTTCCCGCTCCGCCGCGGACGCATCGCCCTTCAAAAAGAAGTCTTGCGCAGCGGTGACGTGCGCTTCGAATTTGCGGTGCAGAGCACCCGAAACGAAATCACTGCGGCGGGCGTCGCGAGTGCGCTGGACGAGCGCGCCGGAACGTCTGCCGCCGGCGTCGTCCGTCTTGTCCCTCTTCTTGGGCGGCATTTTGTGTTTTCTATGAATAGTGTGAAGCAGTGGGGATACGCCTGTGTGTCTGTTTGTTTTGATTTTCTCAAGGCATGCTTGTTGAATAGGAGAAAGATAGGTCAGAGGAAAAAAACACGAAAAAGCAAAATGTTGTGGTGGCGAGAGTGATGTGGCGTGTTACATACGTATGACACTGAGATACAGCGGCTGTTACGTTTCCACTCATCCCGTTTGAGAGCAGTACGCCGGCCCTGCAACCTCCAACAGCTCTGCATCAGACGTTCTGTAGCAGCATCCCCAAAGACATTCCCAGTGTGAGTACGTGCATTGCCGCTCACAAGCCCGAACAAAACCAGAGGCGACCAAGCATGAGCCGCAGTTTCGCCCGTTCTCGCACATGGAGAAGCCACGAAGCTTCGCCTGAGACTTCCGTCAAACCTCCGCTTTGCGCGCTTTGATTCTTCGTATTTGAATTGTTATTATCACGCCATCATTACACTATAATTTCAACATAGATAAGAAACAACGGCGTGCGGCAGACACGATAATCTACCGCATGTACACACACACACACACACACACACACACACACACACCGAGACACAAGGAAGAGAACACAATGAAAACAAAAAGAGAAATGGCAAAAAAGGTGAATGGCTTTGGTAAAACAACAGCATGACGGCATGGCTCTGTCGCTGTCTTCCTCCATGTCAGTGTGACCACGCCGTCATGGCATCGTTCATCCTCCACAGAAAAGAAAAAAGCATTCACCGTTTCTTCGCCCCAATCTACATTGAATCTGCAAAGAATTTTCGGATGAAACAGATGCTTTTCCTTCGTATTTCCTTCAGAACTCCAACAACGGTTGCATGACAATTTTCAAGAGCCACCACAGATATGTGTGTGCGGTGTGAACCTTGTGCAATGCGTTTGTGTGTGCATAGATCGGAACCTCCACGTTGTTTCGTTGCCGCAAATTGCGTCACAGCAATGCATCCGTGTATTCACGTTTCTCTCTGCCTGCAGACACACACACACACACACAACGCACACACACTGCATCCAACACCACTGGTCTTGTGGCAGAGATGACTGCGAGGATGCGGCGGTTGACACCACCTTTGCGCAGCAGTCCATTGAATGTAGAGCCCATTTCAATGGATGGCACAAACGGCGTTACACCAACACGCATAAACAATTTCCGCGGTGAGTACACGCGACACACGCGACACATACACACACACACGCACACACCTCTACTGAGGCGCGTAAAACAGCTTTGTCGTCACGGCAGTGTCGCGAACAACTGTACTGCACTCTCGCTCTCTCACTTACGGACTTTGCTAACTGTCTTCTGTTACACAGTCAAAGGACAACGACGCGGTTGGCCCTTAGATTTTCCCGGTGAGCTTCACGAAGAAGTGCAGCAGGATGACCGTTACGATAAACGCGGCGCAGCCAATGAGAAGCTGCATCGGGGCAATGGTGAAGCCGGTCGGCTCTAAGTCGTTCACCGGCTGACGCGGACCTGCACCGGCCTGGGCAACGCGACGCTGACTGGCACGCATGATGTGAGGTAGACTGGAAAGAAAAAGGGGAAGTTGACGGTGGAAAGGTTACGTGTGGCGCGGTGCTTTAAACCGGGGATGAGAGAAAACTCGATGTTATCAACTGAGGAGGTTTGGTGAATCGATAGAGACGTGCAGATACATAGAGGTGGCGAGAAAAGAAGGAGGCGATAAAATGAGAGGAGCGGACAAAGACAACAATTTCACCGTAAGGAAGAAAACAAAAAAGAGACTCGTGTGAAACTCGCTCCATACGGCGTTACCTTGCCCACCCAATTGCAATCGACGCGTCAAGCTGCTTGAACGGACACGGTAAGTCAGAGCAACAAGAGGGTATCGAAGTTTGCACTCTCCTTCATGTTGCGTATTTACCAGGTCTATGAGCGTTGACATTTTTTTGGTTTTTTTTTAATTGCTAGTGAAGACAGCGCCTTTGAAGTGATCTCTTTTAGAAAACACAACAGTGTCTATGCTGATCGTGCGCGGACATGATCGCAGCACAGCTTCAATTGACGCAACGAAAAGAAAGAAAAGGTCATCCAAGCAGGCGCAGCTCTTGTTTTCCATGGAACGTATAACTTAAAACTAGCATCCATGTGTTCTCTCACACTACGTGGCCTCGCGTACATGCTGCTCGTATGCCCTCTGGTATTTGGTCCGCTCCTCGGCCACCACTGCCAGCTGCTGCTCCTTGTCGAGGAGGGCACGAAGAAGCTCCTGGCATTTTCTCTCCGCGATCTCGAGTTCAGGACTACGTTCATTTGCATCTTCCCTCACTGGTAAAGACGCTGACGGAAGCTTTGGAAACTTGAACATGTTGGGCGTCGCGGCGGGAAACGGAAAGGGAGACTCACTCTGAATTTGCTCTTGCGACGCCGCATCCAGTTTGGCGAACAGGGAGTCAAGAGAAGCATTCGTGGGCCAGTGAAAAGCTGTGCTTTGGGCATCCGGGTGATGCTGGGCTTTCTCGTGTAGATCCTCATTGTTCGTCGTCTGAGTGTGCGAAGAAGGTTGCTTTGGCGAAGAAAGAGGGTAGCCTCCTTGCTTCTGTGGTTCAGTTTTTGCTGCGCAGCTAGTCGATGCTCTCCTCCGCCCCTCCCCTCTTTGTCCTGAAGGCTCAATGCGCACCGCCCCACTCCCGACCGCACGTGGCGCTACCGAACTGCTGTTGCTGATTCCTGAATCGTTTTCTACCTGTGAGTGTGCCTCGTGAAGTTGCGCACTTTCAGCTTCCTTCTCTTGATCACTGTTCGTGCTCCCCTCGCCCAAGGCCGTCTCTTCAGAGAGAGCAGATATGGCGGAGAGGTCGGCGTTGCTAGCCTCGGCTTCTGCCTCGGCTTGAGGCAGCGGTGGCGGTGGTAGACGTGACTGATGCGGCTTTGGAGGGGAATGTAAGCGCGGTGTTGGAGAAGACATGCTCGAGCGAGTGTCCCTCGTGTGGTGTTCTTGGCAATGGCAGGGAAGAGGGTCTTGGAAGTTCGGATGGCACGCCAGACGAACAGACTCATCTTTCGCTACAGGCCCAACGTGACTGTGTGATGCCGCTTCTAGATGTTGGAGGAGGTACTCGAGTTCATCCTCCAAATCCAGCACGCGTGTGCTGAGCTCGTCTCGAACTGCCTTTGTCTTTTCAAGCTCTTGTCGCGTGGCCTCGTGGGCAGCGTTCTCTTTTCGTAACGCACGCCGCAGCTCCTCCGCCGTTTCCCTCCACGTTGACGCAAGGCACTCGTCAGCACCTGGCGCACACGAAGTCGCTGCCACGCCGGTAATGCCTTGAACATCTGTCCATGTACTCTTCTCAGAGTGCCTCGTAGGTGCCTCGCGCAGCGCACGAGTTTGTGCCTGCATCTCCTCTTGCTGTCGCGCATACTTTTGCCGAAGTTCCTCCTGAGCCGCGCATGCTTCGTCGCATTCCTCCCGCAACTCGGAGACCACCACGACATAATCCTCGATGACGGCGTAGCATCGACGGAGCTCCCGCTGCATGAGAATGAACTCACTGATGGAACGCTCGATGTGCATGCAATGAACATCCTCACAGCAACGGCTACTCGTGACCTCTTTCGACAACAAGGCATCTACCACGTGACTGGAGCTGTGTGAAGACGACATTCTTGCTTGGTCAGGTGTAAGACCGGCGTCCTCGTCAAGTGTGGCTTCCGCAACATTGCTTTTCTCCGTCGACTCCAACGTCGTTTCACCTGCCCGTGCGGTGAAACTACGGGGGGATTCTCTTGAATCAGCCTGTCCTTTCGTGAGAGTCCTCGTTTTAGACGACACGTCGCTACCACGAGTAGCAGGGGAAGCGCTCTGTGAGTCGGCCCGCGATGCATCCTGCACGGTCAAGCGCACGTGGGTCACCGGCACTTTCGATTCGGAATTTGGGCCGGACGCGGATCGGGCAGGCCGCGGCTGCACCGGCGTTGTGTCTATGTTGTCTCGTCCGTTTGACAAATGGTTGCCCGTCTCCGCAAAAGCTGGCGACAAATCTGCCACGTCACGTCCATCAGGACTCCTACTCTTTGGTGCGGCCGCACGACAGGTGTGTAAGAGGCTGCGACGAATGTTTGGTGTGGTCTTTTTGCCGAGCGCGGCTTTTGAGGTGAAATGCGGCAAGGACGCCGGCACCGCAGAAGAGGCGTCGCGCGCCGGAGGCTGCTTGGTCATGTTGATCTGAGCAGTGCGGTACCGATGCAACAGAGGAGCTCTGCCTGTGACACAGATGTGTGGAGACGGTACGCGCATTTCACCGGCAGGAGTTGCCGCAGAGCTTGCGACAGCCATCCTTGGCGATGCGCTTTGCGACACCTTCGACACACTCTTGTGCGGCATCGTGGCTTCATCCGTTTCATAAAACACATCGACCTTGCAAAGCCCGTCGTCTGTCATTAGAGCAGCCGGTGCCTCACGGGGAAACATGCCGTTTGCTACATCTCGTCGTCTATGTGCGCTGGTGGGATAGTAGTTAAACTCACCGGAGGCGGAGTGGTAGCCGTGAGTTTCGTCGCCGCCGGCGTGGTCGGAGGGGCAAGGGCTCTTCCGAGCAGTAGGAGGAGTTGCATACATGATTGCCGCGGAGCGCTTAGTCCGCCCAACGTTCCCTTTGGGTGTAATAAAAGAAGAGAGCACAAGGGAAGTGCGAAAAAGGTTTGTGGCGCTGAGGCGCGGAGCAGTTGCAGAAAAAAAAAAAGACGTAGAGCTCGTGTTATCTCTCCAAACCTTGAGTTGATCTATACATACAATTCTATAGAGAGATAGAAAATTCTAAGATGTGTGCGTACTGGAGGGTTGTTTCGGAGTTTCTATTAGCGAGTTCGCTGCGATCTCGGCTACACAGTGTCAAACTCCGACTCAGCAAACCTCCGAAGAAAGAGGCGAGCCACGTTCACAGCCACCAATGTCATGCACCGTCCCTCAACACTGGAACCATACACTACAATAAGGCGTCACAAAGGAACAAGTCAGGGACTTCGGAGCGCTCCTTGAAAGCCTGCAACGAAATTGCACATTTCCAACCCAAGGAGCACAACGAAGCAAAGAAGAGTGCGGAGAACGGTGGATACGAAGCAGAGAGAGAGTGCAGCAGTCTTAGCACAGCACAGAAATAGATGCGCAGGCACGCACACTTGGCGCTCGACGGCGCAAAAGCCGCCACACAAGCGGCTGCTGCAAGGCACGTCACCCTCCACACGGACAGTGGACACCAAGATAAATGCGGTACGCAGAAGCGGCGCACGCATCTCTGGCTCCATTGCTTCGCTTCGCTTTGTTCGTTCTGCTTCATTCGCTCACCCCTCACAAGTGCAGGGCGACTCGCACCGAGGCATATAGAAATAAACATGAACGCAGGCAGAGGCAGTGAAGCGCTCGCAGCGCATCGACAGCCATTCCCACGTCCACGCATGCTCGCGTAGCTTCTTTCTGCGTTTCCAGAATAATAGATGTCAGCGATCGTGACCTAAACAATAAATATTGAGACAAGAAATCAGTTAGCGAAAGTAAAAAAAAGGGAAACAAACAGAAATAAAGTTTGATTGTTTCGGACAGGCGAGTAACGCCGCACTCGCCGCCGCATTGAATTTCGCGTTAGCGTATGAGCACGCAGCGGCACGCGAGGAGGAGCGCCTTACGCCTGCCCAGGAATAGATTTGCGGTGCGCTCCGCAAGCATCCACCCCCCACCCACACACACGCCGAGGCGTAGTCCGCGGACTTGGCGCGTTTCCGACACCGGCGATCTCATTCCTTCAGGCGGCGGGAAGGTAAGCATACATGCGTTCTGTGCTCCGTCATCGACGCAAACACACAGGCACAGACATTCAACACAAGCAACTCGCAGCCCTTACAAATGAGCGCGCACGTTGAACATGTTGATCAGGCCGTTCGTCGAGCCGTCGTGGTTCGACACCTGATTGTCCTTCTTCAGCTGCGGCAGGATCGACTTCGCCAGCACCTTACCGAGCTCCACTCCCCACTGGTCGTAGCTGTTGATGCCCCAGATCGCACCCTGCACAAGCACCTTGTGCTCGTACATCGCAACGATCGCACCCAGCGCACGCGGCGTCAACGCGTTCACCAGGATCGAGTTGCTCGGGCGGCTGCCCGTGAACGTCTTGTGCGGGATCAAGCGTTGGATCGCGTCCGAGTCCATCCCGGACTTCACAAGCTCCTGGCGCACCTCCTCCGCGCTCTTGCCCACCATCAGCGCCTCCGTCTGCGCAAAGTAGTTGCTCATCAGGATGCGGTGGTGGTCAGCCACACGGTTCTGCGTGTGGATCGCGCCAATGAAGTCGCACGGGATGATCTTCGTGCCCTGGTGGATCAGCTGGTAGAAGGCGTGCTGCCCGTTTGTGCCAGCCTCACCAAACACAATCGGGCCCGTCTGCGTCGACACCGCACCCGACTTCTTCGTCACACCCTTACCGTTGCTCTCCATGTCCAGCTGCTGGAGGTAGGCCGGGAGGCGCCACAGGTACTGGTCGTAGGGCAGCACCGCCTGCGTCTCCGCGCCAAAGAAGTTGTTGTACCAGATGCCAACGAGGGCCAGCATCAGCGGCAGGTTCTGCTCAGCAGGCGCCGTCGCGAAGTGGTTGTCCATCACGTGGCCGCCGGTCAGGAACTCCACGAAGTTCTCGTAGCCGATCGAAATCATCACGGACAAGCCGATCGCAGACCACACCGAGTAGCGGCCGCCAACCCAGTCCCAAAACTCAAACATGTTCGCGGGGTCGATGCCGAACTCGCGAACCTTCTCCGTGTTCGTCGACAGCGCCACAAAGTGCTTTGCGACGGCGCCTTCGGTGGGGATGTTGTGCTTGTTCAGATAGTCCGTGAACCCGTTGCGTGCGGACATCGCGTTCGTCAGCGTCTCCTGCGTCGTGAACGTCTTGCTGGCAATGATGAACAGCGTCTCCTCCATCTTTACCTGGCGCAGCACCTCCGCCATGTGCGTGCCATCCACGTTCGACACGAAGAAGCAGTGAATGTCGCGCTGCGAGAACGGCTTCAGCGCCTCAGAGACCATCACCGGGCCAAGGTCGCTGCCGCCAATGCCCACGTTCACCACGTAGTGGATGCTCTTCCCCGTCTGACCCTTCCACTCGCCGCTGCGCACCTTGTCCGTGAACTCCTTCATCTGCGCAAGCACGCGGTTCACGTCCGTCATCACGTCCTTCCCGTCCACGGAAATCGGGCGGTTGCTGCGGTTGCGCAGCGCCACGTGGAGCACCGCCCTGTCCTCCGTCGTGTTCACCTTCTGGCCGTCGAGCAGCGCCTTGCTGAACGCGCGAACGCCGCGCTCTTCCGCCAGCGCAATTAGCGCATCCTTCACCTCGTCGGTGATGTGCGACTTGGAGTAGTCCAGGAACAGGAAGTTGTTCTCGCTGCGCAGGTCCACCTCGACTGAGTAGCGCTTGAAGCGCTCTGCGTCGTTCTCGAAGTGGGACAGGATCGTCTCATTGCCATGCTTCTCGTAAAGCGCCTGCAGGCGCTTCCACGCCGGAGAGTCCACGAGGCTCTTGTCCGTCGCTCCCAAGACCTTCGTCTTGCGGGCAATCTCGTACGGGTTGTTGAACGTGGCCACGGCCATGCTCGGGTTCGTCGCGCCGTTCTGCTCCACGTGCGCGCTCAGCTGGGAAACAAAATCGCTCATTTTGATCGTTATAAAAAAAAAGGGCTTTTATTGAATGTTGTGTTGCGTTTTGTCGATAGGAGAAGCTGCTAAGCGAAGGCGCACCATGCACGCGGCGACAAAGGTGTGTGTTGTTGTCGCGGACGTGGATGGCAACACACAGACGCAGTCCGCGACCGATGGCAGAGAAAAAAAGAGGAAGTGAGAAGAAGAGAGAATGCAGTTTGATCCTGCGTAATACGAATCAAGCTATGTGCGACATCACCGTCGGCTTTGACAGACGTTGTGGGACGCAGGAAGCAGCGAAGTTGAAAGCTCGTCAGTGCGGTGGAAGCAGAGAGAGCGCCATGTTAACAGCACTCGCGACATCCGGTCACACGATGTGAGATACCCGCGTCGCTGCTCACAGCGCTTTAGAGCGGACAGAAAGGACCTCAGCCTGACACACCACGTAGTTTCGTGTAAATGTTTTTGATCGCCTGTCGCACAGCGACAGTAATGCACGCAAGAAAGCACCCCTCCCTGTCGCACCTGTGCCCGTAGTACGCACAGAACAGGAACAAAGCAAGAAAGAAGAAGAGAAAGAAAGGTGTCGTGACGCGCAATGGCGCGATATTGATGCCGCTGGCAGCGCCTGATATAGCAGCAACGAAGCAAGCACGGTGGAGAAAAAAAAACCGAAGAACGAACTAAGAGAACCTTCGAGCTAGACGCATTTGCGTGCATAACGTTGGCAACACCGACCATCGCCCTGCATGGTCCGAGAGATCACACCTCTCACAAAAAATGGAGCACGGCACAATCGGGTCGTCGTCCCGGTAAGACGACAGAGGAGGCGGCAAGCCAGGCGACAAGATGCGCTCACCGGTCGTAGTTCGACGGCAGCTGCACCCATTTCATCGCCTGCTGTGGCGTGTTTACCTGCGTTTTGCGGAGCCTTGCCACTGGACACTCCTCCTGCACACGTTTCCCCAGCTGCTCGATCTGCAGCGGCGTCGCGTTCGGGGCATCCACCATTACGTTCATCCCGCCCCCCGCCGTCTTCTCGAACTTGATGCTGCGCAGGTCTACACCCATCTGGTACGCAATGTCGCGGGCATGCGACTCGCAACACCACTCTAGCGCCTTGTCCATGAACCCACCAAATGGTCCGCCAAAAGGAGACCCGCCACTGCCACCACCCCCTGATTTCCCGCCAAAAAAAGCAGACGCATTCCTCCCGCCAGGGCCGCTCCCGCCAGAGAACCCCTTGGAGAACCCACTTGTAAAACTGCCGAGGAACCGTCGACACACGGTACGCTGCATCATCGGCACAAGGTACAAATTCGTGTGGTTTCGGCGTGCAGATGCTCGAATGCGCGCTTGTGCGCCAGCGCCGGCGTCTCTAACCAGAGTGAATAAGAGGAATGAGAATCGATTGCTGCCGTCGTGAGCTCACGGAACCTAAAGATACTCACCTCAGTCTTTTTGTTTCCGCTAAGGTGAGGGCCCAAAGATGCTGTGCCGCGCTCTCTACAGCTGGGCGTTGTACGCTTTTGTGTGCTTTTCGTTTATGGCTGTTTGCTTCTTGCTGACCTGACTCTGGCACCAGCAGGGCTCCAGAAATATACTGTCAAAAGAGAAGCTCCGAAGAAAGAGGCGAGCCACGTTCACAGCCACCAATGTCATGCACCGTCCCTCAACACTGGAACCATACACTACAATAAGGCGTCACAAAGGAACAAGTCAGGGACTTCGGAGCGCTCCTTGAAAGCCTGCAACGAAATTGCACATTTCCAACCCAAGGAGCACAACGAAGCAAAGAAGAGTGCGGAGAACGGTGGATACGAAGCAGAGAGAGAGTGCAGCAGTCTTAGCACAGCACAGAAATAGATGCGCAGGCACGCACACTTGGCGCTCGACGGCGCAAAAGCCGCCACACAAGCGGCTGCTGCAAGGCACGTCACCCTCCACACGGACAGTGGACACCAAGATAAATGCGGTACGCAGAAGCGGCGCACGCATCTCTGGCTCCATTGCTTCGCTTCGCTTTGTTCGTTCTGCTTCATTCGCTCACCCCTCACAAGTGCAGGGCGACTCGCACCGAGGCATATAGAAATAAACATGAACGCAGGCAGAGGCAGTGAAGCGCTCGCAGCGCATCGACAGCCATTCCCACGTCCACGCATGCTCGCGTAGCTTCTTTCTGCGTTTCCAGAATAATAGATGTCAGCGATCGTGACCTAAACAATAAATATTGAGACAAGAAATCAGTTAGCGAAAGTAAAAAAAAGGGAAACAAACAGAAATAAAGTTTGATTGTTTCGGACAGGCGAGTAACGCCGCACTCGCCGCCGCATTGAATTTCGCGTTAGCGTATGAGCACGCAGCGGCACGCGAGGAGGAGCGCCTTACGCCTGCCCAGGAATAGATTTGCGGTGCGCTCCGCAAGCATCCACCCCCCACCCACACACACGCCGAGGCGTAGTCCGCGGACTTGGCGCGTTTCCGACACCGGCGATCTCATTCCTTCAGGCGGCGGGAAGGTAAGCATACATGCGTTCTGTGCTCCGTCATCGACGCAAACACACAGGCACAGACATTCAACACAAGCAACTCGCAGCCCTTACAAATGAGCGCGCACGTTGAACATGTTGATCAGGCCGTTCGTCGAGCCGTCGTGGTTCGACACCTGATTGTCCTTCTTCAGCTGCGGCAGGATCGACTTCGCCAGCACCTTACCGAGCTCCACTCCCCACTGGTCGTAGCTGTTGATGCCCCAGATCGCACCCTGCACAAGCACCTTGTGCTCGTACATCGCAACGATCGCACCCAGCGCACGCGGCGTCAACGCGTTCACCAGGATCGAGTTGCTCGGGCGGCTGCCCGTGAACGTCTTGTGCGGGATCAAGCGTTGGATCGCGTCCGAGTCCATCCCGGACTTCACAAGCTCCTGGCGCACCTCCTCCGCGCTCTTGCCCACCATCAGCGCCTCCGTCTGCGCAAAGTAGTTGCTCATCAGGATGCGGTGGTGGTCAGCCACACGGTTCTGCGTGTGGATCGCGCCAATGAAGTCGCACGGGATGATCTTCGTGCCCTGGTGGATCAGCTGGTAGAAGGCGTGCTGCCCGTTTGTGCCAGCCTCACCAAACACAATCGGGCCCGTCTGCGTCGACACCGCACCCGACTTCTTCGTCACACCCTTACCGTTGCTCTCCATGTCCAGCTGCTGGAGGTAGGCCGGGAGGCGCCACAGGTACTGGTCGTAGGGCAGCACCGCCTGCGTCTCCGCGCCAAAGAAGTTGTTGTACCAGATGCCAACGAGGGCCAGCATCAGCGGCAGGTTCTGCTCAGCAGGCGCCGTCGCGAAGTGGTTGTCCATCACGTGGCCGCCGGTCAGGAACTCCACGAAGTTCTCGTAGCCGATCGAAATCATCACGGACAAGCCGATCGCAGACCACACCGAGTAGCGGCCGCCAACCCAGTCCCAAAACTCAAACATGTTCGCGGGGTCGATGCCGAACTCGCGAACCTTCTCCGTGTTCGTCGACAGCGCCACAAAGTGCTTTGCGACGGCGCCTTCGGTGGGGATGTTGTGCTTGTTCAGATAGTCCGTGAACCCGTTGCGTGCGGACATCGCGTTCGTCAGCGTCTCCTGCGTCGTGAACGTCTTGCTGGCAATGATGAACAGCGTCTCCTCCATCTTTACCTGGCGCAGCACCTCCGCCATGTGCGTGCCATCCACGTTCGACACGAAGAAGCAGTGAATGTCGCGCTGCGAGAACGGCTTCAGCGCCTCAGAGACCATCACCGGGCCAAGGTCGCTGCCGCCAATGCCCACGTTCACCACGTAGTGGATGCTCTTCCCCGTCTGACCCTTCCACTCGCCGCTGCGCACCTTGTCCGTGAACTCCTTCATCTGCGCAAGCACGCGGTTCACGTCCGTCATCACGTCCTTCCCGTCCACGGAAATCGGGCGGTTGCTGCGGTTGCGCAGCGCCACGTGGAGCACCGCCCTGTCCTCCGTCGTGTTCACCTTCTGGCCGTCGAGCAGCGCCTTGCTGAACGCGCGAACGCCGCGCTCTTCCGCCAGCGCAATTAGCGCATCCTTCACCTCGTCGGTGATGTGCGACTTGGAGTAGTCCAGAAATAGGAAGTTGTTCTCGCTGCGCAGGTCCACCTCGACTGAGTAGCGCTTGAAGCGCTCTGCGTCGTTCTCGAAGTGGGACAGGATCGTCTCATTGCCATGCTTCTCGTAAAGCGCCTGCAGGCGCTTCCACGCCGGAGAGTCCACGAGGCTCTTGTCCGTCGCTCCCAAGACCTTCGTCTTGCGGGCAATCTCGTACGGGTTGTTGAACGTGGCCACGGCCATGCTCGGGTTCGTCGCGCCGTTCTGCTCCACGTGCGCGCTCAGCTGGGAAACAAAATCGCTCATTTTGATCGTTATAAAAAAAAGGGCTTTTATTGAATGTTGTGTTGCGTTTTGTCGATAGGAGAAGCTGCTAAGCGAAGGCGCACCATGCACGCGGCGACAAAGGTGTGTGTTGTTGTCGCGGACGTGGATGGCAACACACAGACGCAGTCCGCGAAGAGAGCATTTGAAAAAAAATGGGAGGTAAGAGAGATGTTACGCTTCGGCCAAAGTAAGCGTGAAGAAATGAGATTCTCATTGTGTCCTCCAAAATGAAATAGTTCGGATGGAGATAATCGGTGGACTAACATGCACTGGCGTCTGGTGTGTTGCTGAATTCATTTTATTTCTCTTACCCATGTCTGAGTGCCGGCTCACCTTTTTCCTTTGCAGTCATATTCCCAGATACAAGGCAGCACCAAAGTCGATAACAAAAGATAACAAGTTCTTTTATGTTCAATAAAGGATCATCAAGTAAGAGCTACGGTTGCTGGTAGTCTCCTCACAAGCAAATACGCCGACTTCGTAACACACATACAGGAAAAATAGAATCAGTACAAAATTACCGGATACCCAAAGCACGCGAAATCTTTTCCAACACGAAATCCTGCTCGGCGTTGTACTTTTGTCCCTTGCTTGGAATCTCCAAAATGCACGGGATCACGGCAGTGTATTCAGCCACCAGATGGCGTATATCGTTGGCAATATGCTGGCAGATAATAATGATTCCGATATCGCGGCGGGTGCAGAGCGTTGTGAAGGCTTCTTCGATCTCAGACAGCGGCGTCGACGGGTTAATCACATAGTAATTTGGTGGCAACGTCTTGTGCTGCTGGCCGTCAACCAAATTGGCAGCCTGGTTTGGCGCCACGCGATTGTCTCCAACACCGGCGAGGAGGAAGCCGGTGACGGTGTCTTCATCACCGATGATACCGACGATGCGTTGCTCACCGTTGCGGTAACGAGCTGGGGCTGCCATTGTTGCTACACAACGGACAAGGATGCTGAAGGCGAGATATGTAACTGGGAATGCGAAGGTGGCTGCTTATAAATCCGAGTACGAAGAAAAGATGGAGAGGTAACACGAAGCACTATTACTAACAGTCTACTAGAAATTTATCGTTCGGAAGCAAACGTATACGATTACAGTGACTTGGAGCTTACCTCGAGCTTGAGGCAGCGTTGCCTGTATTACCGAAAAAAGTCGTCTGGTACTTGCAATTTGAATTCTCTTTTCGCTTACCTTCAAGATCGCTAGATCGCAACGTATAGCAAAGCAGCTGCAAAGGCAAAAGAAAAAAAAATTTCCGTCTGTCATCATGCCTGATAGCGGCTGCTGCTCCAATCTTCGTAGGCGATTCTTTTGCTGTTCAGCAGTGAGGAATCATTCGCGATGGAGCTGAACATGGTGGAGCAGGTCGCGGCGACCCTTGAAACCATTTGCGCATTGCATCCGCTAAAGTAAACCTGCAAAAAGGATTCATCGACAACTTCCGCCTCCGTCGACGCCACCTTTTGCAACGCCTCATCTAACGAAATCGTTGGTTCTTTTTCTATTTCAACGCCGTTGGACGCTCCGGCGTCTCCGCCCTGTCCGCTGAATCGAATTATGGTTCTCCCCATCAAGTCACTGGATTATATCGCAACTGCGGAAACTGGTTACAGCAAAAAGAGCAGAAAAGCAGAGAGAAAGTGTAGCTTTATCATCTATGAGAGCACCCAGTCGAGTTCCATTTTCGTTAATTCTCTAAATTTAGCAGTTCGGTCTGTCGCGTACCACAGCAGACCCACGTTGGATCCTACGTCTGGAATGCACAGAATTATGCGCATCAAGTCACGTTCATACCGCGCGCGCCGTTAAAAGCAACGCAAAGATGAATAACGCAAGTACTCTTTAGCGTGGTTTCCTCGCATTACCATCACTTTCGAATGACAAGAAAGTTGGTCGATAGAGTTTCAATCGCGTACACATTTACTGCAATGATGCGAGATCGTACTTAGAGCCATCGAATGCTCAAACACAGTTGTCCTTGTTGTGCAGTCTTGCAAGCGAAGATTAACTCACCGATGCAGCAGGTTTACATCTATATCGCAGAGAAGCAAGAGAAAGAAGAAAAAAAAAAGAATCTCCCAGTTTTTCTGACCTCGACTTCATGCCGATTCATGATACTCTTGCGACATAACCACTATTTCGTTGCAGCTATATTCAAAGGATAAAGACCAATGCGATTCCCTCATGCTTGTCAAGCACCGGAACGCGTAGCTTCAGCTTCGCCGGCCTTAGCCAAGACTCAAATGACATTAACTGGGTTACACAGAGCATTGCACTGCTCGATTTCTCGTCGATTCCATTGCGGTGTAGGAAGCTTAGTGTGGCGACAAAACAGAGCAGTGAGCTTGGAGATCAGGCACACGACAAAACGGACCCAAGCATCTACCA
Organism: Sarcophaga carnaria; assembly: GCA_958299815.1. Taxonomy (NCBI): domain Eukaryota; kingdom Metazoa; phylum Arthropoda; class Insecta; order Diptera; family Sarcophagidae; genus Sarcophaga; species Sarcophaga carnaria. The sequence continues at coordinate 16,108 of CATQJQ010000049.1, read as the reverse complement.
GTCACAGGAAAAAAAATAATTATCCATGCCGTCGCTGGTTGACATGCTCACGCAATAGGCATCGAACGATTTCCTCTAAGGTCCGCCGCTCGGAATGCGACACCTGTCGAAAATTTATTTTCACCAATTGTTCCACAGCGCTGACAGAGATGCTCAAAGCAATGCCGTGGCTTGGGTTCTCTGACGCGTTTCACAACAAATTTCTACCCTAGCCGCAGCAAAATTCACAAGTGTTTCTGCCCAGTACCCCCAACCGGTGCACTGCAGGAAACAGCAGAAAGGATCTATTCTTAACGCACTCTTCAAAAATACCACCTCGACTTGAAGCATAACTTACTGACAACTGTGCCGCAAGTTGTGCATACCTCACATCGAATTGCTGACAAGATATCTGTAGGTGCGATACACAGCAGTACTCATTTACATTGCGGCTTTGTCATCTGGGAAAGCAACGGGAGATGGAGGGGGAGGTTAGAAGCACCACTTCCTACAAAAAACTTAACTGCTGAGTAAGGGCCTTTATTTGGCCCTTAACTGCGCTTCAGGAAGGACCGAAAGACATGGTTGAACAGCGCTAAATAAAAACTTGGGCACCAAACTTTGTTGGGCCGAAACAAAACAAAAAAGAGAGTCACGTCCCCGTAACAAATTTTGCATTCCCAACTGCACCGCTCTGGTTTCATTTTTCTTGCGTCAGAGATACAGAGGGACTTTAACAAATCCCCCTGAGAGGCATTCCGGTCAAATCACTTTGATCCGCACAGATGCTCGCTCGAAAGCTCTTACACTAGGAAAGATGAGAAAAACCCAAGTTCACTTGTCAACGTCTTTCATTAGCTACGCTCTTCGAAAAAAAAAGCAGAATTTCTAGATGCGGAAGACCGCTTAAATGATGTTTAAGAATAGTGGAGGCTTACCGAGCTGCACAGTTCGTTGGGGAACTATTTCTTATGAGCCTTTTCAAAAAGCCTTCAATTCAGTGGATGTACACCACTTTCGGCCTCCTTGATCAAACAGAAAAGCTGGATACACTATCAAAAAATCATAAACATCGGATAGAAGAGAGGGTCCCGTTGGTAGCCTCGATGTATCTCCAACTTCGAAGCTTACAGGTTTACGCTACTTTCAGAAGGGTTCGCAAACACGACATCCTTTATACATGCAGATCCAGAGTACAAGAAAATCACCCAAGAAGTATACAACAACACCAAGCTCCTCTGTCTGCAATCCAAGACTAGCTTAGAATTCCCCAATGATTAAAAAACACAGGATCTCTACCCTCTTCCACTTTCCAAAACAGATACGACCATCCAAAAGCAGCGAACGGAGAGAAAAATCGCCTTCTGATGTATCCAGAGGCACAGCGCTCGGAAATTCTTTGTCAGACCTGAATAATTTTAGCGGGAAGTTAAAGAGTTTTTTTGCCACGACAACGAAAAGTTTAAGGCACCAGAGCAGGACTCTTACCCCCCAAACGGAATCCTGAGCCAGGCAACATTGATATGCAAACACCTTTTACAGAAGAAAAACGCTAACCCCAAGTTTCCACTACGGATGACACAGAATTTAAGGCTGGGGTAGCATTAACATAACAGAAGAGCTACCTGAGCTATAAACCAACGCTTCACATCTTGGCTTCTTTCCTATTCTTTCACGGATCTGGATGACTCTTTTTTTTCGCGGCGAAAGGTCTGGGTTGGTAAAAAGTATTGAGGATAGAAGAGTATTCTTGTACATTTTCAATTTTTTTCCTAATGAACACGGCAAGGCCTACTTTCTTTGTTCAATTGGCCCTTGATCCCTTATACACACACACCTCCCAATCTGCTAGTCCGTATTTTCAGGAGGGCCTCTTGAACTTCAGATACCCAGACACCCTGTTCGAAGCCGTCATTGACTGAAAATTCCGTGTTTTTCCCATTTTGAAAATGTCTGAGCTCGCCGTACTCTTTTCTTTTCCAGACCCAACTTCGCCGAAATGGTAACTTTTGGTTATGTAAAATCGTCCCTTTCCCAAGGAATTGCTCTATAGAAACTCAACAACCGATTTCCTGCAATATAGATTATCAGCACCAAATATATTGGTTTCAAGCCCGGAGAGAGTTTCGGTGGATTTCAAAGAAAACACGTGGCCTAGTACCCTAGACCAGTCGGAATCTGTAAGGGTGAACACACAACCGGTCAAGAAGAACGGCAGTGTACTGGATTCTTCGCAAAACCTGAAAGGGATGTCTTGTGAGATCTGTATCAGAATGAAAATCCGGACTTTGAGCTGAGCAACAGAAAGCCTTTGAATTAATCCTTTTCGAAGAAAATGTACAGCAAAGACCATAGAGGAGGTTCTTTGACCTTGGTGCCAAAAAGAACTGAAAATCCCAACTTTGTCTCTCGGGTATTCACATCCATCGGGGTGTCTATCCTTGAAAGAAAAGGGAAATCCCAAGACCCTCCACATTTCTTTTGCCCCAAAAGTATCGGGAGGGGAAACGAGAGCGTGCCATCTTTCCAGAAAACCATAACAAGAACAGCCCCCGGTATACCTTCGCTACAAGACCACACCTTTATACGAGTTCAAAAAAGCCGTGTGGCACTTTGTCTCTTCTCAGGACATACCTGTGGTGATGATTAGAGAAAACCCGGCCGAGGCTCCTTGTGCTGCAGCGGTGCTTTTAGCCACAGCGGAAACGTTGTGCTGTCACTACGCATATCTGCTCGGTAACACTTATTATAAATACAGAATAGTTTTGAATGTGCCGGAAAATACGTTCGTTCGAGTAAAAATTTCTTGCCTGAAGGTTTTCCGTGATGTCGCGCTCATGTCCGTGTTATAAGGAGATTCCGAAAGTTTAAGTGAGGCAGAGGAACGCTATCACCGGTATGTAAAGTGCAATAGAACAACAACACAGATCCAAATTTTGCCGCTCATAGAAAGAAAAAGTTATGCTAAGTATTAACAAAGTTGCGGGTGAAGACAAAAGCAAGATTCAGCGACTATGAAGATAAAATAGCAGGTACTTAAAGAGGTATGAATATCCATAAATATAGTCTACTTGCGCGAAAATACGATTCCATGTTTTTCGACAATGTGAACAGTAGTCGTCTCTACAGTGAAAAAATTTTAATTCGTTTGTTGCAATAGAATACATAGGCGATACCACAATACTCTTGGATTTCTCCCACGCAGTTACAAATCAATAATTGCAGCGTTGCACAGCTCTCCACTATCTTGTCTCATACAGAATACCTGCGAAGGTATTAGCAAAAACGAGAGTATTCCAGGTTGAAGATGCGGGAAGAGGATACAAGGTCTAACAAGCTGTTGCCAGAAGCAGAAAACGTTACGGCACAGATTGGCATTCTGGTAACTTCATTTTCACAGAAAACGCCGGCGTCTGTGCCTATTCTGCCTTTCTAAAAGTTAAAAACACACGAAGAAGTACTGTGTATATCAGCTTGTCTTCACCAAGGTATGTCGCCGCTAATTATGCCGCTCCTCAGAGTTCAGCAAGCAGTTTGTGCTGTGCGAGACGCAAGCATGCGATAAGCGATGGGGAGATAGCTAGTGGAATAAAGCTACTTTTTTAGGATCGGTAATGATGTCGGTGTGGGGCGTTGTCCTTGGGCTTTAAAAAACTAGTCTTTCCGGTGCTTCGTGTCTTTGAATTTGCTTGCTCGCGGGGACCCTCAAACAACCGGACCATAGCCTATTTTTCAATTCCATCTCAGCACACGCAAGGAACCTCCTTTTCGTTATGAGCAAAAACCTCGGAGAATCTTTTCCCTGTCTATTGACACCAAGATCGAATTCGTCTGAGGTACTATTCTTTGTAATTTCCACAGACTGAATTTTGCGAGTCGGGTTGACCTTTCGCGTTATCTTGCAGTGACAAAGTAATGTGCTGGATCTTTTCCAAAAGTGGACTCATGTAAAACTGCACCACCGTAAAAGAATTGGATAGTGGAACGCTGTGTGTCGTGAACCAGCAGCATGAAAACTCCTTGGACTTAGGCAATGTTGTGAAACGCCACGTGTCGCGCACGTATTGCCGGGTTGAATTCCCATTCAGTTAAGCGATACATCAAACTGGTATTCATACAGGAATACTTCTGTTAGCCATCCCGAGACAGCATTTTGTGTTGTTGTGTTAATAGGAAATCATATGCCTGTGACGGATCGAAGAAGCTAGTGGATACTCTTCACGGCAGCGAATGTGGTCAATACATAAACTATCTCTAAGAGTCTACCGAGTGACACTCTTTTCAAGACGCACTGGAGAAAGACTTTTCACTATACGTTGAAAGTGTGTGGTCATCTTGAACCACTGTTGCAGAGCTTCTGAGATGACTCAATACAGGGCCTGATACCGTTCAGGATAGCAGGTAGTGTGCATCTTTGATGCACCGTTCGTTGGACTGTTGTGTTCCTGAGGGTGTGTGTAATGTCTGTGGATAAATAAGTGTTCTTACCCGGGGTGATCGGTATAGCTTTTATCAATATGCTTGTCTCGAAAGTAACATTTTAGCTCTCGTCGCTTTGTCTTACCGGATTTGTCCACAATCCATTTTCTGTTCTGGACAGCTTGAAATTGCTTTTCAAGAAGTTACTAATGTTCCAGGAAGGATTTCATTACCGAGATTGCATTAATCAAGGCCATCGAACGGCACTTATCCTCATGTTGCAATGTGGACAATAGCCTTTGAGATGTGCTATGCAAGATTTGCGGGAAAATTGAGTGGTCTAGACCCTGTTCTTGGCGACCTTTCGATGAGTTCGTGACTACGGATATCGAGATTTGCTCTGTTTAGTGTTAATTCATACGTCGTCTCTCTTTCGGCTTCTACTTTGCGTACTCCTGCTCTTCATCCTTCTCTTCTGGTTTTTCTCCCTGATCCTCTCCATAAAACAGCAGTGCTTGTACATACATCATACGTGGCGTCCAGCTCTGGCTTTGCGAAGGGGCAGGACTGGGTTTTTTTGTCTCACACAGCCCCGTCGTGGCTTTTTTTTTTCTTTGGTAGCAAACGGGGCGGTCGTCTTTTGTAACCTCTACACGCTTGCCTCGAGTATGGGATCGCTAGGAAGGAAAGAGGAAGACAAAGGGGTGCTCTTTTGCTTTGTTCCGAACCCTTTGGTTGTGCTCTGATTTTTATTTTCTTCGTTTTCGTTCAAGACTCGGGCTGGCTCACAGGTTAGCCTCATTTTTTCTTGTTTCTGAGGTCCTATTTTGTTTCTAAAATAATTATCCTGTTCTTTGTTTCTACAGTACTCTCTTTTTAAAATATACCGTCTCGTTGACTTGACAACAAAGTGCCTGTCTCCCTTGTTCAACCTCCTTTACGCCCGTACCTGCTTTTCCCTATTTGTGCCGGTGACATGATTGTAGTACGTATTAACACACTCCTTTGTCGTAATTTGTCTGTTTTTATGTTGCACCACCGAAATAAATTTGTCTCTCTTCTACGTTACAGAATGATTTCTGGTCCCCGTGCAGTTGCTGCGCGTTTCTTGTTTTGCTACACCAGATTCTGATTTCCTATTCTCTGGTGATGACCGCTTCGCACAAATGCAGTGTATTTGCGTATTTACTCGCGTGGGGGTGTGGATCGGCATCTGATTTCCCTTTCCCGCTTCCTGAAAGTATTTGCGCGTTCAGCGCGTTCGTGATGCGCAACTTGTTTTAATCGCCTACGCTCCTCTTTATGTGTCTACTTACTGTACCCACTGGGGCTGCTCCTTCTAAGATTCCGTCCACCTAGTGTCTCTCGCTCCCCTTTCCCTATTTTTCCTTTCCGCTTATTCTGCTTTGTTGCTCACTTAATTTTTTTGGTTGGTGTGTGTGAAAGATATGCTCTCGAAATGACATATCCTATATGGATACCGTTGCCCCCGTTTTGTCTCTCTGTTCCGTGAAAAGGGGGATGTTGCTACAGAATGGAAGGACGAGACGAGTAAGCAAAGCGAGCACAGTGAGCAGGCGATTCAGTATGAGCCAAGAGACAACAGCGTTGTAGTGCTCTTGGTCGCAAAGCGACAGATATCGACGCGACCACGGTCGTATCCCTGCGTAATCTGAAGCCTGCCAGATACACACACCGAGCGTCCGGTCGCGTCGCACATTCCACCGCATTTGATACGTCATTCTATTCATTTTCTATAACTCGCTATACTCACAGAGGTAGTGGCCATACGCACACCGGCGTCATACACACTCGTTATCTGCGCACACCATAGCGGCGTGCTTCAAGATGGCGTGTAAATTATTCACATGACAAACGGACATATAGGGTTTTACATCTGGGAAGGATAAGGATGGGATATAGGGAAGTAAGAAAGTATTGTGAAGGCCGTTGTCTAAGCTGATCACTTGGTTCTAAGACCTACATTTCACATTTCGGGGATAATTATTCCTGCGTTGTTACAACTCGATTCTTCTTTTTGGCATACGTTTGGCCAGCACCGATATCGTGCTTCCACAGTGATACGAGCTTGATCTTCGTCACATGTAAATTATCTTCCGCTTTACTTCAGTGAGGGCGTGTGGAGAAGGCTGGGAAAGCGTACGCCGGTGTGATGCGATCCCCGTGGTAACTCCTTTCATCGGCTCGTCTGTCCTGTAGCATCCATGTCCTCTGGGGCATCTCCCGTGCCGAAGACAATGGACGGCTCCCGCTGAGTTATCCGATTGTCCAGGCGGCTTTGATCCTTGTCGAATCGACGTGTTTGGTCTTGCACAGAGGCGAATGGATGGATAGAAGAAGCGGAACAGCGACCTCGTCGGCTTTGTGGCGTATAACGCTGGTACTCTTGCTACATGCGATGAAGTTGCGGGACAACTCGTCAGCCAGGTTGAGTGGAGAGAAAATGCAGAGAAACACGACCTGGACGTCTTCGCGAAAGAGCAACTCTGTCGTGTACGCAACGAGGCGGTTGAGGACAAAACCACGGCCGACCCCTCCAAGCCCATTCATCTTGTGCTGTGCCTTTGCCATCGCAAAGCGGTTGGTCACCGCCGCAATGCGCGTCCTCGAGTTTCTCCGCTGAGCCAGACCATAGGGTATGAGAACACGAAGAAGGAGCATGATAACATGAGGTTCAGCATGGGCAGAATGCTCTGCCGTGAAGCATTGCCCGTTCAGCAACGGATCCGGTCCTGTGAAGTTGTCTAGCGCGTCGCAAGCCCTGCCAAGCGAGTCCATCTGTGTGATCCACCGCTGCTGAAACTCATCACTTGTGCCATCGGCATGCCGTACCACGGCCCTCTATTCGTCCGCAGAGGCGTCCGTGTAGTAGATGACACCGTGAGACTTGTCGTACGTTAACATTGCTCTGCCCATAGCATAATGTCAGAGGTTCACAAAAATCCGCCTTCTAACCCATTAAAGAACCTTGAGTATCTTTGAAGCAATATGGAGGGTCTCTTCACACCAATCCCAGCCGTGGTCCACGAGCTACAACATCACCCGGTATGCACTGAAGAGACGAAACGACTCCACAGGGTTCAATTGTGTGGTGTGCAACGCATACATCATCAATGACACCACCAACGCAAAAGATCTACTGGAATAACGGGTCAACTACAATGTCCGCTTCAGTTTGGCCAGCATTTTGACCACATCAAGCGCCATGTGCTTCTTCCTAAGACCAATAGAATTCTTCACAAAGGAGCACATTGTCTTCGCGTGCAAGCTCAAACAGATCCTCGTCGGACTTGGCTGACATCTCGTCTCGGTCAGGCGAGATGAGCAAGTTCACGTGGCGGATACGCGACAGGATACGGCGTACTGTTGCCGTGAACTTCTCCTGTTGTCCTCCATGTGCTACAATCATGATGTTGTCAATCACGGTGAAGATAATCACGGGTGTGTCCACATTCACAACCGTTCAAGTCACCGCGTGACCCACCGTAACGCTCCAGCGGGCTCCCGCTGCCAGCGTCCTCGGTCGATACAACACATTGTCGCGTGCACGAACAACAAACGCGTTGCGAGCCTCTTCCGGTAAGGGAACGGCATCGTGAAAAGCCTCGAAGTCCAGCTGCAACATGCACCGCACGTGCCTCAACGTCTATCTGCGCTCTAATCGGGTGGAATGCTCCACCCTGAGGGGTTCGTGTTTACCGATCAATGCATTGAGCTGGGGCTCGGTGACGGGCCGACTGCGACCTTTCATCTCAGACATCCAAAACACGTTTACCCCGCAAAACCCCTCCGGCAGCGGTCGTCATCTCTCCAGAAGAATGGGGTTGCCAGTCGCAACGCTCAGACTTCTCCATCTCGACGCCGCGACGTACTTTCTCCACCGACAAGGTCGAACTCTTCACCGTGCGGGAGGTCACTAGGCCAGCAAAGCGCTTCGCGTAGAGGTACTTCACTGCCTGTACCAGGAAACACTTCGTGTGGGAATGCGCTGTCGGCATTTCCTGAACCTCCACCAAGCTCAATGGTGTTGTGTGTTTGAGGTGCAGAGGCCACGCCTTGACATCGGGCAGCTGCGGGGGCGGCAGTCCTTTCATGCGGTACATCTCCGAAAAGAAGTCCGCGTCTCTCACACCGAATCCCCTCGCCAGCAGCGCCTCCCATCCCACCTGACCAATTTCAGAAGGGCCTGCCCAGCGCTTTCCTGTGCGGCCACAGCAACCTGTCTCGTTAGCTGGAGGCAATATTCAAAGCACCGTCTTAGGGTGTCGAGCTGCGTGTGTCCCGTGAGCCGCATGAGGTCCGTCTCGGACATCCCGTTCGCTGCCAGGAACCGGGCTGCTCCTTTCCCAATCGACGAAAGAGCTGCTCCGGGATTAAAACGTCGTATCGCTGTCCTTGCTTGATCGCGAAGACGTGTCACATCCGCGAAGAGGTGTTGGGTGGGGCGACGGTTCGCGAACAGCTTCGCCAACGTCGACGTATCTGATCGCGTCAGCTTCGTCGCAACCACGTACGCTCCGTGGAGGCGAGATCCCTTCCCGTGCCGAGGCGTGATGCTCAGCGACGCCGTCTGCGTCCCACCCAATAGCTGGCGGAGCTACACATCCCTTGTGTGGATGTACTCGGTGTCACCTGCTCGAGCAGCGCAATTCCACTTCATCCGCAGGAACAGGGTTGCATGTGGAAACGCCTTCAGGAGTGCGGACGCTGCTTCCATCTCCGGGCGGCCCAGCAGCATTGGTGGGCGGGTCTCGGCTTCCCTCGTGAACCGGTGTGCTGCCGTCACCGCTGCACGGAACTCTGGTGAGGTCGACAAGTCGATCCCGTCCGCCGGCGTCGTATACAGGGACAGGTTCAGCAACGCTCCTTTGATGGTTGCGAGCGCTTTGCTGTTTGTCGACCACTGCCAGCTTCTCGAGATGGCCATCCGTGTCACAATGTAAGGAACCGCTTTTGTTAAGTCCACGTCCAACTGGTCTGCCGGCATAGACCGGACTTCCCGTGCCCATCGGATGTGTCCGGCGCGTTCTTCCGGGGACAGTACTGCCCACGCCATGGGACTGACGTGTGGGGCGACGACGGGTAGATGAACCACTCTCGCGGGCAGACACGCCGCTCCACTCGCCTGCCTTCCCCGGTTTTTTTTATGGGAGAGTGGTCTTGGCGTGGAGCGCTTCGTGCTGCTCATGTAAGATCTCGCCCGGCGCTGTATCGTCCACAGCCGCCGCATCTTCAGCCGACGCGCTCACCAAATCTTCCACCGCCAATCGCAGGAATTCCTGGACCCATTCTGCTTTATCCACACATTCCACTGTCTCGCTGCCGTGGACCTCCTTCCTTGACGCCTCCGACCGTGTCGAGCCCGTCAAGGCGTACACGCCAACGGCCGCTTGTCACGGCTTGGTGGTCAACGCACAGTGACCCTGTCGCGCGCCGGCGCGGTGCGATGCCGCTTCTTGAAACCGCGTACTCAACACGAAGATGTGGTCGCCTCCGAGATTTGTGGGCAGGCAATTGTAGGCGGCGCTCTGCACAAAAATATACGGCTCTGCAGAGGCACCTTCGGCTGGACCATCAAGAAGACACGCCTCTCTGTAGTTACCCGGCTTGCCGAAGAGATGGACACGAATGCACATCTTACTAGGAGCCTCTGCCACATCGCCGGGACAGCCAGCTGAGAAGCTGGCACGACGGGCACGCATGGCCGTGGCACGTGTCCCGGGATTTCTGTCCTTATCATTGGCGATATTGGCCAAAGCACTGGCCACTAGCATGAAGCACAACTGCGGTTTGGCCGCGTGACCGGCTGCAGCATCATGCGCTGTCATGGCTTCTTGCACGGGCTATGTGTGTCCGCCATACAGCTCGGCCTTGGGGTTGTGAGATGGCTAAGACTGATCGGGACGCAGCTCCAGCTGTTTGCACAAGTCGTGCTCAAACTTTATCTGTGGTGGTGTGTCGTACATCACCCGCGCAAAGAATCTGCGGAGGCGGTGTGCCACAGTCTTCGCATTGCCGACGACGACGCGCAAATAATGCGAGAAGAACGAGGCGAGCATGTGAAGCCCGCAGTCGTCACTTCCGCGTTCTTGCCTGGCGCAAACCCCGCTCACGGCCTCGAGAGAGACGGTCACACTTGAAGGAGGCCCCGGCACAAGTCGCGCTGGACGGGATCGGAAGGAGCGGAGTCGAACAGGGTGAGGCGTACTGCCTCTCCTTCCGCGGCCCACTGGAGGATAACGGCGATCCAGTGGTGTCGGATGAAGGGAGGAAAGTAGGGGATGCGGTGTTGCTTCACCGCCCTCTCAATCTGCCGTACGCCGGCTGAATCAAGATACGGTAGCGTATCACACGGTAAAACGCTTCCTCGAGGAAGGTATCGCTGCAGGATGACGTCCAGTTCCCTGTTGGACGTCTTGCCGTGCACGAGATCCCCTCTTCACAACGCATCAAGCCGGTCCGTCGCAGTGGCGCTGTCGTCGTCCCCAGCAGACCTGCTCAGTTTTTGGCATGTCCTCCACGTCAAGGACGTCCATGCTGCTTGGCTCCGTGTCACCGCTTCGCCACATTGACTGCTGGACCGACAAGGGTTGCTGCTGGGGTGTCTTTCCTTTGCCATTTGGCCGCTGTTGCCCCCCACCGTATTGCGGTCCACCTTTTGGGGGTTTGGTGGCCGACGGGCTCGTCCGCTACTGCATCGCCTGCATCTGACGCTACAGAGAGGCAAAGGACAGCTCCGTTGTCTTGGTGTCAAGGGCCGCCGTTTACTGTCCACTCGGTCGCGGAATCTGGACATAGTTGCCTCCGAACAGGGTCGCTCTGCGCTTCGCATAGAAACGCTTTCATCGCGGGGCCTCGACAGCCTCAGTCGCGCCACCCTGGCAGTCCTCCATGTCGCGAAACAAAGCGTGGTTGTGGGCAGCGAGCTCACTGAACGGAAAAAACGGCGGCTTCAACTCCGCGACCCACCGACCGTACGAGTAAGCCGTCGACCCAAGCAGGCGCTTAGCCAGCCTCTGATTGTGGTAGAGCAGTTGGTCGCAGGCTAGTAGCTCCAGCATAATGGCCGCCAGATGGAGCGCGTCGTACTCCGCGTTCACCGCATCGCCGAAGAGGATGTACTCGGCCACCATCACCTCGATTGAGGACAACGGTTTCTGCTTGAAATGCGCGATGAGAGCAGCGTGGAGTGCTTCACGCACGGCTGCCATGTTCTCCTTTGAACCCAACCTCTCCTTCATATTCGTCTCCTCAAGCTCTGCCTTGTCGGTAAAGCGTCGCCATGGTTCGACTCGACGCTCCTCGATGCCTCGGAGGTACTTGGCAAAAGAGATTCCATCTCCCTCCGACTGGGCCTTTCCAGCCACGTTGGCGAAAAGGGCTTGCTGAGCACCGACAATGGCTTTCTCCAGAGCCGCTTCATATCCCTGCTACAACAGCATATTCCTGTTAATCCTCCATGTGCTTCACGTGGTCAGGCATTATGGTGTGGGAGTGAGGAAGTGGGGGGTGAGAAGTGGTGGGTCGTCCATTGAAATCAGGGTAGTTGGAAGGTGAGAAAAAGAAATAGCTTGCGAGTGAAATGGGTATTGGGGGCGGTGAGCTGATCTGTATGTCATGAGGATAAAGAAAAGGGGGAGAGTCGTACGATACGATCAGCATGACTTCCATTCCTCGCTCTGAGCTCGTCCGCCGCAGTGCGTTACTCAACTACTTCCTGCTTGTCCTCCTTGACATTGCGCCGTACTTCACACACTTTGCTTGCGGTGAACTCTTTGCGAATGGCCATTTCGTGAGTCGTCTATTTCGCGACACGCTCTAACCTTTTATTGTTGCGCCTTTCACACAGGACGGCGGCATGGTCTGGTTTGCTGGTTGGTTGTGATGCCGAGCATGCATTGCGTTTCATGGATTGTGTAAGTCTCGCCGGCTTTTTTATGCGCCATAATACGCGCCTTTCGTGGCGTTATAGTGTGTGTATTGTGGTCAGGTGATAACTTCTGTTATGCTGTGTGAGGGGGAGCAAGCAAGTGTGTGTTGTTCTGATTTCTCAAATTCAGTCGATGCATGTGCGAGCTGGTGGGTGACTTGGAAGCTAAAGCATTTTCTACGCCACAGGAAGGCTGTGTGGCTGCTGCACAGGGCGTAATAGGTGGTTGTTAAAGAGTGTTGTGTCTTTCTCGTGCAAAATTCTCTTTGAAGGCGAGTGTGAGTAAAGAAGATACTTCAATGCAGGTGTGCGTCAGTAGAGATTTGCTTTGCTGTTAGTGTACTAACGGCTTTCATCCTAGTGTGCCTCTGTTTGTTGTGCTGCTCCTTCGTTACTCGACATGGCTGGCGACAGATGCGGCGAGGTTTCTTGGTGTAGTTACGACAACGTTGATGGTCGTGTTGCTGCAGTTTGAATACCGAAGTAATTCAGCTTCTCTTCTTTCAACGTACTCGTGCGCTTTTTTTTACTTAGCACTAACGTTGAACCAGAAGAGCATCTCGGCAAGCACGACTTGTTGACGGCTTGCAATTGCGTTGCTTTTTGTTTGATTTGCAGAGGGTTTCAATCAGTGTGTTGGTTTGGTTGTCCTTCATGCATTAGCCACTGTGTTTATACATTGCGGTAATGTTTTAAGTCGCACCGCCTTCAAATCACTTTTCCGCTCCTTTGCTGCGCATATCTGGCGTTGTAACTCACCTTGCATTTTCAGGTGACGTCAAGCAGTGGCGCATGCATTTTTGCCTTTGTGATTTCTAGAGGGCAAAGCCAAAACGCTCTTTTGCCTTCCGTAAAATGTGCCAGCTGAAAAGCTTTTTAAATTGTTTTTTGAGAAGCAGAGATTTGTTGCTTGCAAAGAGCACATGATTTGCTCTTTTTTGTTTCGAATTTGAGTACTGTGTTGACAGTATCTTGTGCTGCACAGTTGTTACTGCATTTTCGGAATTAATCGTGTATGTACCTCACCCTGAGTACAATTGCAGTGTCACCGATTTCTGAGATGATCATTACAGATATTCAGAAAGTGTGTTGTAATCAATATCGTGCATATTATCTCGTCTTTAACGGACGGAGAAATTTTCCCATGGCAAAAAAATGCATGTAATTTTGGCTAAGCAGAAATTGCGTGTAATTGTCGGTTCTCTTATTTAGTATTCTCATTCTATTTTCCAAGTCACTCTCTTGTCTTTCTTATATACGGTCTCATTTTTTTCTTTGTATATTCTGTGCCACACACATCACTGCTTAGGGCTGGTGATTCCAAATTGTCTCTTTCACCTAGATCCGGTTCATCCAGAAAAGAAAAGAAAGGAAACACTTCGCCGTCAAAGAAACTGCCGCGTTTCTACGTTGTCAATGTCTGTTGTTCTTGACGTGCAGCCGGACACCGGCTACGAGCCATCCGAGGCTGAGATGATAGAGTACGGAAAGTGGCTCGGAATGGAGCTGCCTGAAGACTCTGCACTTTTGTGGATTGCGCGCGAAGGACTCAAGGCGCCGCTTCCGGACAACTGGAAAGCGTGCAAAAGTGAAAAAGGAGAACTCTACTACTTCAACTTCAAAACTGGGCAGAGTATCTGGGACCATCCCTCAGATGAGCATTATAGAGAGCTTCTCAGAAGCGAAAAATCCAAGCTGAAAGCGAAAGGCAGCGACAAAGAAGACGCGGAGCAGACAGCTGCAACGCCAACTTCAGCCGGATGCAGTAGCAAGCTGGCAAAGCAGAAGAAAGCCAAGAGTGGTGACACAAAAGGATCGGGAAACACGGCGAAGGCACAAGAGGAAACCACGAAAGACGATGCGATTAGTCCGCCCGTGCAACCGGCTGCTTTAGCGCCAATCGCGCCACTTAAAAAACAACCAGTAGTCCCGGCAAAGCTCGCCAGCCTCCATACCGATGTAACGAAAAGCGAGAAAGCCGCAAACGGCAGAATCGTGTCGCCCGAGTTTCCTTCCACAACGTCGCAGTCCGACTCTTCACTCGTGTCGGAGCCGCCGAAAACGCTAAAAGTCGATCAGCCGCAGTCGATCCCGCTCCCGTCGGAGGTAGTCGCCGGAGGCGGCGTCCACGGCCTCCGCGCGTTAGACAAACTCAGCTCCGTGTCACCAACGGCGGCCTCGGCAAGCTCAACGACCAAAGCCGCGGTCGCTTTTGCAAAGGAGCAGAAGGAAAAGGCAGACCAGCAAGCGGCAAAAGAACTAGAGGCGTACAAATCAGAGCAGCAAAAGAAACTGCGGACGAAAGCAGACGCTGAGGTGGAAGCTGCTCTGGGAAAGTACAGAAAAGAAGAAAGGGAAAAGCTGCGCGCTAAAATAGACGGCGATATCGCCACGGAATTAGCGGCGTATCGCGCCGAACAAGAAGCCGCTCTTCGCCATCAAAAAGAAGAGCTTGATACGAAAACAGCGGAAGAGGCGCGAAAGTACCAGGACACTGCACGCGCCGAAGTCGAGAGGCGCCGCGGCGAAGACGAGCGCGAGATTGCAGATGCCGTGAGTTCAGAAACGCACAAACTGGACCAAGACATCGAAAAGAAACTGACGGAGCTTCGTCATGCATACGAAAAGAAGCGCGCCGAGGAAGCCGAACGACTGCGGCAAAGGTACATCGCTCAACTAGATCACGATAAGCGCAAGGTTGAGGCCGAGGTCGCGCACATGCTCGAAACCTTCACTCGTGAAAAGCGTCAAGAGTCGGAGATCAAAAAAGAGGCGCAGTCGCAGGCACTTCGGGAGGCCAGCGAAAGTGTTTCAGACGTGAAGCAGATTTCTGCGTCATTTTTGCGCCAGTACGAAGGGGCTTTCTCTGGGTTCATGGAGGCAATCCAAAGCTCGTATAACGTATTGGTGGAGCAAGGTGTTCAAAGACAAAGACATCTGCAGAGCGATCTGGAGGCGAAACTCACCGAAGTGTCAAAAGATCATGAGCAGCGGCTGCAGCAGGAAAAAGATCAGATGCATTTGCAGCTCGAATCTCTGAGGCAGCATCACGCGACTGCCGTGGAGGCGCTGAAAGGAGGACAGCGAGAGGAGTTGCAGAAGCTCAAGGACAATTTCAACGAGCAGCGTAGTCAGGCACAACGGGACCAGGTCTCTAAAGAGCACGATCGATTCATGGAGACGCTTGCTGATATCAAAGCAGTCCAAAGCAAAGAGCTGGACGAGCTAAAAGAACAGCTGAAGCAGAAGGCGCAAGAGGAGCTGAATGAAATCATTCAGGAGGTTTCGAAAGAGAAACAATCGATGCGCCGTGGTGAGGTAGTGCTGCAGTCTGCCGGCTCGGAGGAGCGAAGCCCGCTGACTGCAGGGGCAGCCAGCACTTCCACTAGTGAAACGGACGACGATGGCGGCGCCGTTAACGAGAGGATTCCACCGCCGCGCCTCGACAAAAAGCTGCTTGAGAACACGCCATCAGTGGATTTAGAGTCACCAGCCCCGGTTGCACAATCGAAGCAGGACATCAAAACGCTTATCACGGAGGCTCTCCGTGAAGTTTTTGCGGGCTCACCCTTCATTTTGTCCTCTCCAGGGCAGAGCCGGGATCCGCAAACGGCTCCGGGCACACCAGCGGCTGCCAGTGCGGCAACACCGTTGAAAAGCATGGGGGAGCTGCGGCCGTCGAGCGAGGTGCCGGCACGCACTCCGCAAAGAGCTTCGAGTCAAAGCAAAAACCGATCAAGTGTCTTCAATTTGCCGCTA
>CATQJQ010000048.1:0-20346 GCA_958299815.1 Sarcophaga carnaria | reverse complement strand
AATAGAATAGAATAGAATAGAATAGAATAGAATAGAATAGAATAGAATAGAATAGAATAGAATAGAATAGAATAGAATAGAATAGAATAGAATAGAATAGAATAGAATAGAATAGAATAGAATAGAATAGAATAGAATAGAATAGAATAGAATAGAATAGAATAGAATAGAATAGAATAGAATAGAATAGAATAGAATAGAATAGAATAGAATAGAATAGAATAGAATAGAATAGAATAGAATAGAATAGAATAGAATAGAATAGAATAGAATAGAATAGAATAGAATAGAATAGAATAGAATAGAATAGAATAGAATAGAATAGAATAGAATAGAATAGAATAGAATAGAATAGAATAGAATAGAATAGAATAGAATAGAATAGAATAGAATAGAATAGAATAGAATAGAATAGAATAGAATAGAATAGAATAGAATAGAATAGAATAGAATAGAATAGAATAGAATAGAATAGAATAGAATAGAATAGAATAGAATAGAATAGAATAGAATAGAATAGAATAGAATAGAATAGAATAGAATAGAATAGAATAGAATAGAATAGAATAGAATAGAATAGAATAGAATAGAATAGAATAGAATAGAATAGAATAGAATAGAATAGAATAGAATAGAATAGAATAGAATAGAATAGAATAGAATAGAATAGAATAGAATAGAATAGAATAGAATAGAATAGAATAGAATAGAATAGAATAGAATAGAATAGAATAGAATAGAATAGAATAGAATAGAATAGAATAGAATAGAATAGAATAGAATAGAATAGAATAGAATAGAATAGAATAGAATAGAATAGAATAGAATAGAATAGAATAGAATAGAATAGAATAGAATAGAATAGAATAGAATAGAATAGAATAGAATAGAATAGAATAGAATAGAATAGAATAGAATAGAATAGAATAGAATAGAATAGAATAGAATAGAATAGAATAGAATAGAATAGAATAGAATAGAATAGAATAGAATAGAATAGAATAGAATAGAATAGAATAGAATAGAATAGAATAGAATAGAATAGAATAGAATAGAATAGAATAGAATAGAATAGAATAGAATAGAATAGAATAGAATAGAATAGAATAGAATAGAATAGAATAGAATAGAATAGAATAGAATAGAATAGAATAGAATAGAATAGAATAGAATAGAATAGAATAGAATAGAATAGAATAGAATAGAATAGAATAGAATAGAATAGAATAGAATAGAATAGAATAGAATAGAATAGAATAGAATAGAATAGAATAGAATAGAATAGAATAGAATAGAATAGAATAGAATAGAATAGAATAGAATAGAATAGAATAGAATAGAATAGAATAGAATAGAATAGAATAGAATAGAATAGAATAGAATAGAATAGAATAGAATAGAATAGAATAGAATAGAATAGAATAGAATAGAATAGAATAGAATAGAATAGAATAGAATAGAATAGAATAGAATAGAATAGAATAGAATAGAATAGAATAGAATAGAATAGAATAGAATAGAATAGAATAGAATAGAATAGAATAGAATAGAATAGAATAGAATAGAATAGAATAGAATAGAATAGAATAGAATAGAATAGAATAGAATAGAATAGAATAGAATAGAATAGAATAGAATAGAATAGAATAGAATAGAATAGAATAGAATAGAATAGAATAGAATAGAATAGAATAGAATAGAATAGAATAGAATAGAATAGAATAGAATAGAATAGAATAGAATAGAATAGAATAGAATAGAATAGAATAGAATAGAATAGAATAGAATAGAATAGAATAGAATAGAATAGAATAGAATAGAATAGAATAGAATAGAATAGAATAGAATAGAATAGAATAGAATAGAATAGAATAGAATAGAATAGAATAGAATAGAATAGAATAGAATAGAATAGAATAGAATAGAATAGAATAGAATAGAATAGAATAGAATAGAATAGAATAGAATAGAATAGAATAGAATAGAATAGAATAGAATAGAATAGAATAGAATAGAATAGAATAGAATAGAATAGAATAGAATAGAATAGAATAGAATAGAATAGAATAGAATAGAATAGAATAGAATAGAATAGAATAGAATAGAATAGAATAGAATAGAATAGAATAGAATAGAATAGAATAGAATAGAATAGAATAGAATAGAATAGAATAGAATAGAATAGAATAGAATAGAATAGAATAGAATAGAATAGAATAGAATAGAATAGAATAGAATAGAATAGAATAGAATAGAATAGAATAGAATAGAATAGAATAGAATAGAATAGAATAGAATAGAATAGAATAGAATCAGAATAGAATAGAATAGAATAGAATAGAATAGAATAGAATAGAATAGAATAGAATAGAATAGAATAGAATAGAATAGAATAGAATAGAATAGAATAGAATAGAATAGAATAGAATAGAATAGAATAGAATAGAATAGAATAGAATAGAATAGAATAGAATAGAATAGAATAGAATAGAATAGAATAGAATAGAATAGAATAGAATAGAATAGAATAGAATAGAATAGAATAGAATAGAATAGAATAGAATAGAATAGAATAGAATAGAATAGAATAGAATAGAATAGAATAGAATAGAATAGAATAGAATAGAATAGAATAGAATAGAATAGAATAGAATAGAATAGAATAGAATAGAATAGAATAGAATAGAATAGAATAGAATAGAATAGAATAGAATAGAATAGAATAGAATAGAATAGAATAGAATAGAATAGAATAGAATAGAATAGAATAGAATAGAATAGAATAGAATAGAATAGAATAGAATAGAATAGAATAGAATAGAATAGAATAGAATAGAATAGAATAGAATAGAATAGAATAGAATAGAATAGAATAGAATAGAATAGAATAGAATAGAATAGAATAGAATAGAATAGAATAGAATAGAATAGAATAGAATAGAATAGAATAGAATAGAATAGAATAGAATAGAATAGAATAGAATAGAATAGAATAGAATAGAATAGAATAGAATAGAATAGAATAGAATAGAATAGAATAGAATAGAATAGAATAGAATAGAATAGAATAGAATAGAATAGAATAGAATAGAATAGAATAGAATAGAATAGAATAGAATAGAATAGAATAGAATAGAATAGAATAGAATAGAATAGAATAGAATAGAATAGAATAGAATAGAATAGAATAGAATAGAATAGAATAGAATAGAATAGAATAGAATAGAATAGAATAGAATAGAATAGAATAGAATAGAATAGAATAGAATAGAATAGAATAGAATAGAATAGAATAGAATAGAATAGAATAGAATAGAATAGAATAGAATAGAATAGAATAGAATAGAATAGAATAGAATAGAATAGAATAGAATAGAATAGAATAGAATAGAATAGAATAGAATAGAATAGAATAGAATAGAATAGAATAGAATAGAATAGAATAGAATAGAATAGAATAGAATAGAATAGAATAGAATAGAATAGAATAGAATAGAATAGAATAGAATAGAATAGAATAGAATAGAATAGAATAGAATAGAATAGAATAGAATAGAATAGAATAGAATAGAATAGAATAGAATAGAATAGAATAGAATAGAATAGAATAGAATAGAATAGAATAGAATAGAATAGAATAGAATAGAATAGAATAGAATAGAATAGAATAGAATAGAATAGAATAGAATAGAATAGAATAGAATAGAATAGAATAGAATAGAATAGAATAGAATAGAATAGAATAGAATAGAATAGAATAGAATAGAATAGAATAGAATAGAATAGAATAGAATAGAATAGAATAGAATAGAATAGAATAGAATAGAATAGAATAGAATAGAATAGAATAGAATAGAATAGAATAGAATAGAATAGAATAGAATAGAATAGAATAGAATAGAATAGAATAGAATAGAATAGAATAGAATAGAATAGAATAGAATAGAATAGAATAGAATAGAATAGAATAGAATAGAATAGAATAGAATAGAATAGAATAGAATAGAATAGAATAGAATAGAATAGAATAGAATAGAATAGAATAGAATAGAATAGAATAGAATAGAATAGAATAGAATAGAATAGAATAGAATAGAATAGAATAGAATAGAATAGAATAGAATAGAATAGAATAGAATAGAATAGAATAGAATAGAATAGAATAGAATAGAATAGAATAGAATAGAATAGAATAGAATAGAATAGAATAGAATAGAATAGAATAGAATAGAATAGAATAGAATAGAATAGAATAGAATAGAATAGAATAGAATAGAATAGAATAGAATAGAATAGAATAGAATAGAATAGAATAGAATAGAATAGAATAGAATAGAATAGAATAGAATAGAATAGAATAGAATAGAATAGAATAGAATAGAATAGAATAGAATAGAATAGAATAGAATAGAATAGAATAGAATAGAATAGAATAGAATAGAATAGAATAGAATAGAATAGAATAGAATAGAATAGAATAGAATAGAATAGAATAGAATAGAATAGAATAGAATAGAATAGAATAGAATAGAATAGAATAGAATAGAATAGAATAGAATAGAATAGAATAGAATAGAATAGAATAGAATAGAATAGAATAGAATAGAATAGAATAGAATAGAATAGAATAGAATAGAATAGAATAGAATAGAATAGAATAGAATAGAATAGAATAGAATAGAATAGAATAGAATAGAATAGAATAGAATAGAATAGAATAGAATAGAATAGAATAGAATAGAATAGAATAGAATAGAATAGAATAGAATAGAATAGAATAGAATAGAATAGAATAGAATAGAATAGAATAGAATAGAATATAGAATAGAATAGAATAGAATAGAATAGAATAGAATAGAATAGAATAGAATAGAATAGAATAGAATAGAATAGAATAGAATAGAATAGAATAGAATAGAATAGAATAGAATAGAATAGAATAGAATAGAATAGAATAGAATAGAATAGAATAGAATAGAATAGAATAGAATAGAATAGAATAGAATAGAATAGAATAGAATAGAATAGAATAGAATAGAATAGAATAGAATAGAATAGAATAGAATAGAATAGAATAGAATAGAATAGAATAGAATAGAATAGAATAGAATAGAATAGAATAGAATAGAATAGAATAGAATAGAATAGAATAGAATAGAATAGAATAGAATAGAATAGAATAGAATAGAATAGAATAGAATAGAATAGAATAGAATAGAATAGAATAGAATAGAATAGAATAGAATAGAATAGAATAGAATAGAATAGAATAGAATAGAATAGAATAGAATAGAATAGAATAGAATAGAATAGAATAGAATAGAATAGAATAGAATAGAATAGAATAGAATAGAATAGAATAGAATAGAATAGAATAGAATAGAATAGAATAGAATAGAATAGAATAGAATAGAATAGAATAGAATAGAATAGAATAGAATAGAATAGAATAGAATAGAATAGAATAGAATAGAATAGAATAGAATAGAATAGAATAGAATAGAATAGAATAGAATAGAATAGAATAGAATAGAATAGAATAGAATAGAATAGAATAGAATAGAATAGAATAGAATAGAATAGAATAGAATAGAATAGAATAGAATAGAATAGAATAGAATAGAATAGAATAGAATAGAATAGAATAGAATAGAATAGAATAGAATAGAATAGAATAGAATAGAATAGAATAGAATAGAATAGAATAGAATAGAATAGAATAGAATAGAATAGAATAGAATAGAATAGAATAGAATAGAATAGAATAGAATAGAATAGAATAGAATAGAATAGAATAGAATAGAATAGAATAGAATAGAATAGAATAGAATAGAATAGAATAGAATAGAATAGAATAGAATAGAATAGAATAGAATAGAATAGAATAGAATAGAATAGAATAGAATAGAATAGAATAGAATAGAATAGAATAGAATAGAATAGAATAGAATAGAATAGAATAGAATAGAATAGAATAGAATAGAATAGAATAGAATAGAATAGAATAGAATAGAATAGAATAGAATAGAATAGAATAGAATAGAATAGAATAGAATAGAATAGAATAGAATAGAATAGAATAGAATAGAATAGAATAGAATAGAATAGAATAGAATAGAATAGAATAGAATAGAATAGAATAGAATAGAATAGAATAGAATAGAATAGAATAGAATAGAATAGAATAGAATAGAATAGAATAGAATAGAATAGAATAGAATAGAATAGAATAGAATAGAATAGAATAGAATAGAATAGAATAGAATAGAATAGAATAGAATAGAATAGAATAGAATAGAATAGAATAGAATAGAATAGAATAGAATAGAATAGAATAGAATAGAATAGAATAGAATAGAATAGAATAGAATAGAATAGAATAGAATAGAATAGAATAGAATAGAATAGAATAGAATAGAATAGAATAGAATAGAATAGAATAGAATAGAATAGAATAGAATAGAATAGAATAGAATAGAATAGAATAGAATAGAATAGAATAGAATAGAATAGAATAGAATAGAATAGAAGAATAGAATAGAATAGAATAGAATAGAATAGAATAGAATAGAATAGAATAGAATAGAATAGAATAGAATAGAATAGAATAGAATAGAATAGAATAGAATAGAATAGAATAGAATAGAATAGAATAGAATAGAATAGAATAGAATAGAATAGAATAGAATAGAATAGAATAGAATAGAATAGAATAGAATAGAATAGAATAGAATAGAATAGAATAGAATAGAATAGAATAGAATAGAATAGAATAGAATAGAATAGAATAGAATAGAATAGAATAGAATAGAATAGAATAGAATAGAATAGAATAGAATAGAATAGAATAGAATAGAATAGAATAGAATAGAATAGAATAGAATAGAATAGAATAGAATAGAATAGAATAGAATAGAATAGAATAGAATAGAATAGAATAGAATAGAATAGAATAGAATAGAATAGAATAGAATAGAATAGAATAGAATAGAATAGAATAGAATAGAATAGAATAGAATAGAATAGAATAGAATAGAATAGAATAGAATAGAATAGAATAGAATAGAATAGAATAGAATAGAATAGAATAGAATAGAATAGAATAGAATAGAATAGAATAGAATAGAATAGAATAGAATAGAATAGAATAGAATAGAATAGAATAGAATAGAATAGAATAGAATAGAATAGAATAGAATAGAATAGAATAGAATAGAATAGAATAGAATAGAATAGAATAGAATAGAATAGAATAGAATAGAATAGAATAGAATAGAATAGAATAGAATAGAATAGAATAGAATAGAATAGAATAGAATAGAATAGAATAGAATAGAATAGAATAGAATAGAATAGAATAGAATAGAATAGAATAGAATAGAATAGAATAGAATAGAATAGAATAGAATAGAATAGAATAGAATAGAATAGAATAGAATAGAATAGAATAGAATAGAATAGAATAGAATAGAATAGAATAGAATAGAATAGAATAGAATAGAATAGAATAGAATAGAATAGAATAGAATAGAATAGAATAGAATAGAATAGAATAGAATAGAATAGAATAGAATAGAATAGAATAGAATAGAATAGAATAGAATAGAATAGAATAGAATAGAATAGAATAGAATAGAATAGAATAGAATAGAATAGAATAGAATAGAATAGAATAGAATAGAATAGAATAGAATAGAATAGAATAGAATAGAATAGAATAGAATAGAATAGAATAGAATAGAATAGAATAGAATAGAATAGAATAGAATAGAATAGAATAGAATAGAATAGAGAATAGAATAGAATAGAATAGAATAGAATAGAATAGAATAGAATAGAATAGAATAGAATAGAATAGAATAGAATAGAATAGAATAGAATAGAATAGAATAGAATAGAATAGAATAGAATAGAATAGAATAGAATAGAATAGAATAGAATAGAATAGAATAGAATAGAATAGAATAGAATAGAATAGAATAGAATAGAATAGAATAGAATAGAATAGAATAGAATAGAATAGAATAGAATAGAATAGAATAGAATAGAATAGAATAGAATAGAATAGAATAGAATAGAATAGAATAGAATAGAATAGAATAGAATAGAATAGAATAGAATAGAATAGAATAGAATAGAATAGAATAGAATAGAATAGAATAGAATAGAATAGAATAGAATAGAATAGAATAGAATAGAATAGAATAGAATAGAATAGAATAGAATAGAATAGAATAGAATAGAATAGAATAGAATAGAATAGAATAGAATAGAATAGAATAGAATAGAATAGAATAGAATAGAATAGAATAGAATAGAATAGAATAGAATAGAATAGAATAGAATAGAATAGAATAGAATAGAATAGAATAGAATAGAATAGAATAGAATAGAATAGAATAGAATAGAATAGAATAGAATAGAATAGAATAGAATAGAATAGAATAGAATAGAATAGAATAGAATAGAATAGAATAGAATAGAATAGAATAGAATAGAATAGAATAGAATAGAATAGAATAGAATAGAATAGAATAGAATAGAATAGAATAGAATAGAATAGAATAGAATAGAATAGAATAGAATAGAATAGAATAGAATAGAATAGAATAGAATAGAATAGAATAGAATAGAATAGAATAGAATAGAATAGAATAGAATAGAATAGAATAGAATAGAATAGAATAGAATAGAATAGAATAGAATAGAATAGAATAGAATAGAATAGAATAGAATAGAATAGAATAGAATAGAATAGAATAGAATAGAATAGAATAGAATAGAATAGAATAGAATAGAATAGAATAGAATAGAATAGAATAGAATAGAATAGAATAGAATAGAATAGAATAGAATAGAATAGAATAGAATAGAATAGAATAGAATAGAATAGAATAGAATAGAATAGAATAGAATAGAATAGAATAGAATAGAATAGAATAGAATAGAATAGAATAGAATAGAATAGAATAGAATAGAATAGAATAGAATAGAATAGAATAGAATAGAATAGAATAGAATAGAATAGAATAGAATAGAATAGAATAGAATAGAATAGAATAGAATAGAATAGAATAGAATAGAATAGAATAGAATAGAATAGAATAGAATAGAATAGAATAGAATAGAATAGAATAGAATAGAATAGAATAGAATAGAATAGAATAGAATAGAATAGAATAGAATAGAATAGAATAGAATAGAATAGAATAGAATAGAATAGAATAGAATAGAATAGAATAGAATAGAATAGAATAGAATAGAATAGAATAGAATAGAATAGAATAGAATAGAATAGAATAGAATAGAATAGAATAGAATAGAATAGAATAGAATAGAATAGAATAGAATAGAATAGAATAGAATAGAATAGAATAGAATAGAATAGAATAGAATAGAATAGAATAGAATAGAATAGAATAGAATAGAATAGAATAGAATAGAATAGAATAGAATAGAATAGAATAGAATAGAATAGAATAGAATAGAATAGAATAGAATAGAATAGAATAGAATAGAATAGAATAGAATAGAATAGAATAGAATAGAATAGAATAGAATAGAATAGAATAGAATAGAATAGAATAGAATAGAATAGAATAGAATAGAATAGAATAGAATAGAATAGAATAGAATAGAATAGAATAGAATAGAATAGAATAGAATAGAATAGAATAGAATAGAATAGAATAGAATAGAATAGAATAGAATAGAATAGAATAGAATAGAATAGAATAGAATAGAATAGAATAGAATAGAATAGAATAGAATAGAATAGAATAGAATAGAATAGAATAGAATAGAATAGAATAGAATAGAATAGAATAGAATAGAATAGAATAGAATAGAATAGAATAGAATAGAATAGAATAGAATAGAATAGAATAGAATAGAATAGAATAGAATAGAATAGAATAGAATAGAATAGAATAGAATAGAATAGAATAGAATAGAATAGAATAGAATAGAATAGAATAGAATAGAATAGAATAGAATAGAATAGAATAGAATAGAATAGAATAGAATAGAATAGAATAGAATAGAATAGAATAGAATAGAATAGAATAGAATAGAATAGAATAGAATAGAATAGAATAGAATAGAATAGAATAGAATAGAATAGAATAGAATAGAATAGAATAGAATAGAATAGAATAGAATAGAATAGAATAGAATAGAATAGAATAGAATAGAATAGAATAGAATAGAATAGAATAGAATAGAATAGAATAGAATAGAATAGAATAGAATAGAATAGAATAGAATAGAATAGAATAGAATAGAATAGAATAGAATAGAATAGAATAGAATAGAATAGAATAGAATAGAATAGAATAGAATAGAATAGAATAGAATAGAATAGAATAGAATAGAATAGAATAGAATAGAATAGAATAGAATAGAATAGAATAGAATAGAATAGAATAGAATAGAATAGAATAGAATAGAATAGAATAGAATAGAATAGAATAGAATAGAATAGAATAGAATAGAATAGAATAGAATAGAATAGAATAGAATAGAATAGAATAGAATAGAATAGAATAGAATAGAATAGAATAGAATAGAATAGAATAGAATAGAATAGAATAGAATAGAATAGAATAGAATAGAATAGAATAGAATAGAATAGAATAGAATAGAATAGAATAGAATAGAATAGAATAGAATAGAATAGAATAGAATAGAATAGAATAGAATAGAATAGAATAGAATAGAATAGAATAGAATAGAATAGAATAGAATAGAATAGAATAGAATAGAATAGAATAGAATAGAATAGAATAGAATAGAATAGAATAGAATAGAATAGAATAGAATAGAATAGAATAGAATAGAATAGAATAGAATAGAATAGAATAGAATAGAATAGAATAGAATAGAATAGAATAGAATAGAATAGAATAGAATAGAATAGAATAGAATAGAATAGAATAGAATAGAATAGAATAGAATAGAATAGAATAGAATAGAATAGAATAGAATAGAATAGAATAGAATAGAATAGAATAGAATAGAATAGAATAGAATAGAATAGAATAGAATAGAATAGAATAGAATAGAATAGAATAGAATAGAATAGAATAGAATAGAATAGAATAGAATAGAATAGAATAGAATAGAATAGAATAGAATAGAATAGAATAGAATAGAATAGAATAGAATAGAATAGAATAGAATAGAATAGAATAGAATAGAATAGAATAGAATAGAATAGAATAGAATAGAATAGAATAGAATAGAATAGAATAGAATAGAATAGAATAGAATAGAATAGAATAGAATAGAATAGAATAGAATAGAATAGAATAGAATAGAATAGAATAGAATAGAATAGAATAGAATAGAATAGAATAGAATAGAATAGAATAGAATAGAATAGAATAGAATAGAATAGAATAGAATAGAATAGAATAGAATAGAATAGAATAGAATAGAATAGAATAGAATAGAATAGAATAGAATAGAATAGAATAGAATAGAATAGAATAGAATAGAATAGAATAGAATAGAATAGAATAGAATAGAATAGAATAGAATAGAATAGAATAGAATAGAATAGAATAGAATAGAATAGAATAGAATAGAATAGAATAGAATAGAATAGAATAGAATAGAATAGAATAGAATAGAATAGAATAGAATAGAATAGAATAGAATAGAATAGAATAGAATAGAATAGAATAGAATAGAATAGAATAGAATAGAATAGAATAGAATAGAATAGAATAGAATAGAATAGAATAGAATAGAATAGAATAGAATAGAATAGAATAGAATAGAATAGAATAGAATAGAATAGAATAGAATAGAATAGAATAGAATAGAATAGAATAGAATAGAATAGAATAGAATAGAATAGAATAGAATAGAATAGAATAGAATAGAATAGAATAGAATAGAATAGAATAGAATAGAATAGAATAGAATAGAATAGAATAGAATAGAATAGAATAGAATAGAATAGAATAGAATAGAATAGAATAGAATAGAATAGAATAGAATAGAATAGAATAGAATAGAATAGAATAGAATAGAATAGAATAGAATAGAATAGAATAGAATAGAATAGAATAGAATAGAATAGAATAGAATAGAATAGAATAGAATAGAATAGAATAGAATAGAATAGAATAGAATAGAATAGAATAGAATAGAATAGAATGAATAGAATAGAATAGAATAGAATAGAATAGAATAGAATAGAATAGAATAGAATAGAATAGAATAGAATAGAATAGAATAGAATAGAATAGAATAGAATAGAATAGAATAGAATAGAATAGAATAGAATAGAATAGAATAGAATAGAATAGAATAGAATAGAATAGAATAGAATAGAATAGAATAGAATAGAATAGAATAGAATAGAATAGAATAGAATAGAATAGAATAGAATATAGAATAGAATAGAATAGAATAGAATAGAATAGAATAGAATATAGAATAGAATATAGAATAGAATATAGAATAGAATATAGAATAGAATATAGAATAGAATATAGAATAGAATATAGAATAGAATATAGAATAGAATATAGAATAGAATATAGAATAGAATATAGAATAGAATATAGAATAGAATATAGAATAGAATATAGAATAGAATATAGAATAGAATATAGAATAGAATATAGAATAGAATATAGAATAGAATATAGAATAGAATATAGAATAGAATATAGAATAGAATATAGAATAGAATATAGAATAGAATATAGAATAGAATATAGAATAGAATATAGAATAGAATATAGAATAGAATATAGAATAGAATATAGAATAGAATATAGAATAGAATATAGAATAGAATATAGAATAGAATATAGAATAGAATATAGAATAGAATATAGAATAGAATATAGAATAGAATATAGAATAGAATATAGAATAGAATATAGAATAGAATATAGAATAGAATATAGAATAGAATATAGAATAGAATATAGAATAGAATATAGAATAGAATATAGAATAGAATATAGAATAGAATATAGAATAGAATATAGAATAGAATATAGAATAGAATATAGAATAGAATATAGAATAGAATATAGAATAGAATATAGAATAGAATATAGAATAGAATATAGAATAGAATATAGAATAGAATATAGAATAGAATATAGAATAGAATATAGAATAGAATATAGAATAGAATATAGAATAGAATATAGAATAGAATATAGAATAGAATATAGAATAGAATATAGAATAGAATATAGAATAGAATATAGAATAGAATATAGAATAGAATATAGAATAGAATATAGAATAGAATATAGAATAGAATATAGAATAGAATATAGAATAGAATATAGAATAGAATATAGAATAGAATATAGAATAGAATATAGAATAGAATATAGAATAGAATATAGAATAGAATATAGAATAGAATATAGAATAGAATATAGAATAGAATATAGAATAGAATATAGAATAGAATATAGAATAGAATATAGAATAGAATATAGAATAGAATATAGAATAGAATATAGAATAGAATATAGAATAGAATATAGAATAGAATATAGAATAGAATATAGAATAGAATATAGAATAGAATATAGAATAGAATATAGAATAGAATATAGAATAGAATATAGAATAGAATATAGAATAGAATATAGAATAGAATATAGAATAGAATATAGAATAGAATATAGAATAGAATATAGAATAGAATATAGAATAGAATATAGAATAGAATATAGAATAGAATATAGAATAGAATATAGAATAGAATATAGAATAGAATATAGAATAGAATATAGAATAGAATATAGAATAGAATATAGAATAGAATATAGAATAGAATATAGAATAGAATATAGAATAGAATATAGAATAGAATATAGAATAGAATATAGAATAGAATATAGAATAGAATATAGAATAGAATATAGAATAGAATATAGAATAGAATATAGAATAGAATATAGAATAGAATATAGAATAGAATATAGAATAGAATATAGAATAGAATATAGAATAGAATATAGAATAGAATATAGAATAGAATATAGAATAGAATATAGAATAGAATATAGAATAGAATATAGAATAGAATATAGAATAGAATATAGAATAGAATATAGAATAGAATATAGAATAGAATATAGAATAGAATATAGAATAGAATATAGAATAGAATATAGAATAGAATATAGAATAGAATATAGAATAGAATAGAAATAGAATAGAATAGAATAGAATAGAATAGAATATAGAATAGAATAGAATAGAATAGAATAGAATAGAATAGAATAGAATAGAATAGAATAGAATAGAATAGAATAGAATAGAATAGAATAGAATAGAATAGAATAGAATAGAATAGAATAGAATAGAATAGAATAGAATAGAATAGATAGAATAGAATAATAGAATAGAATAGAATAGAATAGAATAGAATAGAATAGAATAGAATAGAATAGAATAGAGAATAGAATAGAATAGAATAGAATAGAATAGAATAGAATAGAATAGAATAGAATAGAATAGAATAGAATAGAATAGAATAGAATAGAATAGAATAGAATAGAATAGAATAGATAGAATAGAATAGAATAGAATAGAATAGAATAGAATAGAATAGAATAGAATAGAATAGAATAGAATAGAATAGAATAGAATAGAATAGAATAGAATAGAATAGAATAGAATAGAATAGAATAGAATAGAATAGAATAGAATAGAATAGAATAGAATAGAATAGAATAGAATAGAATAGAATAGAATAGAATAGAATAGAATAGAATAGAATAGAATAGAATAGAATAGAATAGAATAGAATAGAATAGAATAGAATAGAATAGAATAGAATAGAATAGAATAGAATAGAATAGAATAGAATAGAATAGAATAGAATAGAATAGAATAGAATAGAATAGAATAGAATAGAATAGAATAGAATAGAATAGAATAGAATAGAATAGAATAGAATAGAATAGAATAGAATAGAATAGAATAGAATAGAATAGAATAGAATAGAATAGAATCCATGTAGGATTGAATGATAAAGATTTTAAAAAGTTTTAGGTTTTTAAAAAGGGCTCAATTGTAGAGCTCAATTGTCTTTATTGTATTCAATCCGAATGATTTTGATTTGGGAATTATTTCCACTTTTATACAGTTTTTTAGCTGATCCGACAATTTCGAATCAACTTCCTTAATTCTATATGGTTCTATACTTATTACATATGTTTGCTTAAATGTTCTAGTGACCTATATTCTATCAATTAATAATACCTTTGTTTGTGTGTATGCAACACGATCCAAGCCTTCAGCCCAACACCAGTAATGCAAACAAAGCATAATTCCCACGCTAGCCAGCGGAGAATACACAACAACAACAACATGCACATAATGTATTGACGACTTGAGCGCGCGTCAAAAGCAGCGAGAGTCAATGCCCCAGAATTATGTTAATGACACACTCGCTTATGTTATTTGATATTCATTTGTTTATACATGTTGTGCTGTTAATGATCATTAGCTTATACAGAACATTGTGTTGGCATAAACGGCAGTAGGGTCGTGCTACACCTCCCTTTTTCGGAAGAATGTTCATATAACTGAGAGTTCTATGGACATTCTTTTACAATAATTCTTAAAGTAAAATTATGTACTATCTTTTAATTTCTTAATTAAAATTTTTTTTTTTTTTTTTTTCGAGCGTACTATGCTCCTTACTTATAAATATACATATATATAATTTTTATTATTATTATTTCTTGAGCGCTCAGTTATTTAGTTAGATATTTTTATTGTATAGCTTAAGTCTATTCTTATGTACTATTTGTTCCTTATTAGTTATCTTATCTACTATGGTTACATTATTTTTTAAATCTAATTTCTTAATTTTATACGGACCTTTATAAGATTGTTCTAGTTTGTGTCCATTGTCATTTTTGAGTAAAACTAAGTCACCTATTTTAAAATTGTAGTCTAATATATCCTTATCGTAATTGATTTTCTGCTTAATTTTATTTACATCTAATAATTGTTTTGCTCTCCTAAGTGCTATTTCTAACCTAAATTTTGCCTCTTTGGCATAGTTATCCACATTGTATAGTGGTGCAACTCTATCTATTTCACCAAAATCTTTAAAACTATTTGGTATTTTACTGAAAATCAACTCAAAAGGACAGTAATTGTGCACAGTTGATGGTGTTGTATTAAAACAATATGTAAAATACTTAAGCCATTCATCCCAGTCGTCTTTATCTACTGATATATATGAGCGTACGTATTCATTAAAAGTTCTATGACTTCTTTCTATCGTACCTAAAGTCTGGTGATGATGTGCTGTTGACGTTAGTTTTTCAATCTTGAATAAGTTGCAAAGTTCAGTCAGTATAGAATTTTTGTATTCTGTACCCATGTCCGAAATGAACGTCTTCATTGGACAATAGGTAAGTACAAAGTTCTCAAATATCGCTTTTGCGACAGTTTTTGCTGATTTATCTGGTATTGGTATCGTTACTAAATATTTTGTTAGGTCACATACTAGCGTGACTGCGTATTCATTTCCATGAAGTGATTTTGGAAATGGTCCAATTGTGTCCACATAGACCGTATCAAATGGTTTACTGGGTGTCTCTGTGATAATCATTGGACATTTAATGTGTTTATTTGTTTTTGCTAATTGACATTTGTGACATGCTTTAACGTATTTAGCTATGTCTTTTGACATATTTTTCCAGTAGTAATATCTTTTTATCTTTTCAGCGGTTCTGTATATCCCGCAATGACCTCCTTCAATGGGATCATCATGATATTTCAGCATAATATCAAGAATTGCCTTGGCATTCTTCTTTTCAATTACAGTTACTTTGTTCAATAGCGCTATTCCAATACTCTTCAATATTTTATTGCCCGTTTCTTTAAAATCATTTATTGAGATAAATTCGAAAATCTTCTCACTAGGTGCTACTTGTAATTTATTGATATTTAGTTTACTGGCCACTTTTTCAAGCCTAGAGAAAAATTGTCCTAAGTCAAATCTCTCTGAAGTAAACGTATCATTTATTTTTATGCTAGCTAATATTGATTTTCCTTTCTTTATGTAGCATTTGTTAGGAAAAATCTTTAATTTATAAAACTTTCTGACGTCACTATTCTTAATTGGTATATAAATTTTGGGCTTCTCTATTTTATCTTTTTTATGCTGATTATTTATTTCACTACTGGTTTTTGGTTTAGTCATCGATCTTGTCGAGACTCTTAATACGCACGATACCTTTTTATTTATGTTTTTAAAGTCATCAATTGTAATTCGCGATAATGCATCCGCGACATAGTTATCCTTTCCACGTTTATGAAAAAGCTCAAGTTGAGGTTTAAGTTGTATATTCTGTTCTGCATTAAATTTATCTTAGGGGGGTTTCGGAGTTTTCCGAGTCATTATGTCCCGTCGTCCTAACGTAGTTTCTATTTCCACGTTGGTTTCTATTACCAAAGCTATTACTTGGTCTTTGTTGGGGTTTATTGTTGAAATTATTACTATTATTTTGTCTTTGTTGATTAAAGTTTTTACGAAACTTTGTCTTACTTCTGTGGTAGTTGTTTTGATTATATCTGCTTCTGAAATGCAGTATGGTATTTTGTTGCCCAGTTGCTTCAGTGCAACTGTTTACAAATTTACTGACAGCCTCATTCATGCTGTTAAATTGCCCTGCTTCCATGATAAGTTTTACTTTATCAATTGAGCAGTTCTTGGTTAAGGCTTTTACTGCGACCTGTAGGGAGTATTTGCTTGCTATTTCGGATGTTAAACCATCTGATATATAAGCATTTTCTAAGGATTTTGTTAAATTCTCAATTTCACTGCAGTAAGTATTTGCAGTTTTACCTCCCTGTTTTATATTCATTATTTTTGCTGATAATACCTCAACGGATTCACCTTTCACAGAGGCTTTTAGTTTATTTATGATTTCAGCAATTGTTGTCTCATTAGCCAGTAAATTTCTGGTATTTCCCTTCAATTTGGTTTTAATAAGGGATACCGCGACGGATTCGTGAGCGCCCTTTATTGAGTCCACCAACGACAAAGAGTCAAGAAAGGAACGCAAATTTTCAGATTTTCCGTCAATATCTGGAATGAGCTTTGAAGCAGTGTTTAAAAATTCTACCACTGTTTGCGTCATGTTTGCAAGTGTATCTGAATTCTTTTCTTTATCAAATGTCTTTCCAGTCCATCAAAACAGTATTCCTATATTTTGTCTAAGTCATTGGCTTTGCTCATGTATTTCTTTTTTAATCTTTTATTATGCAAAGTATAAATTCGAAGCAGAAAATTTAATCCTATCAAAACAGTTATTATTATTAAGCAGATTTCAATTCTATTTAAATTTATTTTGTCTTGAAGTATCTCAACTTCATTTATTACATTGGCTGTTGGCCTGTCCAATTTAGTTTGTGTTCTGCACATTTTGTTGCGATTAAACAACTTTTTACTGCGACCACACGCTTTAACCTATACTTTAGGAATGCTCTGGCTTTATGAATTTTATATCTATCTAAAATTCTGGTCTGTTAAAGTTCTATATATTTTTAATGTTTTATTATTCTTTCTTTTCATAATATTTTGCATAAGCTATAAGCATAGCTATTATTTCTTTTTCTCCTATATCTATTTTCCTACTATAAAGGTCCATAATTCTTATAATATCTTACATTTTACTAACAACATTGTTTTACTATAATTTTTTTTGAATTGCGGTTATCATTTTTATTTTTTCTAATTTTTAATTTTAAAGATTTTCTTATCTGTATTTTTTTTTAAGATAATATTTTGGGTAACAATTACAACTAACTTTCTTTTAAAAAAAAAATCCGAACATAATTAATTCTTTATGCTCTTTTTTTTGTGTATAAATACTATAGATATACTATATATAATTATAATTAAAATATTTTTATTTTAAAAAAAAAATCTTGCCAAGAGCGGTTAACGCTTTCTGGCCTGTGAGGCGGCTGAACGCCCCACTTTTGTAAGCTAAACTATTTTGATTTTGATTTTTTTTTTTTTTTTTACCCTTGTTTTAGTTGTTTAATTGTTTTGAGGATTTGTTGGCGTTGGCATTTGCTGTTGCGATACCGAAGACATGTTGGAGTGAGCTGGCGGCGACAATGATGGTAATTCATATTGTTGGCATAATTAATGTTATTGCCATAATGTCTTCCTTCTATACTCCTATAGTTATGGGCCTAGGTCCTTCGGCCATCTTACTGTCTCTTGGCCAGACAGTATCCTCTTTCTTCGCAGCTGGCGGATCGTTTTGGCTGATCCGCCAGGACAAAATTGATTTTATTTATGGTGCAATATTTGTTGCACTCCTTTAATTTGCCTTGAATCCTGTGTGCTTTTAATTGTGAGCACTTCAGGATTATGGCAGGATCGCCATGTAGGATTATGGCAGGATCGCCATGTAGGATTGATTTTATTGCCCGTATCTTTAAAATCAGTTATTGAGATAAATTCGAAAATCTTCTCACTAGGTGCTACTTGTAATTTATTGATATTTAGTTTACTGGCCACTTTTTCAAGCCTAGAGAAAAATTGTCCTAAGTCAAATCTCTCTGAAGTAAACGTATCATTTATTTTTATGCTAGCTAATATTGATTTTCCTTTCTTTATGTAGCATTTGTTAGGAAAAATCTTTAATTTATAAAACTTTCTGACGTCACTATTCTTAATTGGTATATAAATTTTGGGCTTCTCTATTTTATCTTTTTTATGCTGATTATTTATTTCACTACTGGTTTTTGGTTTAGTCATCGATCTTGTCGAGACTCTTAATACGCACGATACCTTTTTATTTATGTTTTTAAAGTCATCAATTGTAATTCGCGATAATGCATCCGCGACATAGTTATCCTTTCCCCTAAGATACTCAACTGTAAAATCATATTCCTCCAGATCCAGTCTCATTCTTGTTAATTTGGAACTGGGATTTTTCATCGAAAACAGGTATGAAAGTGGTCGATGGTCGGTTCGGATCAAAAAATGTTTTTCGTATATGTATGGCCTGAAGTGTGTTATAGCCCAGTGTATGGCAGTTAATTCCTGTTCAATGGTAGACTTATTACTTTCTCCCTTGGTAAACGTCTTTGAAGCATAAGCAACCGGTAGGTGCTTACCCTCATGCTCTTGAGTCAAAACAGCACCGCAAGCATGTTTACTTGCGTCTGTTGTTATGCAAAATTCCTTGGTGAAATCAGGATACTGAAGCAATGTTGGGCTCATTAATGCCTTCTTTAAGTATCTAAACGCCAATTCGCAATCCTTTGTCCATTCGAATGGCACACCCTTTCTGGACAATCGTGTAAGGTGTC
>CATQJQ010000047.1:22500-28202 GCA_958299815.1 Sarcophaga carnaria | reverse complement strand
TTATGAGAGAAAACATTGTCACATAAAATAAACTATGATCTATAAATTCATATAAATCATAATTTTACATACAAAGTGTGTTGCGAATGTCTTATTATATAAGTACAACTATAATTGTATGTTTTTCAATGTATATGAGAGAATATAAAATATTATATTTCTCAAAACATTGAATAAGTTCAGATATGCATCATTTGTTTTTTATTGTATATTTATATAAAATATATAAATATACATTTTTATTTAACGGTAGGAACACATTAATGATCCTTCCGCAGGTTCACCTACGGAAACCTTGTTACGACTTTTACTTCCTCTAAATAATCAAGTTCGGTCAACTTTTGCGAAACATCCGTAACACGCAAGGCGTTACAGTGATCACGTCCGGAGACCTCACTAAATAATTCAATCGGTAGTAGCGACGGGCGGTGTGTACAAAGGGCAGGGACGTAATCAATGCGAGTTAATGACTCACACTTACTGGGAATTCCAAGTTCATGTGAACAGTTTCAGTTCACAATCCCAAGCATGAAAGTGGTTCAGCGGTTTACCCGGACCTCTCGGTCTAGGAAATACACGTTGATACTTTCATTGTAGCGCGCGTGCAGCCCAGGACATCTAAGGGCATCACAGACCTGTTATTGCTCAATCTCATTATTGCTAGACGCAATTTGTCCATTTAAGAAGCTAGTGTCCTTATAATGGGACAAACCAACAGGTACGGCTCCACCTTTATAAACACATTCAAACACTCACACATGTTACTGCATTCATGAATGAAGGCTATAAAAGCTTCAAACACCATAATCCTGAAAGCATCTATTTAATATATTTGAGTCTCGTTCGTTATCGGAATTAACCAGACAAATCACTCCACGAACTAAGAACGGCCATGCACCACCACCCATAGATTCGAGAAAGAGCTATCAATCTGTCTTACACGCTTATGTTCGGACCTGGTAAGTTTTCC
This sequence comes from Sarcophaga carnaria, assembly GCA_958299815.1. Taxonomy (NCBI): domain Eukaryota; kingdom Metazoa; phylum Arthropoda; class Insecta; order Diptera; family Sarcophagidae; genus Sarcophaga; species Sarcophaga carnaria. The sequence continues at coordinate 27,232 of CATQJQ010000047.1, read as the reverse complement.
CGTGTTGAGTCAAATTAAGCCGCAGGCTCCACTCCTGGTGGTGCCCTTCCGTCAATTCCTTTAAGTTTCAGCTTTGCAACCATACTTCCCCCGGAGCCCAAAAGCTTTGGTTTCCCGGGAAGCGACTGAGAGAGCCATAATAGTAGCTACACCCAATTGCTAGCTGGCATCGTTTATGGTTAGAACTAGGGCGGTATCTGATCGCCTTCGAACCTCTAACTTTCGTTCTTGATTAATGAAAACATCTTTGGCAAATGCTTTCGCTTAAGTTAGTCTTACGACGGTCCAAGAATTTCACCTCTCGCGTCGTAATACTAATGCCCCCAAACTGCTTCTATTAATCATTACCTCTTGATCTAAAAACCAATGAAAGTAGAACAGAGGTCTTATTTCATTATTCCATGCACAAAATATTCAGGCATTTGGAGCCTGCTTTAAGCACTCTAATTTGTTCAAAGTAATTGTACCGGCCTACAACAGCACGCAATGAAGAGCACTGAAGCAGGTTTAAATAGGAGGAATACATATAAATACAAGTATTTAATATATATAAGAACTCCACCGGTAATACGCTTACATACATAAGGTATAGTACAGACTACAATTATAGTTATACTACCCGTATGAAGCACAAGTTCAACTACGAACGTTTTAACCGCAACAACTTTAATATACGCTATTGGAGCTGGAGTTACCGCGGCTGCTGGCACCAGACTTGCCCTCCAATAGGTCCTTGTTAAAGGATTTAAAGTGTACTCATTCCAATTACAGGGCCTCTATAATGAGTCCTGTATTGTTATTTTTCGTCACTACCTCCCCGGGCTGGGAGTGGGTAATTTACGCGCCTGCTGCCTTCCTTAGATGTGGTAGCCGTTTCTCAGGCTCCCTCTCCGGAATCGAACCCTGATTCCCCGTTACCCGTTGCAACCATGGTAGTCCTAGATACTACCATCAAAAGTTGATAGGGCAGACATTTGAAAGATCTGTCGTCGGTACAAGACCATACGATCTGCAAGTTATCTAGAGTTCAACCATAATAACGATCTTGCGATCGCTTGGTTTTAGCCTAATAAAAGCACACGTCCCAAAGGTCCGTGTTTATAATGCATGTATTAGCTCTAGAATTACCACAGTTATCCAAGTAACTGTTAACGATCTAAGGAACCATAACTGATATAATGAGCCTTTTGCGGTTTCACTTTTAATTCGTGTGTACTTAGACATGCATGGCTTAATCTTTGAGACAAGCATATAACTACTGGCAGGATCAACCAGAATAATGTTATTTTTTAATTTTCATTAAGAAATGAAACGAAATCGGCCATAATTTAATAGCGCAACTTCGTCATTTCAATAATAAACATATTTGCTACAATTTTATTTAATAATATTTTATTTCATTTACTTCTTTTACATTGCATCATATAATATTTTTCAATATATATGATTACTTTGATGTGAAATTAATAATTTGCACATTCTCGTAAAAATTTCATTTTAGAAATTTTCAAAAAATACCAAACCGCCACACACAATTCAATGAAACTAAAAAATTACATTTTAGTCCCAGTTGAATTCGAATTGATGCCACTCCTCACAACACACATTGTATATTATGAGAAGCAATCATAACAATTTTTGGTTAATACAAAAATTGAAGACCAGCATCGAAAACACTTTGAATAAGACGAACTATTCTCACATTCAAAATAAATTGAATTGAAAATAATCCATCGTTTGATGATGAACCAATCATGATTTCCATTCAGCATGGTGTGAAGAGAAATGAATGATCCATCTTTAAAATTCAAAATAAAATTTTGAATTTTCTGATAATCTATCCAATTTGATGATATCCATTTTTCTGTGTCTCATTGACTGCGAAAGAATAATCATCGTCTGATTTCTGAGGTTTTGACGAACTATCCATCCACCGAAGTGACAAATAATCCATAACGCAAACCTCCATTATTCTCACATTCAAAATAAATTGAATTGAAAATAATCCATCGTTTGATGATGAACCAATCATGATTTCTATTCAGCATGGTGTGAAGAGAAATGAATGATCCATCTTTAAAATTCAAAATAAAATTTTGAATTTTCTGATAATCTATCCAATTTGATGATATCCATTTTTCTGTGTCTCATTGACTGCGAAAGAATAATCATCGTCTGATTTCTGAGGTTTTGACGAACTATCCATCCACCGAAGTGACAAATAATCCATAACGCAAACCCCACAACACATCACAGTAAACCGTAAGCAAAAAATCACAAAATAATTTTTTTAAACGAAAATAACTCATCAACATGCCATCGAATACCATTCCTCAATAGTCATTCGACCAAATATTGCTTTGATAATATGTTCATTTTCGAAATCTCCACCAAATTATTAGCTATTTTTGCAGATTTATGCGACATGTTATAGATGTTTCTATACAAATTCTCCGCCAATAGTAGTTTCAAGTATATAAAAATATAAATATTTCATGTTTGAGACCAAAACTAATGGAATGTCTATACAGAATTATGATTTAATCTTAGGGAAGATGATTGAATATGATTGAATATCAATTTATATTGAAAATAAAATGGAATTAAAGAGGTTTTTTATTAATTTCCGTACATTACATAAAAGCTAATATAAGAATCATTTATATTTGATATTTCAGAAAAAATGCGTATAAATTCATATTATAATTTACCCGATATATCTCGAATAAATCTATAAAAATAAAGATATTTATAAACTTTTATATATATTTCGGAAATAAATTAATTAATAAATTATTAATAACACAACCATAACATATTAAACAATATCAACATTATAATATTATTTTCATTTTTATACATCGAGCCAACATTGATTTTTCAGTCAGACTGACTTAAAAATATTTTTTTAAGATCAACATCATGAAAAAGTATTTAGAAATTTTCTTTGAATATTTAGATGATGATTTGAAAAGAAGACATACGATTTCATTGAATCATTTTTATTCATAGAGTCAAAGACTTATAAATGATTTTTGTTTCATAGACAGAGTAAGAGTCTTTCAAAAATTCTTTCATTAACGTCACTAAACAAATGACGAGACATTTTGCTACCAACGAATTTACTTTTGTTTCGAAAGCAATTCAGAATCATTCAACACAGTAAAGTTCTTCTTCAAAACATCAACATTGATTTTTCAGTCAGACTGACTTAAAAATATTTTTTTAAGATCAACATCATGAAAAAGTATTTAGAAATTTTCTTTGAATATTTAGATGATGATTTGAAAAGAAGACATACGATTTCATTGATTCATTTTTATTCATAGAGTCAAAGACTTATAAATGATTTTTGTTTCATAGACAGAGTAAGAGTCTTTCAAAAATTCTTTCATTAACGTCACTAAACAAATGACGAGACATTTTGCTACCAACGAATTTACTTCTGTTTCGAAAGCAATTCAGAATCATTCAACACAGTAAAGTTCTTCTTCAAAACATCAACATTGATTTTTCAGTCAGACTGACTTAAAAATATTTTTTTAAGATCAACATCATGAAAAAGTATTTAGAAATTTTCTTTGAATATTTAGATGATGATTTGAAAAGAAGACATACGATTTCATTGATTCATTTTTATTCATAGAGTCAAAGACTTATAAATGATTTTTGTTTCATAGACAGAGTAAGAGTCTTTCAAAAATTCTTTCATTAACGTCACTAAACAAATGACGAGACATTTTGCTACCAACGAATTTACTTTTGTTTCGAAAGCAATTCAGAATCATTCAACACAGTAAAGTTCTTCTTCAAAACATCAACATTGATTTTTCAGTCAGACTGACTTAAAAATATTTTTTTAAGATCAACATCATGAAAAAGTATTTAGAAATTTTCTTTGAATATTTAGATGATGATTTGAAAAGAAGACATACGATTTCATTGATTCATTTTTATTCATAGAGTCAAAGACTTATAAATGATTTTTGTTTCATAGACAGAGTAAGAGTCTTTCAAAAATTCTTTCATTAACGTCACTAAACAAATGACGAGACATTTTGCTACCAACGAATTTACTTTTGTTTCGAAAGCAATTCAGAATCATTCAACACAGTAAAGTTCTTCTTCAAAACATCAACATTGATTTTTCAGTCAGACTGACTTAAAAATATTTTTTTAAGATCAACATCATGAAAAAGTATTTAGAAATTTTGTTTGAATATTTAGATGATGATTTGAAAAGAAGACATACGATTTCATTGAATCATTTTTATTCATAGAGTCAAAGACTTATAAATGATTTTTGTTTCATAGACAGAGTAAGAGTCTTTCAAAAATTCTTTTATTAACGTCACTAAACAAATGACGAGACATTTTGCTACCAACGAATTTACTTTTGTTTCGAAAGCAATTCAGAATCATTCAACACAGTAAAGTTCTTCTTCAAAACATCAACATTGATTTTTCAGTCAGACTGACTTAAAAATATTTTTTTAAGATCAACATCATGAAAAAGTATTTAGAAATTTTCTTTGAATATTTAGATGATGATTTGAAAAGAAGACATACGATTTCATTGAATCATTTTTATTCATAGAGTCAAAGACTTATAAATGATTTTTGTTTCATAGACAGAGTAAGAGTCTTTCAAAAATTCTTTCATTAACGTCACTAAACAAATGACGAGACATTTTGCTACCAACGAATTTACTTTTGTTTCGAAAGCAATTCA
>CATQJQ010000047.1:15000-17500 GCA_958299815.1 Sarcophaga carnaria | reverse complement strand
CCTTAGCGGATTACGACTTCCATGTCCACCGTCCTGCTGTTTTAAGCAACCAACGCCTTTCATGGTATCTGCATGAGTTGTTAATTTGGGCACCGTAACATTACGTTTGGTTCATCCCACAGCGCCAGTTCTGCTTACCAAAAGTGGCCCACTGGGCACATTATATCACAACCACAACCTTCATACCAAGAAAGGTGAGGTTCTTACCCATTTAAAGTTTGAGAATAGGTTAAGGTCGTTTCGACCCTAAGGCCTCTAATCATTCGCTTTACCAGATAAGATTATTTTACATAATTTTTAAATGCACCAGCTATCCTGAGGGAAACTTCGGAGGGAACCAGCTACTAGATGGTTCGATTGGTCTTTCGCCCCTATACTCAATTCTGACAATCGATTTGCACGTCAGAACTGTTTCGGTCTTCCATCAGGGTTTCCCCTGACTTCAACCTGATCAAGTATAGTTCACCATCTTTCGGGTCACAGCATATATGCTCAAGGTACGCTCTAGTTAGAGGTATAAATAATATAAATATTATTATACATAACTATATAGAACGCCCCGGGATTGAATTAATAGACTATAAATAATCTAAAAACTAATCCCATTAAAGTTATGTTAATTTCGCTATTAGGTTTTGATACCCAATAACTTGCAAATATGTTAGACTCCTTGGTCCGTGTTTCAAGACGGGTCCCGAAGGTATCCTGAATCTTTCGCATTGTTAATCATATAAGTGCATATAATAAACATAAAAATCAATGATTAATATGCTATTATAAAATATAAATATTTAAGCACTATATACAATAAATCTATCAACACTTTATCAAATCAAGAGCATTTATTCTATGTTAAATTGCAAGCAAAATAATTTGAATAAACTTACGCATCATTGATCTTATGATAAATATATTTATGTTAATAGATTACAATGTCCGTTATAGAAAAAATGCACACCATTATTATAATATTATTAATATTAAAATCATAATGATGAATTTTCTATAATGGATATTCAGGTTCATCGGGCTTAACCTCTAAGCAGTTTCACGTACTATTTAACTCTCTATTCAGAGTTCTTTTCAACTTTCCCTCACGGTACTTGTTTACTATCGGTCTCATGGTTATATTTAGTTTTAGATGGAGTTTACCACCCACTTAGTGCTGCACTATCAAGCAACACGACTCTTTGGAAATGCCATCTAGTAATCATTAACGTTATACGGGCCTGGCACCCTCTATGGGTAAATGGCCTCATTTAAGAAGGACTTAAATCGTTAATTTCTCATACTAGAAATTTGACATTCCATACACTGCATCTCACATTTGCCATAAAGACAAAGTGACTTAGTGCTGAACTGATTTCTTTTCGCTCGCCGCTACTAAGAAAATCCTTGTTAGTTTCTTTTCCTCCCCTCATTAATATGCTTAAATTCAGGGGGTAATCCCATATGAGTTGAGGTTGTATAACAATTGTTAAAAATTTCTTAAATACAATAGCCTCTGAATAAAATCATTTCTTTATTTTAATAATATTAATAAAAAAAAATTCTTTTTATTAAAGAGGCAATTCTAGTTCATAAAAATTATTTTATGCTAGACCTTCCTCAATAAAAAAAGAATTATATTATATACTTCTGTGAATTATATAAATACTCTGATTTTATTCATTTGAGAGGTTTTGTATCTTTAGCTATTAGTATTATGAACACTTTATAGAAAAAGTATCCAGTAATACAATATGTGCTTTAAATTTATATAATATATAAATTTATTAAGCAACTTATTTAGCATAGTCTTACAACCCTCAACCATATGTAGTCCAAGCAGCACTCTAATTAAAAATTAAAGTACATAACAGCATGGACTGCGATATGCGTTCAAAATGTCGATGTTCATGTGTCCTGCAGTTCACACGATGACGCACAGTTTGCTGCGTTCTTCATCGACCCATGAGCCAAGTGATCCACCGCTTAGAGTTAAAATTTTTGTTTTTAAAGAGCACGTCATAAATATATTTATTGAAAGAAATCAAAAATACACCAAAATTAAATTGGCATATATCAATTCCTTCAATAATTTATTTTTATACATACAAAGTGTGTTGCGAATGTCTTAGTTCAAAATCTTCTCAAAAAAGAAAAGATAAAGAACGAATTAACTTACATAAAAAAAGATTTATATAAGTACAACTATAATTGTATGTTTTGCAATGTATGAAAATATAATATAAATATTATATTCCCAGTACATCACTAATAATATATATATATGGATTTATAAATTTACAAATCACATACACATTTTATAAAAGTTATGTTTCTCAGTTTTCCTCTTTTTTTATTTGTTACATTTATATAATAAATGTAACTATAATTTATTGAACCTTTTTTTTTTTTATATATATATTTAAATGCCTGCCTTCTTTATAGATTTATATTTAATATTGAATAATATATGGAATACTATAAAACTCAATATATTTTGTGTTACATCATG
>CATQJQ010000047.1:7500-12500 GCA_958299815.1 Sarcophaga carnaria | reverse complement strand
AATAAACATATTTGCTACAATTTTATTTAATAATATTTTATTTCATTTACTTCTTTTACATTGCATCATATAATATTTTTCAATATATATGATTACTTTGATGTGAAATTAATAATTTGCACATTCTCGTAAAAATTTCATTTTAGAAATTTTCAAAAAATACCAAACCGCCACACACAATTCAATGAAACTAAAAAATTCATTTTAGTCCCAGTTGAATTCGAATTGATGCCACTCCTCACAACACACATTGTATATTATGAGAAGCAATCATAACAATTTTTGGTTAATACAAAAATTGAAGACCAGCATCGAAAACACTTTGAATAAGACGAACTATTCTCACATTCAAAATAAATTGAATTGAAAATAATCCATCGTTTGATGATGAACCAATCATGATTTCCATTCAGCATGGTGTGAAGAGAAATGAATGATCCATCTTTAAAATTCAAAATAAAATTTTGAATTTTCTGATAATCTATCCAATTTGATGATATCCATTTTTCTGTGTCTCATTGACTGCGAAAGAATAATCATCGTCTGATTTCTGAGGTTTTGACGAACTATCCATCCACCGAAGTGACAAATAATCCATAACGCAAACCTCCATTATTCTCACATTCAAAATAAATTGAATTGAAAATAATCCATCGTTTGATGATGAACCAATCATGATTTCTATTCAGCATGGTGTGAAGAGAAATGAATGATCCATCTTTAAAATTCAAAATAAAATTTTGAATTTTCTGATAATCTATCCAATTTGATGATATCCATTTTTCTGTGTCTCATTGACTGCGAAAGAATAATCATCGTCTGATTTCTGAGGTTTTGACGAACTATCCATCCACCGAAGTGACAAATAATCCATAACGCAAACCCCACAACACATCACAGTAAACCGTAAGCAAAAAATCACAAAATAATTTTTTTAAACGAAAATAACTCATCAACATGCCATCGAATACCATTCCTCAATAGTCATTCGACCAAATATTGCTTTGATAATATGTTCATTTTCGAAATCTCCACCAAATTATTAGCTATTTTTGCAGATTTATGCGACATGTTATAGATGTTTCTATACAAATTCTCCGCCAATAGTAGTTTCAAGTATATAAAAATATAAATATTTCATGTTTGAGACCAAAACTAATGGAATGTCTATACAGAATTATGATTTAATCTTAGGGAAGATGATTGAATATGATTGAATATCAATTTATATTGAAAATAAAATGGAATTAAAGAGGTTTTTTATTAATTTCCGTACATTACATAAAAGCTAATATAAGAATCATTTATATTTGATATTTCAGAAAAAATGCGTATAAATTCATATTATAATTTACCCGATATATCTCGAATAAATCTATAAAAATAAAGATATTTATAAACTTTTATATATATTTCGGAAATAAATTAATTAATAAATTATTAATAACACAACCATAACATATTAAACAATATCAACATTATAATATTATTTTCATTTTTATACATCGAGCCAACATTGATTTTTCAGTCAGACTGACTTAAAAATATTTTTTTAAGATCAACATCATGAAAAAGTATTTAGAAATTTTCTTTGAATATTTAGATGATGATTTGAAAAGAAGACATACGATTTCATTGAATCATTTTTATTCATAGAGTCAAAGACTTATAAATGATTTTTGTTTCATAGACAGAGTAAGAGTCTTTCAAAAATTCTTTCATTAACGTCACTAAACAAATGACGAGACATTTTGCTACCAACGAATTTACTTTTGTTTCGAAAGCAATTCAGAATCATTCAACACAGTAAAGTTCTTCTTCAAAACATCAACATTGATTTTTCAGTCAGACTGACTTAAAAATATTTTTTTAAGATCAACATCATGAAAAAGTATTTAGAAATTTTCTTTGAATATTTAGATGATGATTTGAAAAGAAGACATACGATTTCATTGATTCATTTTTATTCATAGAGTCAAAGACTTATAAATGATTTTTGTTTCATAGACAGAGTAAGAGTCTTTCAAAAATTCTTTCATTAACGTCACTAAACAAATGACGAGACATTTTGCTACCAACGAATTTACTTCTGTTTCGAAAGCAATTCAGAATCATTCAACACAGTAAAGTTCTTCTTCAAAACATCAACATTGATTTTTCAGTCAGACTGACTTAAAAATATTTTTTTAAGATCAACATCATGAAAAAGTATTTAGAAATTTTCTTTGAATATTTAGATGATGATTTGAAAAGAAGACATACGATTTCATTGATTCATTTTTATTCATAGAGTCAAAGACTTATAAATGATTTTTGTTTCATAGACAGAGTAAGAGTCTTTCAAAAATTCTTTCATTAACGTCACTAAACAAATGACGAGACATTTTGCTACCAACGAATTTACTTTTGTTTCGAAAGCAATTCAGAATCATTCAACACAGTAAAGTTCTTCTTCAAAACATCAACATTGATTTTTCAGTCAGACTGACTTAAAAATATTTTTTTAAGATCAACATCATGAAAAAGTATTTAGAAATTTTCTTTGAATATTTAGATGATGATTTGAAAAGAAGACATACGATTTCATTGATTCATTTTTATTCATAGAGTCAAAGACTTATAAATGATTTTTGTTTCATAGACAGAGTAAGAGTCTTTCAAAAATTCTTTCATTAACGTCACTAAACAAATGACGAGACATTTTGCTACCAACGAATTTACTTTTGTTTCGAAAGCAATTCAGAATCATTCAACACAGTAAAGTTCTTCTTCAAAACATCAACATTGATTTTTCAGTCAGACTGACTTAAAAATATTTTTTTAAGATCAACATCATGAAAAAGTATTTAGAAATTTTGTTTGAATATTTAGATGATGATTTGAAAAGAAGACATACGATTTCATTGAATCATTTTTATTCATAGAGTCAAAGACTTATAAATGATTTTTGTTTCATAGACAGAGTAAGAGTCTTTCAAAAATTCTTTTATTAACGTCACTAAACAAATGACGAGACATTTTGCTACCAACGAATTTACTTTTGTTTCGAAAGCAATTCAGAATCATTCAACACAGTAAAGTTCTTCTTCAAAACATCAACATTGATTTTTCAGTCAGACTGACTTAAAAATATTTTTTTAAGATCAACATCATGAAAAAGTATTTAGAAATTTTCTTTGAATATTTAGATGATGATTTGAAAAGAAGACATACGATTTCATTGAATCATTTTTATTCATAGAGTCAAAGACTTATAAATGATTTTTGTTTCATAGACAGAGTAAGAGTCTTTCAAAAATTCTTTCATTAACGTCACTAAACAAATGACGAGACATTTTGCTACCAACGAATTTACTTTTGTTTCGAAAGCCAATTCAGAATCATTCAACACAGTAAAGTTCTTCTTCAAAACATCAACATTGATTTTTCAGTCAGACTGACTTAAAAATATTTTTTTAAGATCAACATCATGAAAAAGTATTTAGAAATTTTCTTTGAATATTTAGATGATGATTTGAAAAGAAGACATACGATTTCATTGATTCATTTTTATTCATAGAGTCAAAGACTTATAAATGATTTTTGTTTCATAGACAGAGTAAGAGTCTTTCAAAAATTCTTTCATTAACGTCACTAAACAAATGACGAGACATTTTGCTACCAACGAATTTACTTTTGTTTCGAAAGCAATTCAGAATCATTCAACACAGTAAAGTTCTTCTTCAAAACATCAACATTGATTTTTCAGTCAGACTGACTTAAAAATATTTTTTTAAGATCAACATCATGAAAAAGTATTTAGAAATTTTCTTTGAATATTTAGATGATGATTTGAAAAGAAGACATACGATTTCATTGATTCATTTTTATTCATAGAGTCAAAGACTTATAAATGATTTTTGTTTCATAGACAGAGTAAGAGTCTTTCAAAAATTCTTTCATTAACGTCACTAAACAAATGACGAGACATTTTGCTACCAACGAATTTACTTTTGTTTCGAAAGCAATTCAGAATCATTCAACACAGTAAAGTTCTTCTTCAAAACATCAACATTGATTTTTCAGTCAGACTGACTTAAAAATATTTTTTTAAGATCAACATCATGAAAAAGTATTTAGAAATTTTGTTTGAATATTTAGATGATGATTTGAAAAGAGACATACGATTTCATTGAATCATTTTTTATTCATAGAGTCAAAGACTTATAAATGATTTTTGTTTCATAGACAGAGTAAGAGTCTTTCAAAAATTCTTTTATTAACGTCACTAAACAAATGACGAGACAGACATTTTGCTACCAACGAATTTACTTCTGTTTCGAAAGCAATTCAGAATCATTCAACACAGTAAAGTTCTTCTTCAAAACATCAACATTGATTTTTCAGTCAGACTGACTTAAAATATTTTTTTAAGATCAACATCATGAAAAAGTATTTAGAAATTTTCTTTGAATATTTAGATGATGATTTGAAAAGAAGACATACGATTTCATTGATTCATTTTTATTCATAGAGTCAAAGACTTATAAATGATTTTTGTTTCATAGACAGAGTAAGAGTCTTTCAAAAATTCTTTCATTAACGTCACTAAACAAATGACGAGACATTTTGCTACCAACGAATTTACTTTTGTTTCGAAAGCAATTCAGAATCATTCAACACAGTAAAGTTCTTCTTCAAAACATCAACATTGATTTTTCAGTCAGACTGACTTAAAAATATTTTTTAAGATCAACATCATGAAAAAGTATTTAGAAATTTTGTTTGAATATTTAGATGATGATTTGAAAAGAAGACATACGATTTCATTGAATCATTTTTATTCATAGAGTCAAAGACTTATAAATGATTTTTGTTTCATAGACAGAGTAAGAGTCTTTCAAAAATTCTTTTATTAACGTCACTAAACAAATGACGAGACATTTTGCTACTAACGAATTTACTTTTGTTTCGAAAGCAATTCAGAATCATTCAACACAGTAAAGTTCTTCTTCAAAACA
>CATQJQ010000047.1:0-2500 GCA_958299815.1 Sarcophaga carnaria | reverse complement strand
TTATATTATATACTTCTGTGAATTATATAAATACTCTGATTTTATTCATTTGAGAGGTTTTGTATCTTTAGCTATTAGTATTATGAACACTTTATAGAAAAAGTATCCAGTAATACAATATGTGCTTTAAATTTATATAATATATAAATTTATTAAGCAACTTATTTAGCATAGTCTTACAACCCTCAACCATATGTAGTCCAAGCAGCACTCTAATTAAAAATTAAAGTACATAACAGCATGGACTGCGATATGCGTTCAAAATGTCGATGTTCATGTGTCCTGCAGTTCACACGATGACGCACAGTTTGCTGCGTTCTTCATCGACCCATGAGCCAAGTGATCCACCGCTTAGAGTTAAAATTTTTGTTTTTAAAGAGCACGTCATAAATATATTTATTGAAAGAAATCAAAAATACACCAAAATTAAATTGGCATATATCAATTCCTTCAATAATTTATTTTTATACATACAAAGTGTGTTGCGAATGTCTTAGTTCAAAATCTTCTCAAAAAAGAAAAGATAAAGAACGAATTAACTTACATAAAAAAAGATTTATATAAGTACAACTATAATTGTATGTTTTGCAATGTATGAAAATATAATATAAATATTATATTCCCAGTACATCACTAATAATATATATATATGGATTTATAAATTTACAAATCACATACACATTTTATAAAAGTTATGTTTCTCAGTTTTCCTCTTTTTTTATTTGTTACATTTATATAATAAATGTAACTATAATTTATTGAACCTTTTTTTTTTTTATATATATATTTAAATGCCTGCCTTCTTTATAGATTTATATTTAATATTGAATAATATATGGAATACTATAAAAACTCAATATATTTTGTGTTACATCATGTGTTAACACTTAAGAAATTTCCCCAAGATTTCTTTTTCATTATTAATGAAATATGCTCATTATATATTTTTTGATCATTGATCGAAAGGTTCTTTTGTCAACTTCTGTGAAACATCCACAACACCCCAAAACCAACTGGAAAAGGTATTATGGCGTTCACGTCCGAAGACATTATTTATGAGAGAAAACATTGTCACATAAAATAAACTATGATCTATAAATTCATATAAATCATAATTTTACATACAAAGTGTGTTGCGAATGTCTTATTATATAAGTACAACTATAATTGTATGTTTTTCAATGTATATGAGAGAATATAAAATATTATATTTCTCAAAACATTGAATAAGTTCAGATATGCATCATTTGTTTTTTATTGTATATTTATATAAAATATATAAATATACATTTTTATTTAACGGTAGGAACACATTAATGATCCTTCCGCAGGTTCACCTACGGAAACCTTGTTACGACTTTTACTTCCTCTAAATAATCAAGTTCGGTCAACTTTTGCGAAACATCCGTAACACGCAAGGCGTTACAGTGATCACGTCCGGAGACCTCACTAAATAATTCAATCGGTAGTAGCGACGGGCGGTGTGTACAAAGGGCAGGGACGTAATCAATGCGAGTTAATGACTCACACTTACTGGGAATTCCAAGTTCATGTGAACAGTTTCAGTTCACAATCCCAAGCATGAAAGTGGTTCAGCGGTTTACCCGGACCTCTCGGTCTAGGAAATACACGTTGATACTTTCATTGTAGCGCGCGTGCAGCCCAGGACATCTAAGGGCATCACAGACCTGTTATTGCTCAATCTCATTATTGCTAGACGCAATTTGTCCATTTAAGAAGCTAGTGTCCTTATAATGGGACAAACCAACAGGTACGGCTCCACCTTTATAAACACATTCAAACACTCACACATGTTACTGCATTCATGAATGAAGGCTATAAAAGCTTCAAACACCATAATCCTGAAAGCATCTATTTAATATATTTGAGTCTCGTTCGTTATCGGAATTAACCAGACAAATCACTCCACGAACTAAGAACGGCCATGCACCACCACCCATAGATTCGAGAAAGAGCTATCAATCTGTCTTACACGCTTATGTTCGGACCTGGTAAGTTTTCCCGTGTTGAGTCAAATTAAGCCGCAGGCTCCACTCCTGGTGGTGCCCTTCCGTCAATTCCTTTAAGTTTCAGCTTTGCAACCATACTTCCCCCGGAGCCCAAAAGCTTTGGTTTCCCGGGAAGCGACTGAGAGAGCCATAATAGTAGCTACACCCAATTGCTAGCTGGCATCGTTTATGGTTAGAACTAGGGCGGTATCTGATCGCCTTCGAACCTCTAACTTTCGTTCTTGATTAATGAAAACATCTTTGGCAAATGCTTTCGCTTAAGTTAGTCTTACGACGGTCCAAGAATTTCACCTCTCGCGTCGTAATACTAATGCCCCCAAACTGCTTCTATTAATCATTACCTCTTGATCTAAAAACCAATGAAAGTAGAACAGAGGTCTTATTTCATTATTCCATGCACAAAATATTCAGGCATTTGGAGCCTGCTTTAAGCACTCTAATTTGTTCAAAGTAATTGTACCGGCCTACAA
>CATQJQ010000046.1:488447-491361 GCA_958299815.1 Sarcophaga carnaria | reverse complement strand
ATACCACATATCTGGTAAGAAAATTGTGATATATGGTCCCGACGTCCCTTAATAAATACATATCTGGCTATGTTATTATAAGCCAAGTTGAGTTTCCGCCTATCATCCGCATCACAGTTTGCGAAAATTTCCGATCCATATAAAAGAACAGGAATCAAAAACGTTTTTGCCAGTTGCAGGCGTATAGCAAAATGAGTCGAATCTATAACAGCCCATAAGTTCCTAAGCATACCATAAACTTTACCAACGATGACATTAATGTGGCTAGACCACGTTAGCCGACCATTAAAGATAACACCCAGATTAGATGCCGATTCAACAAAATCAATTTTATTCCCCCTGATAATAATTTCCGGCACATCAAACGCTCTCTTAGACCTGGAGAGCAATAAACATTTCGATTTAGAGGGATTAATACAAAGTCCATTAGCACTAGCCCAGTTGTCAATTTTCCGTAAATCATCGTTAATCATATCTACACATAGTCGGATATTATCAATACAAGCGCTCCTATAGAGCTGAACGTCATCAGCGTACATATGTACGCTACAATTATCCAAAACATCAGGTAGGTCGTTAATGTATATACAGAACAAAAGGGGCCCTAAAATTGATCCCTGAGGAATACCTCTTCCAACGTGTACCGAATTCGAGATGTTGCCGTTTAGGTAAACTCGTTGAGATCTGTTAATGAGATAGGAACGTATAAGGCTGCAAGCTGAATTAGAAAAATGAAAGAGGGTCTGTAGCTTTCTCAATAATATTCTGTGATCAACTGTATCAAAAGCCTTAGTGTGATCCAAAAGAATCAAAAACGCTATGTAATTTTCATCCAGCTTCAACCTAAGGTCATCAACTACTTTGACTAAAGCAGTAGTGCAGCTCCTAGCTTTCATAAATCCCGACTGTTTATCAGATAAAAAATTATTACTCGTGAGATAATCGTTCATTTGTCGAGCTATGAGGTTTTCCATAACTTTGGACAGGAACGGAAGAATGGCAGTTGGCCTGAATTCATTGTTAGATTTAGGAATTGGGATGATTTTTGACCGTTTCCATTCATCAGGGAAAGAGGACATAGTTAAGACTGAATTGAATACATGAGTAAAATACGGTAAAAGTCTAGGTGACAAAGCTTTTAAAAACAGAGGATCTAAGTCATCGGAACCAATCGCATTCGATTTCACAGAAGATAAGCATTCCAAAACCTCGAACTGACTAACACAACGAAAACTAAAGGGGTTTTCTAGCGGAACAAAACAAAGGTCATCATATAGGTTACTGTCAGGTGTAGGAACATTAATATTAACAAATTTGTCATTCAGACCGTTTACATCGACATCAGGAGAAGTATTATGGCATTTATGTCCAATACCAATATCGCGGATTACCTTCCATTTAGCTCTATTATCTAATGCGGAAGCGAACTTCCTGCCGTAAAACAATGTTTTTGCAATTTTAATGTGTTTGGTAACCTCACTACGAGCGGCTTTATGAACGGCTTTCAGATCGTCCATTCTGAACCTCTTCCATCGCCGATAGGCAATGTCGCGCTTATCAATTAATGCTTTAATTTCAGCATTAAACCACGGTTGGTGTTTGGCTTTAACAAGTTTTGTTTTGATAGGAACACAGCTGTCATATAGCAGACGCACATTTTCCTGAATTAGTGCCACCTGGTCGTTTACATTACCCAGTGAGTAGCTTTGATCCCAACAGATATCTTCAACACTTCTGTTCAAAACTGTAAAATCGATACTTTTAAAATCACGGTATGTAGTATACCTGTCCTCATGACTCGTAGACAGATTATAAGTTAAGAAGAGAAGATCATGATTGGAAAAGCAAGAGGCTGAAATTTGATCATATAACAGTACCTTAGTCATATCATTAACAAATACTAGATCGATTAGACTACTGGAAGAAGAATGGAAGTGAGTTGGCAAGGACACATTCACAGGATTAAGATGGAGAGACAACATTGAATCAGATAGCGCATTATCAAGTAAGAGATTATTATTAAAGTCACCAATAATAATAATGTCATCATATTGAATAGAAATTTCCTCAAGAATAGAAATAAAGGGATCAAAGTTTATATTAGAATTCGGTCTATAGATACTACCTAATAAAACCTTCTTCTTATTGGTGGATGAAATATCAAGAAATAAATATTCTATTTGACTGCCAATTTCTGTTAATAATTTTACCTTGCACGGAATACCGTTTCGAACATAAATTGCAACTCCGCCACCTTTTGCCCTGGTTGCCATATTGTTAACTAAGATCTTCCTGTCTGACCGGAAAAGCCTAAAGCCCTGTAGATTGTACACCGAATCCTGAACTTCCAGAGGAAACCAAGTTTCGGAAACGCAAATAATATCGATTCCTGCTGCCACAAATAAACGCCTAAATTCATCAATTTTATTGTTCAGACTCTGTGCATTTATATGAACAATGTTGAGACCAGTTCTTTGTTTGGCTAAAACTCTAATCATGTTGTACACACAGTCTCTGGAATACGGACTGTTAGAGTTCATCAGATTGTACGTAAGTTGTGGCAATGCAATCAAAAGCTAAGTAAATTGCTATAATTAAGATAACTAAGCGCATAATAAAAAAGGAGTTATACATACAGATAAGGAAGGAAATAAAAATTAAATTAAAATAGAACATTAAATTAACGTTGTACATCATCAGGTTTATCATTATCAGAAAACTAGTTGAGTAGTTAACTATCAAGCCCAGGAAATAACTGGTTCAGGATATTTATGTCTTCAATTAGAATTGTGTCTTCGTTACCTTGTTTCCTGATATATACGCAACCCCTCATAGTAAATGCAGAAGACAAAAGTTTTTTCTTTTTTAGACGAATTGCAGCACGAAGGATGTTAAAGTTGTTTTGAGTCAGGTT